>CM062290.1:183383202-183742220 GCA_031216915.1 Pictodentalium vernedei | reverse complement strand
CTGTGTGAAATATATTTTAAAATTGTAGATGATATATAAAATCAGTAATATTGAGTGGGGTTACCTAACATCAGTTTGAAAATCAGTTCGACTGAGAATGAAAAATATTCCAGTGCCTCAATTTTTCATTTATTATACTTTGTAAGAACTCTATTAGCTATGATGAATATTGTTTCAAATAAAATGGAGAATACCTGGCTCCCCACTTTGACATCACCTGGTTCATAAATACAATCAATAAAGAGCTTCAATCAATAAAAATACAGTAAATTTTACATAATTCTGAATACTAGATAGTAGATCAATGTAGCACTTATATTTTTCAAGAATCCAGACCAAGCACACAATGATCCCTTTTAAAATTCACATTCCTAATTTTTTGCCTGTGGGAATTAACAAACATTTTGTTCAGCAAATATAAACACATTAAACTTTCATCCCAACAGATCAAGCTGCTTGACACATTGAGGTGGAAAAACGTTCTAATGAAATGTGTATCAGATATGTGTAAACATGCCTGAATCAAGTCATTCAGGATTGTAGGAAATGTCTAGAGGTCAGCCGATACCACTGTTATCGGCTTTGCTTATACCAATATCTACCTTTCTAGATATCTGCCAATACCAATACTGCACTAACATGAGAATAAGCACATATGAAGTCAAGAGGGCCTAAGTACATCACATGTCGAACAGTGTTTTCTAGGCACGATTAACTGGTAGAGTGCTAGAAGCCCATATTTGGGCTTTACTCTGAAGTGTCAGTACCAGCTCTTAAAGGCTTCATATTCTGTGGATGTTGTTCATATCACCTTTGAAGTGAAATTATTTCATATGTTAGGATTTGCCTTGTTACAATTTATAGGAGAGTGCCTATTGGCACTCTCCCATAAATTGTAACTAGGCAAACGTATGTGAACAAATTTTGATGACCAAAAATAATTCAGCACCCTACCAGTTAAGTAGGAAGTTCTGTTGCAGATACATCAAACTTAAAAGACAAAGATTGGAAATAATACCCACTACCAAGTACAATGTATATGAAAGAATTTTTACCCAATAATGAACTATTTATAAAATACATGTGCTGGTGTCATTCCGTAAACAAACTTGTTTTCAGGCAGTATGAAACATGACCGCCAAGTGAAAATGAAGCCAGTTTTTTAAAACACACTATAATTCCAGGAACTATTGTAGTTATAAGAGGAAAATGAAACAAGAGCCATGTGCTCTATTCAGGGAGGAGGGGGGGGGGTGATCTTCCCCCAGAAAATTTGTTATACTGTGCTGTCAAATGAAGTATTGTGGTGGCATTTGGGGTGAACATCCAATTGATTTTTGAATGGCGAAAATATCCTCTCTCTTTTAGGGCAAATAAACAACTGATTTTTTTAGTTTGGAAAATTATGGGGGGGGGGGGGGGGGGGGGGGGGTGGTTGGGGGGGGGGGAGGGAATCTGCCACTCTGTAGATAGACTTATCCATTCAAGGGGTGATATATTAATAAGTGTGACTCTTAATGTTTAATGTGAGATCATCAGATGACTGTTCATTCTTTCCTGTATCCATGATCCATCATTAGGGGCCTAGTGACATATATATATAATCTGCGTACTGCACTTTTAAATCTGAACAAGAATGCCTGCATGTCATAGACTAAGATTACAATTAGACACAATGTGTTGGTATGTTGAGATTTCAAACTTTCTGATAGTATGATGTCCAACATACCGCATTGTTATCAGTTAGAGTACTATCAGAAAGTTTGATATTTCAACATACCGACATGTTAGCACTCTAGAGGTTATGCAAATTATCTACAAGACGGTCACCTGACCTGATTTCTATGTCCCTTCTTCCTTTCAGTTTGCCTTGAGGTATCATTATCAGAGAGTATTCACTGAATTCTGAGAATTCCCATAACTTCGAAAAAAAAATTAAAACACAGCCACTCACATATAAGAGTATTTTGGATTTTTACTTTTTATTCCTTTCAAATTTTTGATTGACCCTTTTTAATGACAGGTATGTGCAGCAAACCTGTTATTAATATTAATTTAACCCCTTCCCTGCCATTCTCAACATTAACGGAGCATTAAGCGAATTGATACTTTTCTCTTATCGTGACACCAAGTCGTTTTGCAGGTGTCACAGTCCGTTCTTTTTCAAGAAGAGTTTTGTACTCTTCAGCGTGATGATTTTGTATGTGGCGACAGAGATTGGAGGTATTTGAACTGCTAGGCAGTTATGCAGTGCTCTGATTATAATTAGAATTGCACCAATTCTTGCTCATTCTGACATGGATATATCATTGGAAGAAAAATGGGGTGGTCATGCGGAGAGACAAATGCAAATCAACATGGATTCACGTAGTAGCAGTGTGCGTGAATTGATTCGCGGATTCGCGGATTCGCGTGGAATTTTAACCCCTGCTATTAAATTTTAACTAAGATTAATGAGGTGACCAATGTCTTGTTTATTGTATTGAGCTTCAATTTGTGTTACTTTGTTTTGATATTGATTATCATTCAACCTTCTGACATCATTTCACCAGATGAAAACTTACACTATAAAATGAAAACAATGTCAAGAATAAGTTATGTTTTATCAAAACTGAAGCAGGACACTTTGCTTATTAGCTCATTTTGACAAAGTCAAGCTGAGCTAATCTCATCGCTCTCCGTCCGTCGTCTGGCATCCATCATCTGTCGTCCATCATCCGTCGACACCATGTTTTGGTCTTCTCCTCCAAAACCACTGGGCCAATTCAAGTGAAAGTTTGTGTGAGTGATGGTCCCGAAGGGGCATTGCATTTTTGTTCAACTCAGCATGCCCAACCCCATAGGGAGGGAGTGGGAGAAAATGCTTCAAAATATTTTTAAAATCTTCTTCACATGAATCAAGTTTGTTCAAACGAAGCTCGTGAAGCAATATTTGGCTTTGTAATGGGAGGGGTAAGATTTTTGGCTCTGTGCAAATTTTCTATTTTCTGAACCGATGGTCCGATTTGAACCAAATTTGGTATGTGGTATTATTAGTATGTGGTATTATTGAGTCATAAGTACTTGACTCGTGCAAAAAAAATCGGATCCCTGTGAGTATACATTTTGCTCGCTATGGTAGCCCAAATTTTAACTTAGTTCAATAGGAGGAAATTTCTTTAAAAATCTTCTTCAGATCCCCCAGATGGAATGCTTTCATATTTGGTATACAACATCTCTAGGGGGTCAGATTCAAGTGTGTTCAATTCGAGTGCCTGGGTTAATATTTGAGCTCCATATGGGAACCTGAAATTTAACTCAGTACAATATGAAGGAATTTTTTCAAAAATCTTCTTCTTCAGATCCTCTGGTCAGAATGCTTTCATATTTGGTATACAACATCTCTGGGGGGTGGGGGGGGGGGGGGGGGGGGGGGAGGGCAGATTCAAGTTTGTTCAAATCGGATCCGTAAATTAATATTTGGGCTCGATATGGTAGCCCAAATTTTAACTTAGTGAAATATGAAGAAATTTCTTTAAAATTTTCTTCTTCAGATCCAACAGTCAGGATGCTTTCATATTTGGTACACAACATCTCTAGGGATGTCAGATTCAACTTTGTTCAAATCGAGTGCCCGGGTTAATAGTTGGGCTCCCTATTGGCTGAAGAATTAGAAATTTTGTATTCAGTACTCTCTAGAAGTGTGTACCTAAGATTAATCCACATAGGTTGTATCAAGGGGCTTCATAGGGGAGCTCTACATTTTACATTATGATCAACTGAAGAAAAGGCATGATGCTCGGATTTTTTTTGTCACTCCTTATGATCTCAAGAATTGACAATGTATCCTATGGAGATGGATTCCTTAATTTAGACTCATTCTCGGACTCTGTTTATATTGTGTTCTGTTCAAGGTGAGTGCTTCAGGCCCCATGTGGCCTCTTGTTTGCATTGTACAGGACTGTATGTTACTGTTGTGGGCATTTTCTATGCTTAATTCTTGACAGGTGACTGAAGTGACAAGTGGTGTATACCAGGGTGCGTACATGGGTTCTGAAAACTTAAAAGTCTTGGAATCTGGTGTTTTTAAATTCCAGGCCTGGAAAGTCCTGGAAAACAAGACATTTCGTTTAGCCAACCATTAAAAGTTCTGGAAAACCGATCAAAACTTTAAGGACACCGTTGAGCACCTGTCAATAGTCAGTGTGTGCTTTTTTATTTTATTTTTTATCTTGAAAACATAGCTTACGACCCCTCATAGGAATGGGCTCGACAATCCCATTCCAATGTTGAGTCATAAGCTATGTTTTTGAGGCAAAACTTCATATTTTTGGTTTTGATACACTGGATTAAATAAGAAAATAGTGTTGTAACCAATTTTTACACCCCCACTCTCGATGAGAATGGGGTATACTGGATTACATGCATCCATCCATGCATCCGTCCATCTGTCCTGCATCCACAGCGATATCTTACCAGTGAGTGGTTGGATTTCAATGAAATTTGGTGTGGGGGTTCCTTATGACAAGCTGCTCCTGCACATGTTATAAAAAAGTTACCTTGTTTTTTCGATAGAGTCACGGTCTTTACTTTATTTTCAATTCATTTATGCTTCATGAGTCCAACACTGCAGTGGGGGTATGAATTGCCTTCAGTAATAGCTCTTTTTGGTATTTGCTTGTAGCTGTCACTTACATATATTTCACTGAAAGAGTTTGTATTTTTCAACAGGTTGTCACTTTAATTTTATTTCAGAGCTTGTATAGATACAAGTGAACGAGGAGAACTGGAGTCTTCAGAATTGTTGTCTTGTTTTAGAGAAGAGCTCAAGTATGGTAGACTGTCAGAATCGGGTATGTTGACACTTAACTGGTAGAGTGCTTTTTAACTGGTAGAGTTATTTTTTAAAGGTGTTTTGGAATATGAGTACTTTTTTCAAACTTACCAGGCTATTAGCAAGGGAAGCCTTAGTTTAGGAAGGTTTTGTTCATAAATAATTCTTTTGTCACAATTTATTGGAGAGTGCCATGAGGCACTCTCCAATAAATTTTAACAAAACACTTGTATATAAACATTTATTATACTCTAAACGATAGAGTATCGAAGAAATTGCGGAAAGCTAGAAATCGTATCCCCCACTGTGAAAATACAGAATTTTCACTTTCACAGTATCAATCATAATGGCAGCTTTCAAAGCATCACTTCAATTTGAATACAAGTCAAATTATCACTGGAAATGATCAATTTGTTCTAAAAACGTATAATGAAAAGTAAATCTAGTGTTTTTGAGTGGATACCAATCATTTCCAGCAATAATTTATTATGTATTCACCTTGAATTGATGCATGAAACCCACTAGTCCAAACATAGTCTGTAATATAAGTTTTTATTGGCCTGAAAGTCTGTAATATAAGTTTTTGGTTTGGTGAAAGGACGTACCAAATCAAAAACTTATATTACAGACTTTCAGGCCATGTATGGACTAGAAAACCACCAGCTGAATCCGATTGCAAGACACTATCTGTTCCAAGTATCAATCAAATCACTTCCGTGTTTCAATGATTCAATGCACGGTTTACTTTCGTGCATTAATTCAAGGTTGAAACAAGTGGAATTATCAGATTCTTATAAAAAGAGTATAATAAAAAGAAAATCTAGTGTTTTTGAGTGGAAACCGAAAATTATCTCACTTGTGACCGAGACAAATGGTCATTTTTAGCTTAACTTGACATAGTCAAGATAAGCTATTGCCATCACGTGTGCAGAAGTCTGTTTGTCTGTGAGTCTGTAAGTCTGTGAGTCTGTGAGTCAGTTCACATTTTCCTTTAGCACGGGCTACACCCCACAGTTCTTGTCTGATCATCACAAAATTTCATACGCAGGTTTGGGGTCATGTCTAGTTGAGAATGTCCCCTTTTGGTTGCGATCAGTCAACCGGTATGGCTGCCCAAGCCCAAAACCCCAAAACCATTAGCACAGTCTACAGGTCGTATTTATGAAGGGATTTCATTGTAACTTGGTAGGATGCCTCTGTATAATGCCTAGATGAGAGCGTCCCCTTTTGGACATGATCTGTCAACCGTGACGGCTGCCCAAGCCCGAAACCCAAAAACTTTTAGCACAATCTGCAGGTCATGTTTAATATGGAGGGATTTCATTGTAACTTGGTAGGATGACTCCTTATGATGTCTAGATGAGAATTTCCCCATTTGGGCGTGATCTGCCAACCGTGACGACTGCCCGAGCCCAAAACCCCAAAACCTTTAGCATAGTCTACAGGTCATATTTATTGAGGAATTTCATTGTAACTTGGTAGGTTGACTTCATATAATGTCTAGATGAGAAAGTCCCCTTTTGGTCCTGATTGGGCAACTGTGATGCTACAGGGACCCGAAGCCCGAAAAACTTTAGCACAGTCTACAGGTCATATTTATGAAGGGATTTCATTGTAACTTGGTAGGTTGACTTCATATAATGTCTAGATGAGAATGTCCCCTTTTGGACACGATTGGGCAACTGTGATGCCTACAGGGGCCCGAAGCCCGAAAACCTTTAGAACAATCTACAGGTCATAATTATGAAGGGATTTCATTGTAGCTTGGTAGGATGATTCCAAATAATGTCTAGATGAGAACATCCCCTTTTGGTCGCGATCATTCAGCCTTTATGGCTGCCCAAGCCCCAAGAACTTTAGCATAATCTTTTGGTCGTATCTATGGAAGGATTTCATTGTAAGTTGTTAGGTTGACTCCATATAAAGTCTAGATGATGACATCCCCTTTTGGTTGTGATTGGTCAGCTGTGATGGCTACAGGTGCCCAAAGGCCAAAAATCTTGAGCACAGTGTACAGGTCATATTTATGAAGGGATTTCATTGTAACTTCGTAGGATCACTCCAGATGATGCCCAGATGAGAATGTCCCCTTTGGTTGCGATCATTCAACCATTATGGCTGCCCGAGCCCGAAGCCCAAATACCTTTAGCACAGTCTACAGGTCATATTTATGAATGGATTTCATTGTAACTTGGTAGGTTTGACTTCATATAATGTCTAGATGAGAACTTCCCCTTTTGGACACGATTGCTCAACTGTGACAGCTACAGGGGCCCGAAGCCCGAAAACCTTTAGAACAGTCTGCAGGTCATAATTATGAAGGGATTTCATTGTAGCTTGGTAGGATGACTCCCAATAATGTCTAGATGAGAACGTCCCCTTTTGGTCGCGATCATTCAGCCTTGATGACTGCCTGAGCCCAAAAACCTTCAGCATAGTCTATAGGTCGTATTTGTGGAAGGATTTCATTGTAACTTGTTAGGTTGACTGCATGTAATGTCTAGATCATGACATCCCCTTTTGGTCGTGATTGGTCAACTGTGATTGCTACAGGTGCCCGAAGCCCGAAAATCTTGAGCACAGTCTACAGGTCGTATTTATGAAGGGATTTCATTGTAACATCGAAGGATCACTCAAGATGATGCCCAAATGAGAATGCCCCATTTTGGTTGCGATCATTCAACCATGATGGCTGCCTGAGCCCAAAGCCTGAAAACCTTTAGCACAGTCTTCAGTTCATATTTATGAAGGAATTTCATTGTAACTTGGTGGGTTGACTTCATATAATGTCTAGATGAGAACGTCCCCTTTGGATGCAATTGGGAAACTGATGGCTATAGGGGCCCGAAGCCCGAAAACCTTTAGCACAGTCTACAGGCCATATTTATGAAGGGATTTCAATGTAACTTGGTCGGATGACTTGTTTTGGAATAATTTCACTGTAACTTGATAACTTTTGTTGATATACGTTAACTGTGAGGGCCACATACATTAACTGTGAGGTCATATTAACCCACCCCTCAGCTCTTTAGTACAGTGTACACATATTATTTTTATCAAAAACATAGCATACAGGGAACAGAAATGAACATATTCCCAATTATCACAATTCTTGTCTTATTTCATAATCCTTTCATAAACATTGAACATTATCCTTTTAATCAAACACAACACACAAGTTAAGCTACAGTGTCATTGACACTTTCATTGCTCACGCAAGCGCTTGCGAAAAATAATCATTTGTCTCAGTCACCCATGAGATAATTTTCAGTATTCACTCAAAAACGCCAGATATCCTATATTTTTTTAAAAGAGCTGAGAAAACAGCAAGTTAATGCTTAGAATGTAAAGCCACTAATGTTGCTCTCAGCACTTCTCAATAGAGCCATGATAGTGGCTTCCAGCACTCAGTAGTAATTTTCAAAATCTTTTCCATCATTAACTTAACATGTTTGTTGTGAACTCTATTGTTTCCAAAGCATACTTTGTTAATTTTGATTGAACCTATTTTTTTATACTATTATCTCTTGACTTTGTTGTAGAATTTGTTGTTTTTAAGCTCATTTTGAATGAAAATAGTCTTTATTTGAACCCTTTCTTTGTGTAATAATGAGCCATAAACTTGAATCACATATAATTAAATAATTAGAGGCAATCCTAAATTCTAAGATTGGCTAGCTCAAATGTGAGCTTATCTGTCAAACAAATATTAAAATTAAATGTTCTTCATCAGTGGCACTAAACCATATTCTTCTCCCAGACCACTACTTAGCAGGGACCAGCCGTGAGGGCGACTAGGGCGATTAAGTCGCCCTTCTAAGCCCAAAGTCGCCTAGAAAAATAGTCGGGGCGATTAAAAGTCGCCCTCTAAAAATTGGCCAAAATGAGAAAAGGCTGAACTGAGTGATGCGAGGTTTACATGAAAACGAGTATTTTCAAAAATCGAATGTGCTCGAGTGTGATAAATGGGCATTTTAATTCGTCAAATAAACGTCCATTTATTTGAAATCACATGACAAGCAATTGTCCATTGTCGCTTTCGACGGATTTTTTTTATTTCTATTTTGTTGCGTTCCAGTCGGAGCTTCAAGTGTCGAAACGAAAATAAGTGACTTACGCGACTCAACAAAACAACCCAGTTTGAAAGTAGGTTACATCGCTTAGGATGCCGAAAATGTATACACAATGGACGTATTTATAACACATTATTTTCATTTCGATTTGCTGACGACTGTTAACTGTTGGGCTGTCTATTCCCAGAAAAACACGAATGGAATTGAAACACATGAAAAAAAGCTTTAGTGATGTCAAGAAAAGCTTTGTACAGGACACAAGTGTGCATGTGGACGATCTTGAAAAAGGGTCCTCCTAAACATCGGAATGACATGAAATGACGCGGAATGACACCAGAATGCCATAAAAATGATGCGGAATGACCTTTCTTTTACAAAATACTCGACCCCAGAATGTATTTTGTTTATTAACTAACAAAGTACCTCCCAAGCAACCTTCTTACATCTGGTCCTGTTCACACTTTCAGACTTAGGAAATTATTAGCTTAGTAGACTTTGTTGAAAGGCAACCACAGGAGGGTGATGGGGGATTGCCACGAAGAAGAGGTGAGGGGTCATGAAGGAGAAGGTAGCAGTGGGGGATTTTCAGTCAATAATTACATTGTGATTTTTTAACCTGGCACAGATGCATCATAGACAACTGGACCTGGATTATTTGTAGGTTAATGGAAGACCATAAATTGAAAATATGAAGGGGCGGTGGGGGTGGTACATGAATATTCTTAATTTTCCCCACTTGCCTATGAAGTCTCCCTACATGACTCTGCAGTCTCCCTATTTTTTCTGGAGGGAGACTTGAAGTCTCCCTAAAATTCCCCCCTAGGCTGTTCCCTGCTACTTAGTGTTTGATATATATAGGTTATTACTACCTTGTCTGTTTCCAAGATGGTGTATTGAAATCGAGACCTTGTCTCTGGACATGTATCAATTAATTAACTCTTTCAACACGAGAGGCTGCTTTTCCAGTCCAAGAACACAGTACGTCACAATTTCATTAAGTAGGATGGCTACTAAGTGAACGTGTGTGGTAGAACAATTAATGTTTTCAACTTGCAGCCAGAAGGCTGCACATTTAAAATATTAATTACTATACCCCCAAATAATGGATATGGACTCTTCCAATTTCTGCCATTTTACTGGCATGGAAGATACCACTAGTGTTCAAAGGGTTAACCAAAGTGTACAGGGTATATATCACTCATGCGTACATAAAAAGTGAGAATTTGAGCTGTTGTTAAAATATGTCCTTCCAAAGATAATGTACTGTGAAGTTATTAAAAATAATTTAGTTTTGTTTTGAAAATTTCATTTCAGATATGTTAAATTATGCCGTTAACATACACAATGATGGAAATGTATTAGAGATAGTAACAAATGCTGGTAAGTCTTCTTGATTGTTTAATCATACTCTTTGTTTTACATATCCATAAGGGAGGATGAAGGCTCAGTGTTTATGGCATTGGACTTCAAACCGAAAGGTTCATGTTTTGATCCCCACCAGGGGTAACTGTGTTATGTCCTTGGGCAAGGTACTTAATCCTGATTGTCCATGTGGGGCCATGGTAGTGCTTTGTACAAAGGTGTACTGCATGTCGATGGTGCACTTGTCTTCAAACAATACTAACCCTGCTTGTGCAGAGTTAGTATGTTGGAGAGTCAGACAGTTGCTCACCATTGCTTGGTGGTTCACTCTGGGTACTCCGTCTTCCCCCCACCTGTAAAACTGTCTGGCACGATGTGACCGTGGCTGTCAAAAGTGTTGTTAAACCCAAATAATAAATAATATTCAGTTAATAGGAGTTTTCAGTTGACCAAGATTTGGTCACTTTCCTGTTATTCTGGAGACAAACTGAGCAATTATTCTGTTATATCTTGTTTGACTGAGCTTTAAACAAGATATGGTACATTACATGCCTGTTGTACATTCAGTTAGCAGGTTTATTCATTTAAAAGATGTCCAATTAAGTTGGCCCCTCTGTACTAGGGCAAAATATCAACACCAATCTGCAATTTGATTTGCGTAAAGATTCGCCCAAATCTCCAAGTAGATGAATCTTTGTAGATTCACATAAAAAATGCAATTTTGATTGACAGTTCTTTTCTGGAACATTTCTTATTTTCATTTGTAATGTGACCGCAATACAATATAAGGTCAAATTTATCCAGCTGGTGTAAAAGTCGCACTTCCTTTCACGAAAAGAAAATGATCCCCGAATTTAGGGTATGGTAGGATACACTATCCAATTTTTGGGTGCAAAATTTGGGCAATGTACTGGGCAGCTGAGCTCATAAGCACTTGATACCACAGTTAAATTTTTGCCAATTAACAATTGAAAATTTTTTATTGTACTCACTAACTTTTTTGTTCAGCTGAAACTAAAATCTTTAATAAAGCATTTTTTTTTTACACACATGCACAGTGTTATTTTACTACTTTGATTTGAAATCACAATATATGGCTCACTCATACATGAGAGAAAACAAGTGCCATGACTTTTCCTTCAACTGAAGATTGAGGAAATGTATTTTGTCTGCCATATAGAATTAGAATCATGCATATTTTTATACTGTACCAATGACCCAGACATAGCTGGTGCTAACTCTTAAAATATAGGGCCAAACACAAATTTTGCCCCCCAATCCCCAAAATTTGCATCTAAAACCAAAGAAAACATGTCCTGAATGGCCCTCCACACTTCACCTCTACTGCGCATGCGCAGTGTCAAGGACGTTCCGAAATTGGCGCCATTAATCATTCTAAGTTTGGCTCTTCATCAGTTAACATCTGACTGATCTTTGTGCTTGTAAATCTCAGTTTAAATGATGCCAGACACATAAATATTAGTGAAATGGTGATTCTAAGGAGGATAGAGAAGGAGGAGAGGAAAAATGTGTGACAGAATATTATCAGGGCTGTAACTTAAAATTTTTTAATGAAATTATGTTAAGTTACCTATATTTTTATACTGTACCAATGACCCAGACTTAGCTGGTGCTAACTCTAACAAAACCAGGGCCAAACACAAATTTTGTCCCCCAATCCCCAAAATTTGCATCCAAAACAAAAAGAAATCATGTCCTATAGGACCTCCATACTACGCCCCCACTGCGCATGCGCAGTGTCAAGGACGTCCCGAAATTGGCGCCAATTATCATTCTCTGTTTGGCCCTTCATCAGTCAACATCTCACTGATCTTTGTGCTTGTAAATCTCAGTTTAAAGGATGCCAGACACGTAATTTTTGGAGAAATGGTGATTCTAAGGAGGATATAGAAGGAGGAGAGGAAAAAAAAGTGACAAAAAATAATCAGGGCTGTACTTAAAATTTTTTGATGAAATTATGTTAAGTTGCCTATTTTCGAGGCATGGGCCTCTTGTTGTCATTCTTGCTAAATGTTGCACTGCTGATTCAGTGTTTCCTCTCCCCTAGCCTTCTAAAGTCCCCCCTTGCAATTCTCCCATGCTTTTGGCATATTTTTGAGAAAGTTCATTTCTAAAATTTTCCTGGGAGAGTTGCTTGGATACAGAATGTTTTCTGTTATTTTTCCCATAGTTACGTTTTCACCCATGGGTGTATAAACATTGTGTTCTGCATCTTCCATCTGATGTTCTGCAGATTCTCCCCTGGGAGTCTCTGTCTTGCATCAGATAGAGTGTAATTTGGATGACTGATTTCGGGCCAGTTTTTTCAGTGCCTGGAGTCATGTTTTCTGGTGTTTTACACTGTTTATTTACATTGGCAACAGCCTTTTTTGAGGGGGGCTGTTTGCCTTTGGTGTAGTTTTTCTCACTATAAGATACATTTATATTATCCGTAAGTGTCTCATTAATTATTTAATATAAATTCAAAATTTTTGACCACACTTTGCCATCGGATCCATCGGGGCTCAATGTTACTTTTCAGCAACTTTGGCTTCGCTAAAAAAATATTTTTTCAAAATTATTTTGATTTGCAATTGTTTTTTCATTTATTAATGGATCATGTTATTATGTATCTTTGTGTCAGGGGTTTGTGCGAGTAACTAGGACTTGTTGTTGACTTTTCGCAATGAAAGGATATTGTTCAAATTGTAATGGGAAGAAATCTTCCTCTGACTTTCATGATCATTGTATTAATTGTAGTCAGTGTTCTCGCACTAATCCCTGTTCTATATGTCAATATTGGGATGACAAACATTGGAAACGTGTGTCACGGTATGTTACTGGAGAAAGGGCTATGCTGGCTCTTTCTCCGCAAGGTCACTCTACTTGCTCAGTTTCTATTTCAGAGGAACAAGAACAGGGTGATGTTTCCATGTTATCTTCTGCAAGTGCGCTTCCGTCGTCACAAATGAATTCAGAGCTAGCGGCAAAAGTGCTCATGGAGATTAGACAAATGTCGTCCGCTAGCTCGCCCGGTGTAGCGTCCATTCACCGAATGGTTCGGCAGCCGGGTTCGTCCGATGCGGTCCAGGAGGAAATGTTGGGTGATGCGAGCACTATAAACATTCAATGTGCACACCCAGTGACGGCGGATAGTAAGCGAGATCGGAGGAAGCCTTTGAGTCCGGTTCCTGGCTCGTCCAGGTCCAGCCGGGCCGTGAGCGAGAGAGGCCCCTCTCTCGTACAACAACATCTGGGTCCAGATGTTGTGGTACAAAATGTGTCGCAAGCGGAGCATACGTCCGTTGCTCGGGACGCTCCATTGTATAGGCAGTCCGCGGAGACTGCTAAGGCTTCTTCTTCTCGTCAGCGCACACGACCGCACCTTGGCTGCGTGACCGCCGATATCTTACCAGCTTCGCCGATCAAGGATTCTTCGGCGACCAGGTCACACCATCCGGCAGCCAGGGATTCGAGACCGATGGACTCCGGACGTTCGCATAGAAAAAGTATGCAGGAGCCATCTGATGCGGAGCTGCCCTCGGCGAAGCAGCGAAAGACTGCGCCTCCGCAGGTCTCGACGCCGGACATTCTTGTGCAGATAGCACAGCTTATCGCAGCATCCCAGCAGCCGACAGAAACGGTGTCGGATCGAGAATTATCCGATGGCGCTGGGTCGGTACGCTCCGCCGAAGCATCGGGGGCGGACAACCGGGAGCATCATGAGGTCCGACCAGATGGTGAAAGGGATACGGATGATTTGGAGCTATCCCTTTCGGAACAACATAAAGCTGCCGTGGACTTCATCCGGCACTTTCTCCCTCAAGTTGTTCCGTCGGGCCAGACTGCTGCGGTTCCGGACAAGAGGATTATAGCGTCATTGGACTCTGAATTTTTTGAGCGGTTCAGGGACATCGCTCCCTAGTTTCCGTCGCAGTCCAATAATGTTGCAAGAACATTTGAATTATTGAACGACGCTATATTTAAACTTGCTTCCAAGACGGGGAAAGCAGGTTTCTTGTCCGCCAATACTCTCAACCTGCCTTTCATTAATGCAAGGAATAAATTCGACACGGCAGGACAGGGTATCCCGAGAGTTCCTCTGCGTATGGATGACGAGGCGGAATACTTAGAGCTATCATTACCGTCGTCGGCTTCTATTCCAACCGCGGTGTTGGAAACAGCTATTTCGTCTAACAGAGCCAATTTAGATGCCTTATCTTACGCAGATCACCTTACTAAGGCGTTATCACTGCGCCTTCAAGGGAAAGAGTTTCAGGATATACAATCCTCTTTAAGACTTCTTTCAAGGGCAGTAGCTTATTCCACGTGTAACTCCGCCCTTTCTGTGGCAAACCTGGAGTTGGTTAGACGTGACGCAGCCCTAGCTACATCCACACTGGTGGATACTAAGGTGAAGAACTCTCTTAGAGTCGCTTCGGTCTCCGGAGAACTTCTCTTTGACGGCAAGCTTTATGCTATTTATGATAAAATTACAAAGAAAGCTTCGGATTCTCTGTTGTTCAAATCTGCTTCTAAGAAGTCGGATACAGCAGACAAGAATAAGACAGGCACTTCTGGGTCTAATGCGCCCAAGAGAGGTTCCTATAGAGGTTCCGGTGCGTCCTCTTGGTCTTATTCGAGAGACCGCCAGGGTAGCGACTCTTGTTCGGGACGTCCTTCGGGCCGGGACAACCGGTCGGACGCCCCGAGGTCGACGGGGCGAGGTGCGGGTCGTGGAGGACGTGGTTTCTCCTACCGCAGGCCTCGCAGGTCCAGGAGGTGATGGCTTAAACCTCTATCGCGTACTGGTTGGCGGAAGGTTGTCGAGCTTTTCACAAGAATGGGCGTCGATTACGGACAACCCTTAGGTGAGAGGAGTGACTTCGGAAGGTCTAAAGATATCCTTCAAACGAAAGCCTCCATTAACTCGAAGTCCAAAGTGGACTCAACTTCCGTCAAATCCGCACAAAAGAGACGCTCTGTTATCAGAGGTGCAGTCTCTTTTAATGAAGAACGCGGTAGAGGTCGTAGAAAACCAGGAGACTCCGGGATTCTACAGCCATCTGTTTCTGGTTCTGAAACCAGACGGCTCGTTCCGTCCAGTCATAGATTTGAGCTGGATAAACAAGCTGATCGTCGCTCCAAAATTTTATATGGAGACGATTCGGTCGGTCAGAGCGAGTATTCGGGTGAACGATTATGCAACAAGCATAGATCTCAAAGATGCGTACTTTCACGTCATGGTACATCCGACATTCAGAAAGTATCTACGCTTCGCAGTCCTAGGAGTGGTGTATCAATTCCGGGCGATGTGCTTCGGATTGAATCTAGCACCCTGGGCTTTCACTCGGGTAATGAACTCGGTAATGATCTATTTCCGAGCTCATTCGTCTGCGGTAACGTCGGCCTACCTGGACGACATTCTTCAGAGGTACGGCAACGAGTTAACGCTTCAGAACGATGTTCAGAATCTACTTCTATTGCTCCGACGTCTCGGTTTTATAGTAAACGAGGAGAAGTTGGATCTGGTTCCGTCCAAGTCATTCACTCATCTGGGAATGAGCTTCGAGACGCACAACAATCTCGTTCGTCTGCCATTAACCAGAGCGAAATTAGTCAGTTGTTACGCTCGCTATTGTCTGCACGCAGACAAAGTCACAGCGAGAGAATTTATGAGACTGATAGGTCTGTGCGGAGCCGCTGCGGATCTCATTCCGATGGGGCGGTTACGCACGCATCCTCTCCAAATTTTCTTGACTCAGAATTGGAGTGTGAAAATTCATTCGCTCGACGTAGACGTTCTCTTGTCAGATCAAGTGAAACAAGAGATTCAGACTTGGGCAAACATTCAGTGGTTAACTCAGGGAGTTCCGCTGCAGTTGCCGGATCCGAGTTTTACCATTATGACGGATGCCAGTCAAACAGGTTGGGGTGCATCATTGATCCCAACGGATTCGAGATGCCAGGGTCTTTGGGATCCGCAATTCCTGTGCAAGCACATAAACATCAAGGAAATGATGTCAATTTGGCTTGCGTTACGTCATTGGATGGACATTATTCACAATGCTCATGTCCAAATCCTATCCGACAATACGACAGTAGTGGCATATATACGGAATCAGGGAGGCACTCATTCAGTTCCGTTGTTCAATCTAACGGAAAGAATCCTTCTGTTTGCGCTAGAACATCAGGTTCTTCTTTCGGTCCGTCACATACCGGGTCGTCTGAATGTGCTAGCAGACTCCCTTTCACGAAAGGGTTGCTTGTTGCCGTCGGAGTGGACTCTCAACAAACAAGTATTCAATCAGATTTGCTACCAATGGGAACGGCCAATGATAGACTTATTTGCGACACATCTCAACAATCAGTTGCAGACGTATGTGTCTCCGTGTCCGGATCCAAGAGCATTTGCAGTAGACGCTCTGTCGATCCCTTGGGACAGAATGATAGGATATGCGTATCCTCCAGCGCCATTAATTCAACAAGTATTGCTAAAGATAAAACAATCTCAATGCAAGATTCTGTTGGTAGCATCTCTGTCGCCACAGAGACCGTGGATAAATCTACTCAGGTGTCTGTTGTGGGACCTACCGCGAAAGCTTCCTCCACGGGAGGATCTTCTTTCGCAGGGGAAATCGCGCCAACTCCATCACAACCCGCAAGGTCTCAACCTTCACGTTTTTCCGTTGTGCGGTCCTTCTTGCATGGCAAGCACTTTACAGGACGAGCAGTGGACGCGATTTCTAACTGTAGGAGGACCTCCTTTTCGCTAAACTATGCGGCTAAGTGGAAGGTTTTTCGTCGTTGGTGTAGGGATCATTCTGTAGATATTTTTGATCCCTCTATACCAGACATTGCAAACTTTCTAGTATACTTGTTTGACGAAATCAAACTGCAGCCTGTTACTATTAAGGGTTATAGGTCTATGTTATCTGATACCTATGCACATCATGATAGTTTACAAATTGGATCTAATGTCTCTTTATCTAAGTTGGTTAGAACTTCTCGATAAATAGACCCAGAACTCTTAGATTAATTCCTAAATGGAATTTAGCTTGGGTTCTTCGTAAATTGAAGGAAAAGCCATTTGAACCTCTTGGGACAGTAGATTTCAAATTCTTATCTTATAAGACAGCTTTTCTCTTAGCTTTCTCTTCTGCTAGAAGAGTCAGTGAGCTTCATGCACTGTCGGTGGATGATTCTCACTATCGTAGTGTCGGGAACACTATCACCTTCACTACTAATGTGGGTTTTTTTAGCTAAGAATCAGGCTCCTAATAAATATCCGGAACCTATTGTTATTAAGGCTCTTCCGTCTTCAGACGGGCGTAGGCCTTTACTCTGTCCTGTTAGAGCGTTACGTATCTATAAACAGAGATCTCAGTTTATCAGAAAGGGACGGAAACGTTTCTTTCTGTCTTTGATGCCTAATAGAAGGGACATTTCGGTCCATTCTATTGCTAGATGGATTCAATTAACTATCCGTACTGCTTATGAGAGTTTATCTTCTTCTCAGCAGTCTGTGCTTAAGATTTCCGCTCATGAAGTAAGAGCTCTTGCTACTTCTTGGGCTTATGCTAATAGTGTTGCTATTACAGATTTAATGAAGGCTGCTTATTGGTCTCAGCCATCCACATTCACGAATTTTTATCTCAGAAATATTGAGTCCATTTCTGGAGACCTGCATTGTTTAGGTCCGTTATCTGTTGCTCAGAATGTCGTCCACTAAACAGTTGCAACTATAGTTATGCAGGCTTTCTGTTCCGGCAGTGACTCCGTCCGGCTGCCCTCTTCGCTCTGGGCTATTTGACCCAGGGCAAGGGGAAGGGGGGGGGGGGGGGTGGGGTGTTCCCTTAGGTCACCTGCTTTATAGTGAAAAGCAAGGGAATGCCTCCTCCAAGTCAGTATTTCTGAGTCGCTTCCGGGATGGTTTTAAAGTGTAATATTAATGTTAAAATTCATTCATGTCTTATTTTTATAGTGTAGCTCGGTGTGAAGCATTTGTATATGTCAAGTGTCAAACGGGCTTTAATATACAATACTCGGACACTTTTAAATGACTATAAAGAGTCTCAATTCTCTGGACTACTTTATTTATTGGCTTACTTTAAAAATAATTAGTATAAGGGTTATACTGGATGTTAATAGAGAACATGAATATTATTGTGCTCAATTATTAAGGGTATTGTATCTTTCTAATTTAATATTAAATAAGAAAGATACATGTGAAGCCTAATACTCCTTTTCTCCTTAAGGGGTTACCTCTTTATTATATAGTTGAGCTTATTGGATTTTCCTCTATGTCTTAGGCCCTCCAGCCTGTTTACTATTCAGCTAAGTCTGGGTCATTGGTACAGTATAAAAATGTTAAAAAATTTATAGTAATTTATATATTTTTTATACTTACCAATGACCCAGACGGGGATGGCCCTCCCAGGAGTTGGGAACTCTTGCCTCCCCGCTGAGTACATAGCGCTGACCAGGCACTACCAGTAAGAATGATAATTGGCGCCAATTTCGGGACGTCCTTGACACTGCGCATGCGCAGTGGGGGCGTAGTATGGAGGTCCTATAGGACATGATTTCTTTTTGTTTTGGATGCAAATTTTGGGGATTGGGGGGCAAAATTTGTGTTTGGCCCTGGTTTTGTTAGAGTTAGCACCAGCTAAGTCTGGGTCATTGGTAAGTATAAAAAATATATAAATTACTATAAATTTTTTAACTTTCGAGGCAGCAGCCATTTTGTTGTCATTCTGGTTATTTAGTTACACTGATTTTTCAGTGTTTTCCTCTCTCCCTTTCCTTTAAGTCCCCTCTTGCTATTCTCCCATGCTTTTGGCATAGTTTCTGTAATTATTATTACTAAAATTTCTTGGGAGTTTTAGCTGAATAACAGAATGAATTCTGTTCTTTTCCCCATGTTTACGTCTTCACCTACGGGTGGTTAGGCGTTGTGTTCTGCATCTACCATCTGATGTTCTGCAGTTTCTTCCCTGGAAGTCTCTGTTTTGCATCAGATAGTGTATTTTTGGTAACTGATTCCGGGCCTGGGTGCCTGGAGTCTTATTTTAGTGTTTTTACACTCATTGTTTACATTTACAACAGCCCTCTGTGTGAGGGGGGGATTTCTTGAAAATAATATCTTGATGTTATTTTAATCATAACTAGATACATTATTATTGTTCGTAAGTGTTGAATAAATTGTTTCAAATATTTTTAAAATTTTTGTCCACACTTAGGCTTGGGATCCATTGGGGCTCAACGTTACTTTTCAGAAACTTGGGCTATTCTGAAAAAATATTTTTTCAAAATATTTTGATTTCAATTATTTTTTCACATTGAAAGGATTTTGATCAATTGTAATAAGAGGAAGTCTTCCTCTGACTTTTATAATCATTCTATATGTGGTCAGTGTACTCCGAGGTGCCAAATAAGAGTGTCGACATGCTTATTAATTTTGCTGAAAAATTCCTTGCTATCACTGTTATTTGGTATTGAGACATAGAGCAAAAATGCCATCACTGTTATTATTTTCAGACCAAAATCTGAGCCATCACTGTTATTTGGCCATCACTGTTATTTGGCACCTTAGAGTACTCGCATTAACTCCTGTTCTGTATCGTATGATTTCGATGACAACATGGGAAGCGTATGTCACGGTATGTTGGTGGGGAATTGGACACTCCGGTCCTTTCCCCGCAGGGTCACTCTACTTTATCAATTTCTATTTCAGACGTTCAAGATTAGGGTGATGTATCTGTGATGTCTTCCAACAGTGTGCCTCCGTTGTCACAATTAATGAAGGGCTAGCGGAAAAGTGCTCATGTAAATACTCCAATTGCCTAAGAGGACCCTAGTAGGTTCGACGGCCTTTGACGTCCGTTAGCTCGCCCGGTGTAGTGTCCATTCATCGATTGGTTCGGCAGCTGGGTTCGTCCGTTGCGGTCTAGAAGGAGTTTTGGGGTGATGCGAGCACTATAAATCAACCAAATGCACACCCAGTGACGGCGGATTAGAGGGAGAACGGAGGAAGCCTTTTAGCCCGGTTCATAGCTCGTTCTGGTCCATCCGGACGACGAGCGAGAGAGGCCCCTCTCACGTACAACAACATCTGGCCCCAGATGTTGTGGTACAAAATGTTTCGCATTCGGAGCATACGTCCGTCGCTTGGGACGTCCGGAGTAGACTGTCAATAAGGCTTCCTCATTCTCATGGTAGAGCACACGACCGCTCTTGGCTACATGACCTCGGATATCCAGTCAGCTTCGCCAGTCAGAGAATCATCGGCGACCAGGTCACACCATCCAGTAGCCAGGGACACGAGGCCTGCAGACTCCGGACGTTCGCATAGGAAAGTGTGCGGGAGTCAACGTACACGGAGCTTCCAGTGGCAATGCATCGTAAGACAGCTACTGCACAGGCCTCGGGAACGGACGTGCTTTTCTAAATAGCACAGCTTATTGCAGCATCAACTGAATCTGTCGCATATTTTTTATCCGACGATGCTGGGTCGGGACGCTCCGCGGAAGCGGGTACGGACGTCCGAAAATTTCATCCGGTCCGACGGGATACCGAAAGAGATTCGGAGGATTTCGAGCTTTCCCTTTCGGAACAACATATGCTGTTGTGTCTGTCATCTGACTTGATCTTTTACAGCTTCTTTCGTCGGACCAGAATGCTGCGATGCCGGATAAGAAACTGATAGCGTCGGTGGACTTAGAAATTTTTGGTTCGGTTCAGGGACATCGTCCCTCAGTTCCGACATAGTCCAATAATGTCACACAAACTTTCGAATTATTGAACGACGCTATATATATATTATTATTATATGCTTGCTATTACCAAGCATTTCGGGTTTCTTGTTCGCAAAGTTACGGAGATGTCTTTCAAAAGTGTGCCTCTGTCGTCATAGTTAATGAAGAGCTAGCGGCAATAAGTGCTCATGGAATATGTCTATCGCCTAAGAGGTCCCTTGTAGGATCGACGGAGTGACATTCGCTAGCTCACCCGGTGTAGCGTACATTCATTGAATGCTTCGGCTGCCGGGTTCGTCTGTTGCGGTCTAGGAAGGAGATTTGGGTGATGCGACCACTATAATTACTTTAGTACTCACCCAGTGACGGCGGATTGAGGACAGATCGGAGGAAGCCTGTTAGTCCGGTTCCTGGCTTGTCCAGGTCCGTCCGGGCTGTGAGCGAGAGAGGTCCCTCTCTCGTCCAACAACATAGGGGACCGCATGTTGTGGTTCAGATATTTTACATTCGGAGCATATGTCTGTCGGTCGGGACGCTCCGTTATATTGACAGTCCGAGAGACTGTCGATAATGCTTCCTCATCCTCACAGCAGGGCACACGACCGCACATTGGCTACGTGACCTCGAGTATCCGATCAGTTTCATCATTCAGTGATTCCACGGCAAATAGGTCATGCCATCCGGTAGCCAAGGGACACGAGGCCTATACACTCCGTTCGCTCACATATTAGTAGTATGCACGGGGTAACGATCACGGAGCTTCCAGCGGCAATGCATTGTAGGACCGCTTCTCCACAGGCCTCAGTGACGGACGTGCTATCCGAGTTAGCACAGTTTTTTCGCAGCATCCCAGCAATCGACAGTTTTTTAGTCGAATCAGGAATTATCTGACGGCGCTGGGTCGGTGCGGTCTGCAGTTGCATCAGGTACGGACGACCAAACGCTTTATAGGGTCCGACAGGATGGCGAAAGGGATTCGAAAGTTTTCGAGTTTTCCCTTTTGTAGCATCGGAAGCTGCCATTCATATCTTTTGGCATTATCTTCCAGTGATTGTTATTTCGGACTACATTGCTGCGATGTTGGATTAGAGACTTATAGCGTCATTGGACACGGAATTTTGGATCGGTTCAGGGACATTGTCCCTGACTTACCGACACAGTCCAATAATGTCATTAGAACATGTGTATTATTTATCGACGCTATATATGCATATAAGCCTGCTACCAAGCATGATAGTTTAGTTTCTTGTCCGCAATGCTCATTTCTGCCTTTTTATCATTTATACGAATAATTTATTTTGGCAGAGCAGGGCATACCGAGAGTTCATATGCGTCTAGACGGCGTGGTTAAAGACTGGAAATATTCTTTTTCGCCGTCTATGTCTTTTCCAACCACAATGTTGGAAACGACAATGATGTCTAGTAGACTCAACTTAGACACTTTAGCATACGTAATCCACCTTACTGAGGCGTTATCATTACGTCTTCAAGAAAAGAATTACGGGATATTATCCTCAATGTGATTTCTTTTGAGGGCAGTAGTTTGTTCACGTATAACTCCGCCCTTCAGTGGCTGATTGGAGTTGGTTAGACATGACGCAGCCCTAGCTACATCCACGCGCATGGATAGTAAGGTGAAGAACTCTCTCAGAGTCGCTTCGTTCTCGGAGAAGCTTCTCTTCGACAGCAACTTTTCAGCAATCCATGAATTGCTCGATTTACACGTTCTCTTGTCTATCTAGTGTTGCAAGAGATTCAGACTGGGGAAACATTCGGTGGTTGACTCAGAGAGTGCCACTGCAGTTGCCAGATCCGAGTGTTATAATTATGACGGTTGCCAGTCAAACAGGTTGGGATATAATATTGATCCCAACGGATTCGAAGTGCCAGGGTCTTTGGGTTCCGCAGTCTCTAAGCAAGCACTTATCTTCCGCGGAATAATGTTTTTTAGGCTTGCTTTATGTCATTGGATGAACATTATTCAGAAACGCATGTCCAAATCCTGTCCGTTAATTCGACAGTAGTGGCGTATCTCCGGAACCAGGGAGGCACTCATTCGTTTCCGTTATTCAATTTAATGGAAAGAATCCTACTGTTTGTTATAGTACACCAAGTTCTGTTTCGGTCCGTCATATTCCGGGTCGTCTGATTGTTTTACCGGACTCCCGTTCACTTATGGGTCGCTTGTTGACGTCAGAATGGACTCTCAACAAACAAGTATTCAATCAGATTTGCTATCAATGGGAGCGCCCAATGATAATTTATTTATGACACAGCTTGCTAATCAATTGCAGACGTATGTGTTTGCTTGTCCGGATCTCTGAGCTAATGTTGTTAACGCTCTATTGATCTAATAGGACGGAATAATAGGATATGCGTATCCTCCGGCGCTGTTGTTTCAGCAGGTATTGCTAAGATAAACAACCACAATACATTTCTGTTGATAGCATCTCTGTCTTCACAGAGACCGTGGGTAAATTTACTCTGATGTCTACTGTGGGACTTAACGCGAAATCTTCCTCAATGAGAGGATCTTTTTTCGCTGGGTAAAATCGTGTCATCTTTATCACAACCTGCAAGGTCGCAACCTTCACGTACTCCGTTGTGTGGTCCTTATTGCATTGTAAGCATTGTACTGGACGAGCTTTGGACGCAATTTCTTACTATAGGAGATCCTCTTCTTCGCTATTCTATGCGGCTAAAGTGGAGGCTCTTCCGTCGTTGGTGTAGGGATCACTATGTTGATATTGTTGATCCCTCCATACTACTCATTGCAACTTTTTAGTATACTTGTTTGACAAGATCTACTGCAGCCTGTTATTATTAAGGTTATAGGTTTATGTTACCTCATACCTATGCACTCTATGATAGTTTACAATTGATTCTTATGTCTCTTTATCTAAATCAGTTAGTAACTTTTCGATAAATAGACTTAGAATCATTAGATTAAATTCCTATATGGAATTTAACTTCGGTTCTTATTTAGCTAAGTAATCATTTGAGCCTCTGGAAACAGTAGTTTTCAAATTCTGACCTTTTAGACAGTAATTCTGTTGGCTTCTCTTTTACTGAAGAGTCAGTGAGTTTCATGCACTATCGGTGGATGATTTTCACTTTCGTAGTTTCGGAATCACTACTTCCTTTACTATTTAGGTTGGATTTTTGCATAAGAGTTAGGCTCCTAATATCCGGATCCTATTGTTATTAAGGTCCTTCCGTCTTCGTACGGGCATAGGCCTTTACTCTGTCCGGTTAGAGTTTATGTATTTATAAACAGATATCTGTTTATTACTATGGGCGTAAACTTCTAATGTCTTTGATGCCTATTAGAAGGACGTTACGCTCCATTCTATTGCTAATGGATTCAATTAACTATCGATACTGCTTATGGTATATCTTTGACTCAGCAATTGTGTTTGAGATTTCGGCTCATGAAGTAAGAGTTCTTCTACATCTTGGGCTTACATTAATAGTGTCGCTATTATAGATTTTTGAAGGCTGCTCATTGCGCTCAGCCATCCACATTCATGAATTTTTTATCTCAGAAATATTGAGTCCATTTCTGGAGGCCTCTATTGTTAGGTCTATTATCTACTGCTCAGAATGTCATTCACTTAACATTTGCTACTATAGCTAGGTAGGCTGTCTGTTTCGGCAGTGACTCCGTTCTGCTGCCCTCTTCGCTCTGGGCTATTTGACCCAGGGCAAGAAAAAGGGGGGGGGGGGGAGGGTGTTCCCTTGGGTCACCTGTTTTACTATGAAAACAAGGGGATACCTCCTCCGGAGTTAGTCATTCTGAGCTGTTATTGGGAGGGTTGTTTAGTGAGAAGTTTATGTTTTAAAAATTCATTCAAGTCTTAGTTTTTAAAGTATAGCTTTTTAATATAGCACGTGTCAATGGACATGATTATGCAATCCTCAGACACTTTTAAGGAGTATAAAGAGTCTCTATTCTCTAGACTTACTTTATTTATTGGCTTACTTTAAAAATTATTAGTATAAGGATTATACTAGATATTAATAGAGTACATGGATGTATGATGCTCTATTTTGGAAGGTGTTGTATCTTTCTAATTTATCATAAATAAGAAAGATACATGTAAGGCCTAATACTTCTTTTTCTCTAGAGGGGATGACTCTATTTTATATTGTTGAGCGTATTCCATCTTGCTCTATGTCCTTGGCCCTCCAGCCTTTTTACTATTCAGCTATGTCTGGGTCATTGGTACAGTATAAAAATGTTAAAAAATTTATAGTAATTTATATATTTTTTATACTTACCAATGACCCAGACGCGGATGGCCCTCCCAGGAGTTGGGAACTCTTACCTCCCCGCTGAGTACATAGCGCTTACCAGGCACTGGTTATTAGAATGATTAATGGCGCCAATTTCGGAACGTCCTTGACACTGCGCATGCGCAGTAGAGGTGAAGTGTGGAGGGCCATTCAGGACATGTTTTCTTTGGTTTTAGATGCAAATTTTGGGGATTAGGGGCCAAATTTGTGTTTGGCCCTATATTTTAAGAGTTAGCACCAGCTATGTCTGGGTCATTGGTAAGTATAAAAAATATATAAATTACTATAAATTTTTTAACTTTCCTACAAATATATATGATTTAGGTACAGTGAAGCCCAATTAATCTACGAGCTCTATCAAACAAGATATAATAAAATAAATGCCCAGTTTATCACTAGAATACAGGAAAATGATCAAACTTCTGTTAATTGGTTGAGTGCTAAATTATTAGCTCAACTGAGCAAAGCTCAAGGGGAGCTTTACTAATCACTTTCCGTCTGCCATCCATCCGGCGTCCGGCATTAACTTTACATTATCGACTTCTCCTCACAAACTACTTGACCAAATTGAACCAAATCTGGTGTGCATGTTCCCTATCACATGTCAATTCAAATTTGTTCAAACAAAGTTGCTGCACCTACAGTTGGCACCACAAGGGCATAACTCTGATAGCACCCATAAAATACAAAAAAACTTTCTTCAGATCCGGTGGTCAGAATCTTTTCATTTTGGGTATACAATATCTCTAGGGGTGTCAGATTCAAGGCTGTTCAAATCGAGTCCCTGCGTTAGAATTTGGGCTCCCTATTGGAGCCCAAATTTTAACTTAGTGCAATACATGGAATATTCTTTAAAAAAAAAGATCCACCAGTTAGAATCCTTTAACATTTGGTATACATCATCTCCAGGGAGGTCAGATTCAAGTTTGTTCAAATCGGGTCCCTGGTTGAAAATTTTCGGTCTGGTTCGGACTTGATTTTTTATGCGTTTTTTTCAATTTTGAGATGAAAAAAAAACATTTGTTATAGCCTGAAAATTTTGGGTCTGGTTCCAACTTGGAAGTTTTGGACCAAAATTCAGAAATTGTTTTTTTTATTCTTTTCAAAAACGAATTCCTAGATAAATTAGAGTGGTTTTATGCAAAAATGTTTTTACCCTATGTCCTTCCCTCCCCTTTCTTGTCGGGGGGTGGGGGGGGGGAGGGCAGTTAGATGTTACAAAATGTTTGGCTGCAAAATATATTTTGAAAGATTTAGAGTCATTTTATGCAACCCCCCCTCCCTCTCCCCCCCCCCCCCTCCCAAAAAAAAATAAAAAAATACCCCTATCACCACCAATCCCGCTCCCCACTCCAGTTAAAATGGAGGAAAATAAATTGCTACAAAATGCGTTTTGAAGGAATTGGAGTGAATTTATGTAAAAAAAAGGACCTCTATAATAATTTCATGACTTCATTCCTCTGAAGTGTTGATGATCCATGATTAGCTGAATGTGATCCAAAATACTTCTTTGAACAACTTGTCAGGTGAGCAATTAAGGCCCCTTGGGGCCTCTTGTTTTAAAAATCGTCTTCTTTAGACCCTGTGGTCAAAATGCTTTCATATTTGGTATACAACATCTCTAGGAGGGTCAGATTCAAGTTTGTTCAATCCTAGTCATTGGGTTGTTAATTTGGGCTACCTATGGGAGTCTGAATTTTAACTTTTTGCAATATGAGGGAATTTCTTTTAAAATCTTCTTCAGATCCACCAATCAGAATCCTTTCATATTTGGTATACAACATCTCTAGGTGGGTCAGATTCAAATTTATTCAAGTCTGGTCCCTGAATTAATATTTTGACTCCCTACTTGAGCCCAAAGTTTAATTTAGTGCAATGTGAGGACATTTCTTTAAAAACCTTCTTCTTCAGATCCACCAGTCAGAATTCTTTCATATTTGGTATGTGACATCTCAAAGGGGATCAGATTCAAGTTTGTTCAATTTGAGTCTCTGGCTTAATATTTGGGCTCTCTTTGGTTGGGGTTGGGGTGGCAGGGGGAGCATGTTAGGTTCAGGTTCGTTCAAATCATTCCTTAGTGTTTTTCCATAAAATTTGCCTTTCATGACTTCATTCCTTTGTAGTGTTGATGAACCATGTCTAACTGAATGTGACCCCAAATACTTCTTCGAACCACTTTGGCATGTGAGTGATTAAGACCCCTTGGGGCCTCTTGTTTTTTAAAGGTGATTTGAAACATGAATATTTTTTTTTCATAGATACCATGCTACTAGAAAGAGTAGCCTTAGTTTAGCAAGATTTTGTTAATAAATAATTGTTTGGTTATAATTTATTGGAGATTGCCAATAGCAATCTCGAATAAATTGTAAACAAACAATTTTATATAAAATATTTTGCTTCTACTGCTCAGCAAACCTCAAGCAAATGCATACAGGTTAAAGCCACTATAGTGGCTTTCAGCAATTTCAATAGAGCCATGATAGTGGCTTCTCGCAATCAACCAGTTAATTGAATACTTCTGTCAATTGAAACAGGATTCCACTGTACATCATTGAAATAGGAAATATTGAGTACAAATTCTTTCAGTTTAGATGTTCAGGTAACAATGCGTAGTTCTTGGGAGTAATGTAGTGATTACCGCTGTTAGGCAATTACATCTAACACCGTCTGATTTTAAGCCATCGGTAGAAGTGTGTGAAAATTGGTCCATGCCTATGGTTACATGGAACACCATGGGATCAAAGTTGTTTGTATATTTTTATACTGTACCAATGACCCAGACATAGCTGGTGCTAACTCTCAAAAATCTAGGGCCAAACACAAATTTTGCCCCCCAATCCCCAAAATTTGCATCTAAAACCGAAAAAATCATGTCCTAAATGGTCCTCCATACTTTCCCTCCACTGCGCATGCGCAGTGTCAAGGAGGTCCCGAAATTGGCACCAATTATCATTTCTTTGTTTGGCCCTTCATCAGTTCACATCTGACTGATCTTTGTGCTTGTAAATCTCAGTTTAATTGATGCCAGACACATAAATATTAGAGAAATGGTGGATCTAAAGAGGAAATAGAAGGAGGAGAGGAAAAATGAGTGGCAGGAAATAATCAGGGCTGTAACTTAAAAATTTTTTACGAAATTATGTTATGTTGCCTAATTTCGAGGCATGGGCCTGTTGTTGTCATTATTGCTATAAAGTTACACTGCTTGTTCAGTGTTTCCTCTCTCCCTTTCCTTTAAGTCCCCCCTTGCTATTCTCCAATGCTTTTGGCATATTTTCTGTAATACTATTACTAAAATTTCTTGGGAGTTTTAGCTGGGTAACGGAATGAATTCTGTTCTTTTTCCCATCTTTACGTCCTCACCCATGGGTGTTTAGGCGTAGTGTTCTTCATCTACCATCTGATGTTCTGCAGTTTCTTCCCTGGGAGTCCCTGTTTTGCATCAGATAGTGTGTTATTGGTAACTGATTTTGGGCCATGGTTATCAGTGCCTGGAGTCATGTTTCTGGTGTTTATACACTTCTTGTTTACATTGACAACAGTCTCTGTGGAGGGGGATTTCTTGTCTTTGTATTAGCTTAATCATAACAAGATACATTATTATTATACGTAAGTGTTGCATTAATTTTTTAAAATATTTAAAAAATTTTTGTCCACTCTTAGGCTTTTTGGGATCCATTGGGGCTCAACGTTTCTTTTCAGAAACTTGGGCTTTTCTGAAAAAATATTTTTTCAAAAAATTTTTTTGATTTCAATTATTTTTTCTATGTTAATGGATCATGTTATTATGTATCTTTGTTTTCAGGGGTTGGTGCGAGTACTAGGACTTTTTGTATTCTTTTCACAATGAAAGGATATTGTTCAAATTGTAATAAGAGGAAATCTTCCTCTGACTTTCATAATCATTGTATTAATTGTAGTCAGTGTACTCGCACTAACTCCTGTTCAGTATGTGTCAATTGGGATGACAAACATTGGAAACGTGTGTCACGGTATGTTGTTAGCGGGGAAAAGGCCATGCCGGTCCTTTCTCCGCACAGTCACTCTAGTTTATCAATCTCTATTTCAGAGGATCAAGAACAGGGTGATGTTTCCGTGATGTCTTCCAAAAGTGTGCCTCCGTCGTCACAGTTAAATGAAGAGCTAGCGGCAAAAGTGCTCATGGAAATACGTCAATTGCCTAAGAGGTCCCTAGTAGGATCGACGGCGTTGGCGTCCGCTAGCTCGCCCGGTGTAGCGTCCATTCATCGAATGGTTCGGCAGCCGGGTTCGTCCGTTGCGGTCCAGGAAGGAGATTTGGGTAATGCGAGCACTATAATAAGACAAAGTGCACACTCAGTGACGACGGATCAGAGGAGAGAACGGAGGAAGCCTATTAGTCTGGTTCCTAGCTCGTCCAGGTCCATCCGGGCTGCGAGCGAGAGAGGTCCCTCTCTCGTACAACAACATCTGGGACCAGATGTTGTGGTACAAAACGTTTCGCATTCGGAGCATACGTCCGCCGCTCGGGACGCTCCGTTATATAGACAGTCCGGAGAGACTGTCGATAATGCTTCCTCATCCTCACGGCAGCACACACGACCGCACCTTGGCTACGTGACCACGGATATCCAGCCAGCTTCGCCAATCAGGGATTCCACGGTGACCAGGTCACACCATCCAGTGGCCAGGCCTGTAGACTCCAGACGTTCGCATAAGAGAAGTAAGCAGGAGTCAACGTACACGGAGCTTCCAGCGGCAAAGCAACATAAGACCGCTACTCCACAGGCCTCAGTGATGGACGTGCTATCCCAAATAGCACAACTTATCGCAGCATCCCAGCAAACGACAGAATCTCTGTCGGATCAGGAATTATCCGACGCTGCTGGGTCGGTACGCTCCGCTGAAGCATCAGGTACGGACGACCGAGAACTTCATAGGGTCCGACAGGATGGCGAAAGGGATTCAGAGGATTTGGAGCTTTCCCTTTCGGAACAACATAAAGCTGCCGTAGATTTCATCTGGCATTATCTTCCAGAGGTTGTTCCGTCGGACCAGAATGCTGCGATGCCGGATAAGAGACTGATAGCATCATTGGACACAGAATTTTTTGTTCGGTTCAGGGACATCGTCCTTGAGTTTCCGACACAGTCCAATAATGTCACAAGAACATTCGAATTATTGAACGACGCTATATATAAGCTTGCTACCAAAACAGGCAAGTCTGGTTTCTTGTCCGCAAATGCTCTAAATCTGCCTTTCATCAATTCAAAGAATAAATTCGAAACGGCAGGACAGGGCATACCGGGAGTTCCTCTGCGTCTAGACGACGAGGCTGAAGACTTGGAATTGTCTATACCGTCGTCTATGTCAATTCCAACCACGATGTTGGAAACAACAATAATGTCTAACAGAGTTAACTTAGACGCCTTATCATACGCAGACCACCTTACTAAGGCGTTATCATTACGTCTTCAAGGGAAAGAATTCCAGGATATACAATCCTCATTAAGACTTCTTTCAAGGGCAGTAGCTTATTCCACATATAACTCCACCCTTTCAGTGGCAAACCTGGAGTTGGTTAGACGTGACGCAGCCCTAGCTACATCCACGCGCGTGGATAGTAAGGTGAAGAACTCTCTCAGAGTCGCTTCGGTCTCCGGAGAGCTTCTGTTCGACGGCAAGCTTTCAGCAATCTATGATAAGATAACTAACAAAGCTTCGGATTCTCTGCTATTCAAATCTGCTTCCAAAAAGTCGGATACAGCAGAAAAGAGTAAGACAGGCACTTCTGGGACAAGTACGCCCAAGAGAAGTTCCTATAGAGGTTCTTATACTTATTCTAGAGGCCGTCAAGGCAGCGACTCACATGCGGGACATTATTCTGGCCGAGATAACCGGTCAGACGTCCATAGGTCGACGGGTTGAGGTGCGGGTCGTGGAGGACGTAGTTTCTCCTTCTGCAAGCCTCGCAGGTCCAGGAGGTGATGGTTTGAACCTCTATCGTGTTCCGGTAGGCGGAAGATTATCGAGTTTTATAAATGAGTGGGCGTCAATTACGGACAACCCCTGGGTCCGAGGGGTAATTCCGGAAGGACTAAGAATATCCTTCAAACGAAAGCCTCCATTAACTCGAAGTCCAAAATGGACTCAGCTTCCGTCAAATCCGCAGAAAAAAGATGCTCTTTTATCAGAAGTGCAGTCTCTTCTGACGAAGAATGGGGTAGAGGTCGTAGAAGACCAGGAATCACCGGGTTTCTACAGCCACCTGTTTCTGGTTCCGAAACCAGACGGCTCGTTCCGTCCAGTCATAGATCTGAGCTGGATAAACAAGCTGATCGTCGCTCTGAAGTTCTATATGGAGACAATTCGATCAGTCAGAGCAGTCAGAGCGAGTCTACAAGCATGGATCTCAAAGATGCGTACTTTCACGTCATGGTACATCCGACATTCAGAAAGTATCTACGCTTTCCAGTCCTAGGAGTTGTATATCAGTTTCGAGCGATGTGCTTCGGTTTGAACCTAGCGCCCTGGGCTTTCACTCGAATAATGAACTCGGTAATGATACATTTCCGAGCTCATTCGTCTGCGGTAACGTCGGCCTACCTGGACGACATTCTTCAGAGGTACGGCAACGAGTTAACGCTTCAGAACGATGTGCAGAATCTGCTTTTATTACTCCGACGTCTCGGTTTTATAATCTGGTGCCGTCCAAGTCATTCACCCACTTGGGAATGAGCTTCAAGATGCACAACAATCTCGTTCGTCTGCCGTTAACCAGAGCGAAATTAATCAGTTGTTACGCTCGCTATTGTCTTCACTCAGACAAAGTCACAGCGAGAGAGTTCATGAGACTGATAGGTCTGTGCGGAGCCGCTGCGGATCTCATTCCGATGGAGCGGTTACGCACTCGTCCTCTCCAAATTTTCTTGACTCAGAAGTGGAGTGTAAAGATTCATTCGCTCGATATAGACGTTCTCTTGTCAAATCAAGTGAAACAAGAGATTCAGACTTGGGCAAACATTCAGTGGTTGACTCAGGGAGTTCCACTGCAGTTGCCGGATCCGAGTTTTACGATTATGACGGATGCCAGTCAAACAGGTTGGGGTGCAACATTGATCCCAATAGATTCGAAGTGCCAGAGTCTTTGGGATCCACAGTTTCTAGGCAAGCACATAAACATCAAGGAAATGATGTCAATTTGGCTTGCACTACGTCATTGGATGAATATTATTCAGAAAGCACATATCCAAATCCTGTCCAACAATACGACAGTAGTAGCATATATCCGGAACCAGGGAGGCACTCATTCCGTTCCGTTATTCAATTTAACGGAAAGAATCCTTCTGTTTGTTCTAGAACACCAAGTTCTGCTTTCAGTCTGTCATATTCCGGGTCGTCTGAATGTTTTAGCAGACTCCCTTTCACGGAAGGGTCGCTTGTTGCCGTCAGAATGGACTCTCAACAAACAGGTATTCAATCAGATTTGCTACCAATGGGAGTGGCCAATGATAGACTTATTTGCGACACAACTCAACAATCAGTTGCAGACGTATGTGTCACCATGTCCGGATCCCCGAGCATATGCAGTAGACGCTCTATTGATCTCGTGGGACGGAATGATAGGATATGCGTATCCTCCAGCTTCGTTGATTCAGCAAATATTGCTAAAGATAAAACAATCACAATGCAAAATTCTTTTGGTAGCATCTCTGTCTCCACAGAGACTGTGGATAAATCTACTCAGGTGTCTGCTGTGGGACTTACCGCGAAAACTTCCTCCACGAGAGGATCTTCTTTCGCAGGGGAAATCGCGTCAACTACATCACAACCCGCAAGGTCTCAACCTTCACATATTTCCATTGTGCGGCCCTTCTTGCACGGCAAGCATTTTACAGGACGAGCAGTGGATGCGATTTCTAACTGTAGGAGGACCTCCTCTTCACTAAACTATGCGGCTAAGTGGAAGGTCTTTCGTCGTTGGTGTAGGGATCATTCTGTTGATATTTTTGATCCCTCCATACCAGACATTGCAAACTTTCTAGTATACTTGTTTGACGAGATCAAACTGCAGCCTGTTACTATTAAAGGTTACAGGTCTATGTTATCTGATACCTATGCACACCATGATAGTTTACAAATTGGATCTAATGTCTCTTTATCTAAATTAGTTAGAAACTTCTCGATAAATAGACCTAGAACCCTTAGATTAATTCCTAAATGGAATTTAGCTTGGGTTCTTCTTAAACTAAAAGAAAAGCCATTTGAGCCTCTTGAGACAGTAGATTTCAAATTCTTGTCTTATAAGACAGCATTCATTTCTTTTAGCTTTCTCTTCTGCTAGAAGAGTCAGTGAGCTTCATGCACTATCTGTGGACGATTCTCACTATCGTAGTGTCGGGAACACTATTACCTTTACTACTAATGTTGGATTTTTGGCTAAGAATCAGGCTCCTAATAAATATCCAGAACCTATTGTTATTAAGGCCCTTCCGTCTTCAGACGGGCATAGGCCTTTACTCTGTCCGGTTAGAGCTTTAGGTATTTATAAACAAAGATCTCAGTTTATCAGAAAGGGTTGAAAATGCTTCTTTCTCTCTCTGATGCCTAATAGAAAGGACATTACGGTCCATTCTATTGCTAGATGGATTCAATTAACTATCCGTACTGCTTATGATAATCTAGCTTCAACTCAGCAGTCTGTGCTTAAGATTTCGGCTCATGAAGTAAGAGCTCTTTCTACATCTTGGGCTTACGCAAATAGTGTTGCTATTACAGATTTAATGAAGGCTGCATATTGGTCTTAGCCATCCACATTCACGAATTTTTATCTCAGAAATATTGAGTCCATTTCTGGAGACCTGCATTGTTTAGGTCCGTTATCTGTTGCTCAGAATGTCGTCCACTAAACAGTTGCAACTATAGTTATGCAGGCTTTCTGTTCCGGCAGTGACTCAGTCCTGCTGCCCTCTTCGCTCTGGGCTATTTGACCCAGTTCAAGGGGAAGTGGGGGGGGGGGGGGGGGGGGGGTTCCCTTAGGTCACCTGCTTTATAGTGAAAAGCAAGGGGATACCTCCTCCGGAGTCAGTAATTCTGAATCGTTACCGGTATGGTTTTAAAGTGTAAAGTTAATGTTTAAAAATTCATTCATGTCATATTTTTAAAGTGTAGCTCGGTGTGAAGCATTTGTTTATGTCACGTGTCAAACGGGCTTTAATATACAATCCTCGGACACTTTTAAAGAGTATAAAGAGTCTCAATTCTCTGGACTAACTTTATTTATTGGCCTACTTTAAAAATAATTAGTATAAAGGGTTATACTGGATGTTAATAGAGAACATGAATGTTATTATGCTCAATTATGGAGGGTGTTGTGTCTTTCTAACTTATCATAAATAAGAAAGATACATGTAAAGCCAAATACTTCTTTTCTCCTTGAGGGGATGACTCTATTTTATATAGTTGAGCTTATTGGATTTTCCTCTATGTCCCAGGCCCTCCAGCCTTTTTACTATTCAGCTATGTCTGGGTCATTGGTACAGTATAAAAATGTTAAAAAATTTATAGTAATTTATATATTTTTTATACTTACCAATGACCCAGACGGGGATGGCCCTCCCAGGAGTTGGGAACTCATACCTCCCCGCTGAGTACACAGTTCACTGTTAACTTGTTTCTGCTGATGTTGTATTTTTATTTCAGTACACACACTGACATACTCTTGAGGTCATTAAACCAATTAACCTGACTGTACTGTAAAATTAACCCTGTTCTATGTATTCTTGAACATACTACTCCTTTGGGTTGTTACTATCTGACATCAGCACTCACAATTGGCAGTTTGTGCACTCTACTGATCGGCAAGCAGATGACGGTCTCAGATCCTTATTGGTTAATCACTACCCAGAGCGTCCCTGAAATCCATGAATTTCTTATTTCTAACTCCTTGAAAAATATATCTGGAAGGTCATGAAAACTTCTTAAATTAACTCTATTCAAGAGCAGGAATCCTGTTTTTCTGCGTTTTCACAGAACTTTAGTTATTCCCTGGATTCTTCCAGCTCACATTATTAATAACTGAATTACTGATACACTCTATTTTCAGGTTCCCATGGAACTCATGTTGCCTGCATTGCTGCAGGAAATTTTCCTGATGATCAAGATAGAAATGGTGTTGCTCCAGGTGCACAGATTATTGGTGTGAAGATTGGAGATAGTCGATTGGGATCAATGGAAACTGGAACAGGACTTGTCAGAGCTGTAGGTATTTTTTTTTACCCAACACTAGAATGTTTTTAGATGGTGGAAATAAGGCATTTTGCAGAAAAGGATATTTCTGTTTAAAGTTTACTTTGAAAATTGAATTATTTCATTGTGCAGCCTTCACACATTGTATCAGGTTTGAAATAGCTTTGGGTGTTGATGATATGCTAATGGAAGTAATGACTTATGATAAAAATGCCATTCACTTAGAGAAATAACCAGTAGCAGTGTCACAGAAACTGGATGTATTTCCAAAGAATTTTTTTGATTTTGCCATTGTTATGAAATTGAGAAATTATTTTTTAGCAGAATATCACCAGAATATTATAGAGTAACCTGAGATTGCTATTCAAATATGTTGATCCTAGAATAAACTTGGTGTAAGTTCATCTCATTGGGGATAGGTGATCTCCGTTCATTTCCAAGAAATGTTTTTTTTGGTGATTATTAATCTGTTAAACATTCAGTTTCTACTTTATCAGATCTATGTTGATACTTTTGAACAGGTGAACTGACATGCAGTTGAAAGAAAGCCTTCCAGTATCACATTACCTTTGCAGAGGTTTCCAATCAAGTTATAGATGACCATAAAAATACAGTTGAAAGAAAGCCTTCCAGTATCACATTACCTTTGCAGAGGTTTCCAATCAAGTTATAGATGCCCATAAAAATAGCCAAGACTTTACCATTAATTATTATCAAGCCTCTGGACATGTAGTTAATTTTAGTGTGGTGGAGTTAGTCAAAAACTATACAGTCCTTTGAGGTTGATCATTCACCTGGGTGTGGAACCCTAAAATGAATGTTGTGAAATTGATGTTAACAACTGGCACTCCCATACACAATCCAAATTGCAGAGAATAGCCTATGATATTACAGCAAAAAAGGAGAAAAATGCTATATATCTTATCAACCTACCCTACAGTTGTTTTCTACAGGCTTGCACTACAGTGGAAGTCCCTAACCTGGAAAATATACTCTCTACTTTGATCTTTCCCAAGGGATTTGGGAAAGAAAAGTGGTGCAAAAGCACCAAGAGAAAATAAGCCAAAACTGGGTCGAGTGCTACCGGTGTACACCCAGTAGGGGATGCTCTTCTCCTGGTACAGATCCACAGCTTCCGGTACTAGTGCATAGTCAATAACTAATGAATCATTCTTTTTTCTTCTGCCATCCTGGAATGATATGCTGCCATTTGTATTAAGAAACAGTGATAATTCAACTCGTTGATTATGGTTACCTGTGACTAGAATTATGGATCTGAGTATTGTATGATAACAGGACTGTGTTTTATATATTTTTACACAGTATACCAATGGCCCAGACATAGCTGGTGCTAACTCTAAAATATCTAGGGCCAAACACAAATTTTGCCCCCCAATCCCCAAAATTTGCATGCAAAACCAAAAATTAGAAGTTCTAACTGGTCCTCCATACATTTACCCTCTGTGCATGCACAGATGTCAGGAACTGACCAGAATTGGCACCAACACCATTCTTTGTTTGGCCCTTGTCAGATAACAACAAACTGACTTTTGTGCTTTTTAAATCTCAATTAATAATGATGCCAGCCACAGATCAATGGTTAAATTGGTGGATCCAAGGGCACAATTGGATGAAGGAAGGAAGAAACGGTGGTTTGAAAACGTTCAGGGCTGTAATTTTATAATATTTATAAAAATTAGTTCATGTTTCCTAATTTCGGGACATGAGCCTGACGTCATCATCATTGATAATGATTTTTCCACTGTTGGTTAAGTATTCCTTCCCTAACCTCCCTTGATCCCCCCTGTTAAACTCCCAAGCTTTTTGGCTTGTTTTTTTAAATTTTTTATATAAAATTTCTTGGGGGAAAAAGTTTTTTCTGTATTTCCCGAGGGTTATATCCTCACCCTTAGGGTGTTTAGACGTTTTTAGTCATGCATCATACTTCCAATGTATTGTTTTTTCTTCTGATGAAGATCTTATCTTACATCGGATAGTTCAAAAATCTGTTACTGACTTCGGGCCGCGTTGCCTGGGGTCTCGTTTCCAGTTTTCAGTTGGACGTTGTTTACATTAGCAATGTTTGTTATTTATGTGTAGGTTCCTATTTCTGATATGGTAGGTCTGTTGTAAGATACATTATACAGTCCCATAGTGTGGCAGTTAATTTTGGGAGGAAAAAATTAATTTTGTTCACACTTTGGCTCTTTTGGGATACATTTGGTACACTTCGTTCCCTTTGGGAACTTGGGCTCTTGTCAATATTTTTCGAAAAATTTTTTGGTGTAAACTATTTTTCGATTTATATACTCGCCCAAAAAAGAAAGTGTGCATTGCAGAAATTGATCAAACTCCAAAAAAATAATTTCGTAGGTGTAAAGAGTGTTAACCTGTTCATGAATAAGTTATATTGAACACAAAAACAGCTTTCCCCGTTAAAATTGCATTAACGTTAAATGACGTGCTGCACGTTTGTGAAAAGGCATGTGCACGTGGAGAGTCTGAAAATTCATGCAGCAGTGTGAATCCTTGGGTATTTAAACACTAAAGTAAGGCCTTCCTATCGTTCACATTCAAACTTGCGCTGCTGTTAAAACGACTCCACATTGGCACGCCAAGATTGACAATGAATCAGCGTCTCCTTGCCCTGGGTATGATTAGAGCTGGCAGAGCACACAGAGAGGTTGCCCAGTATTTGAACTGCCACCGTAACACTAGACAGGCTAGTCCATCGACATGCACAACATGATGACATTCGAGACCGACCCCGCTCCGGGAGACCCGAGTTACCACCCCTGCAAAAGATTGGTATATCTGTGTCGTCCATCTCTGGAACCGGCAACAAACGGCAACAACGACAGCCAGGAACATCCCTGACCTGAGACGGATGCATCCTCAAACAGTAATCAACCGGCTGAGAGAATACGGCTTACGTCCTCGAAGACCTGCAATTCTTCTGATTTTGACGTTATGTCATCGTCGTGCTTGACTGCAGTGGTGTAGACAACATCTCAGGCATCCCTTACACTGGTGGCGACGTGTTTTATTCACAGATGAATGTCGTTTCCATATTTCATCATCAGATGGCCGCCAGAGAGTGTACAGACGTCGAAACGAACGCTACGCAGATCCATGTGTCGTGGAGCGAAGCTGTTATGGGGGAGGGTCTCTCATGGTGTGTGGTGGCATCACTGCCCGTAACAGAACTGAGCTGGTCATTATTGGTGGCAATCTCAATGCAGCCAGATATTGTGATGTAGTGCTTACACCTGTTGTTGTCCCATTTCTGCAAAGTCACGGCCCCGGCGTCATTCTACAGCAGGACAACGCCCGACCCCACGCACCTCGTGTTGTTCAACAGTATCTGCAGAAACAACAAGTGGATGTTCTTCCCTGGCCCGCAAAAAATGAAACGTCAGCTATGCCGGCTTCCCCATGCACCGTCAACGCTTGTGGAACTCCAAAGACAGCTTATCAGAATATGGAACAACATCCCACAGCACTTCCATGCTAACTTGTTCGCTTCCATGAGGCGTAGATGCACAACAGTAGTCGATGCAGACGGAGGTCATACCAGATATTGAGTGTGTGACTTTTGTGTTGGACCCTTAGTGTCTTTGACTCTCCATGGCACCAAGAGTATTTGTCGTAGCGTAATGAAATTTCTCGTGTTGATCACAAATTGATTCATCTGTGATTGAATAAAATTTCCATGAATGAAAATGATATATATCTTTTTCAGTGTTATTTTTTAGCATGCACACTTTCTTTTTTGGGAGAGTATATTTTGAATGTTTTTGTTATGTATCTATTTATTTGTATTTAATGTGGAATTGGTGGGAGTACAATCGACTTAGTCTGCTTCATTATGTAAACATATTGCTCTTTAAGCAAGGCGAGGAAGTTGTTCCTCTTATTTCCTTGTAGGTTGCCTTGCTTGTAGTCGATGTACTTCTACTAATTCTTGTTCATATGTGTCGCATGGGATGACAAACGTTGCTGACGTTGTTAGCGAGGGACCACTGCCGGTCCCTCTCGTAATGAGAAGCTGCTACCGGTCCTTTCGCCCTAGGTCACTCTAGTTTATTAGTTTATATTTACAGAGGAACAAGAACATGGTGATGTTTACGGGACACCGTCAGATAGTGTGCTTCCATCGTCGCATTAATTAGTCAATCAGAGCTAGCGGCAAAAGTGATCATGAATATTGGACAGGGCAATAAACCACAGTGTGGTTTCAAATCCCTGTCGCCAGCTAGCTCGACCGGTGAAACGGTATACCGCCTGAGGGTACCGTGATGCCAGGTGTGTCCGTTGCAGTCGAGGAAAATGGAAAGGGTAGAGCGGGCACTATAATATAATATCAATATAAGGCTGACCCTGCGACGACGGAAAGAAAGAAGCTGGCAAGTTCAGCAAGAAGCTCGGCAAGGTCTGAAGGACTGCGAGTGAGAGAGGGCCCCCCTCTCTCTTTTATTATCACATCTGGGGCCAGATGTTATGGATCGGAACTTGCGTCAGTCGGACGACGCTCCGTTCATTTTACAGCCGGCTATAATTACGGCTATAATTACGGCTTCTTCAGCTTCTACCAAGCACACACGACCACACCTTGGCTACGTGACTTCTGATATCCAGCCTGCATTGCCGAGAAGGTCACTCTTCGTCAGAGGAGTCACACCATACAGGAGTCAAGGAGACGAGGCCTCATTTATAGGGACGTCCACAGGAAAGAGCCATCTCGGACAAACTGTCCCAGGAGCAGCCTTCTCTAACCCAGTAATAGTCGGGGTCGACTATCGACTAACGTCCCTGCTCGGGATGCTCCTTCTACGCCCTGGCTGCAGTTACAGGCTTCTTTCCTCTGCCTTAGCGAAGCACATGCGACCACACACTAGCTACCCGACTATACATGTTCATGCAGCCTAGCGAAGGCGCTCCAGTCTTTACCCTCGAAGAAAGAAGATGAAGAAGGAATGAAGAAGGAAAAGAAAGTCAGTCCATCCAGTAGCTAGTGATTCGAGGATTGATTCATCGGCCAGATCTCCATCCCTGGAGCAACATGCGCAGTAAATCAGCCGCTGCTATACAAGCCTCCGTAACGGACTTGCTGTCGCAATTTGCGCAGCTTATCGCAGCTTAAAAATCCAGCAAGGGGCACCCGTCCGCAGAACAGTGATGAGACGTTAGACTGTGCTGGGTCGGTCCGGTCAGTTGTGCATGTAGAAGTCAAAAGTTTCTCTTTGGGATGCTCGGCTAGATCTGGAGTCAGATCACCATTTGGTGGACCCTCTCCATCCCGTTAACAGTCAGGGTCTACTGTGTCCATTGTGAGAAACCATATTGAGTCAGAACACTCATTGAAATGTTCCTTCCACACTACAGCCGGGTTCGGCGGCAGTTATGGCTTCTTCTACTTACATGGAAGCGCATGAAAGAGGATTAGCCTAGAAGTTTCTATGCGGGATACCCGACAAGATCTGGGGACTGATCGTGAGTGCAGAGCATTTTCTTCCCGTTAACAGTCGGGGACGACTGTTTTGTGTTGTAAAAAACTTCAATGAGTAGGAGCATCCGTCCTATGTGACGAGTCAGGATGCTTCTACCTCTCTTCAGCTGGGGTCAGCTGTGGTTACGGCTTCCTCTTCTTCCAGGAATATGCATGATAGGGGATAGATGCCTACAAGTTTCTAACGGAATGCACGGCGAGGTCTGGAGCAGACTGCAAGCTGGAGAACTCTCTCCTTTCCATCAGCAGTCGGGGTTGACTGTTTTTGGTTCGAGAAACTTTAGTGAGTTGGGATTCCTGTTCACGCTTGCAGTTCGGGGCGCGCCTTCCACACTGCAGCCGGATCCGGTTGCAGCTATGGCATCTTCCCCTGCTTCATTATACCCCCGCTTCGAAGAAGTGGGGGCTATATAGGAATCGCCCTGTACGTCCGTACGTCCGTCCGTCCGTCCGTCCGTCCGTCCGTCCGTACGTCTTTCCGGACATGAAATTCTTGTGTGCGCAACTCCTCCTACATTTATCAATCAATTTGGACAAAACTTTTCAGACATCATCACTACTAAGTGAACATGCGCATATTCCAAGATTTTTGATCTGCAACAATTTTAACCAGGTTATCTTCCTTTGACTTAGATTTATTGTGTCTTTCCATCCGAACAAATTCTTGTGTGCGCAACTCCTCCTACATTAATGAACCGATTTTGATGAAACCTTTCAAACATCATCTCTACTAAGTGAACATGTGCATATTCCAAACTTTTTAATCTGTGACAATTTTAACCAGGTTATCTCTCTTGAACTTTGATTTAATATGGGTTTCTACATGAAATTCTTGTGTGCGCAACTCCTCCTACATTTATCAATCAATTTGGACAAAACTTTTCAGACATCATCGCTACTAAGTGAACATGCGCATATTCCAAGATTTTTGATCTGCGACAATTTTAACCAGGTTATCTCCCTTTGACTTAGATTTATTATGTCTTTCCGTTCGAACAAATTCTTGTGTGCGCAACTCCTCCTACATTAATGAACCGATTTTGATGAAACCTTTCAAACATCATCTCTACTAAGTGAACATGTGCATATTCCAAACTTTTTGATCTGCGACAATTTTAACCAGGTTATCTCTCTTGAACTTTGATTTAATATGGGTTTCTGCATGAAATTCTTTTGTGCGCAACTCCTCCTACATTTATCAATCAATTTGGACGAAAGTTTACAGACATCATCACTACTAAGTGAACATGCGCATATTCCAAAATTTTTGAGCTGTGGCAATTTGAACTAGGTTATCTCCCTTTAACTTAGATTTATTATGGGTTTCTACATGAAATTCTTGTGCGTGCAACTCCTCCTACATTTATCAATCACTTTGGACAAAACTTTTCAGACATCATCACTACTAAGTGAACATGTGCATATTCCAAGATTTTTGATCTGCGACAATTTTAACCAGGTTATCTTCCTTTGACTTAGATTTATTGTGTCTTTCCATCCGAACAAATTCTTGTGTGCGCAACTCCTCCTACATTAATGAACCGATTTTGATGAAACCTTTCGGGGGCGCGGTGGCTCAGTTGGTAGAGGTGCAGGCTGCAAGCCGAGAGGTCCTCGGTTCGAATCCCACCTGCGGCAACCGCGTTGTGTCCTTGGGCAAGACACTTCACCCCGATTGCCTTCATGGGGGCACGATGATGCTGTGTGCTGAGGCGTACTGCACGTCGATGGTGCGCATGTCTTCAACCAATCTAACCCTGCCTGTGCTGCGGTGCAGAGTTCAGAGTTACGATGTTGGAGAGCTGACAGCTGCTCGTCGTTGCTCGGTGGTTCTCTCCGGGTACTCCGGCTTCCTCCACCCATAAAACTGTCACGGTCACGATTAGCCATTGTGCATAAGTATGTGACCTTAAACACCAATAAATAAATAAATAAATAATGATGAAACCTTTCAAACATCATCTCTACTAAGTGAACATGTGCATATTCCAAACTTTTTGATCTGCGACAATTTTAACCAGGTTATCTCTCTTGAACTTTGATTTAATATGGGTTTCTGCATGAAATTCTTGTGTGCGCAACTCCTCCTACATTTATCAATCAATTTGGACGAAAGTTTACAGACATCATCACTACTAAGTGAACATGCGCATATTCCAAAATTTTTGAGCTGTGGCAATTTTAACTAGGTTATCTCCCTTTAAGTTAGATTTATTATGGGTTTCTACATGAAATTCTTGTGCGTGCAACTCCTCCTACATTTATCAATCAATTTGGACAAAACTTTTCAGACATCATCACTACTAAGTGAACATGCGCATATTCCAAGATTTTTGATCTGCGACAATTTTAACCAGGTTATCTCCCTTTGACTTAGATTTATTATGTCTTTCCGTTCGAACAAATTCTTGTGTGCGCAACTCCTCCTACATTAATGAACCGATTTTGATGAAACCTTTCAAACATCATCTCTACTAAGTGAACATGTGCATATTCCAAACTTTTTGATCTGCGACAATTTTAACCAGGTTATCTCTCTTGAACTTTGATTTAATATGGGTTTCTGCATGAAATTCTTGTGTGCGCAACTCCTCCTACATTTATCAATCAATTTGGACGAAAGTTTACAGACATCATCACTACTAAGTGAACATGCGCATATTCCATAATTTTTGAGCTGTGGCTATTTTAACTAGGTTATCTCCCTTTAACTTAGATTTATTATGGGTTTCTACATGAAATTCTTGTGCGTGCACTCCCTTTAACTTAGATTTATTATGGGTTTCTACATGAAATTCTTGTGCGTGCAACTCCTCCTACATTTATCAATCAATTTGGACAAAACTTTTCAGACATCATCACTACTAAGTGAACATGCGCATATTCCAAGATTTTTGATCTGCGACAATTTTAACCAGGTTATCTCCCTTTGACTTAGATTTATTGTGTCTTTCCATCCGAACAAATTCTTGTGTGCGCAACTCCTCCTACATTAATGAACCGATTTTGATGAAACCTTTCAAACATCATCTCTACTAAGTGAACATGTGCATATTCCAAACTTTTTAATCTGTGACAATTTTAACCAGGTTATCTCTCTTGAACTTTGATTTAATATGGGTTTCTACATGAAATTCTTGTGTGTGCAACTCCTCCTACATTTATCAATCAATTTGGACAAAACTTTTCAGACATCATCACTACTAAGTGAACATGCGCATATTCCAAGATTTTTGATCTGCGACAATTTTAACCAAGTTATCTCCCTTTGACTTAGATTTATTATGTCTTTCCGTTCGAACAAATTCTTGTGTGTGCAACTCCTCCTACATTAATGAACCGATTTTGATGAAACCTTTCAAACATCATCTCTACTAAGTGAACATGTGCATATTCCAAACTTTTTGATCTGCGACAATTTTAACCAGGTTATCTCTCTTGAACTTTGATTTAATATGGGTTTCTGCATGAAATTCTTGTGTGCGCAACTCCTCCTACATTTATCAATCAATTTGGACGAAAGTTTACAGACATCATCACTACTAAGTGAACATGCGCATATTCCAAAATTTTTGAGCTGTGGCTATTTTAACTAGGTTATCTCCCTTTAACTTAGATTTATTATGGGTTTCTACATGAAATTCTTGTGCGTGCAACTCCTCCTACATTTATCAATCAATTTTGACGAAACCTTTCAAACATTATCACAACTAAGTGAACATACGCATATACCCAAATTTTTGATCTGCGACAATTTTAACCAGGTTATCTCCCTTTAACTTGGATTTATTATGGGTTTTCAAATGGGACTCTTGTGTGTGCAACTCCTCCTACATTAATGAACTGATTTTGAATACATGTTGCACATTGTAAATGTGTTTTTCCAAATGTAAACCATATATGTGTGGGCTCTTTAAGTATTCAGTGCTGTTCTGTGGAAGGCCACATGCAAATACAAATTTCAACAACAAAAAATGATCTTTATGTATACATTTCCTTATGGCCTTCGCCTACATGATCAGAAGTGCATTCCTCTAAAAACCCAAAGCGGGGGTATTAATCACCTTCAGTGATAGTTCTAGTTAATGAAGCACATTGACCGCAGACTAGCTATCCGACTTCGCATGTTTGGGTCAATAGCTAGTCGTTCGAGGCATTGTTATACAGGACATGTGTCGGGGATCTGGGGCCTGATCTCCGTCCTGTGAGCAGCTTATGGTAACAAGTGGCTTATCATTGCTCTGCTAGCCTCGGTCACGGACCGGCTGCCGCAGATTACTCTGCGTATCGCAGCATTCCAGTAGTCGCTGGTACTACCATTTAACAGGCTCTGATGGTGAGCTGTCAGATGGTGCTGCATTGGTCCAGTCATCCATTCAGTCGGATGGAGTTGACCATATTTTCAGATGGAACATTTGGATGATGAGAGGGCTACGGAGTGTGAGTCTCCATCCCTCACAGAAGGGCACTTTAAGACTATGAAATTTTAATCTTAAGCTCTTAGAATGTTGTTCCATCTGAATATAAGTCTGCATTTGCTAGGCAAAAACAGCTTATCTTACCGGGCGATGGAAAGACGAAGATCTTTCATCCCCGGATCTTTTGGCTCAGGTGTCAAGGGCTTTTGTCCCGATTAACGACGCCTTCCTTGCCTTAGCAATAGTACAAGAAATGCTATGCCCTATTCTTTACAAAATAAAATTGGGGGCTCATTACACCCAATTAGCATAATCATTCATGATAAGATTACGGAATTACTTGGATATGGCTCCTTATTTATGATATATCTTCTCTATTATTGTACAGAGAGACATACATGTAATTCCTTTTCATTTAATCCCCTCTTCATCTTGGAATACAGTCTTAGGGAGCTGTATTTGATCTGCTAATTCTTAAGTCTTCCACCTTTTTACAATTCAGGTAAGTCTGGGCCATTGGTTATTAGTATAAAAATATGATAAATTTAAAGTAATTTGTATATTTTTTATACTTACCAATGGCCCAGACGGGGATGGCCTTCCCTTGTGTGGGCACTCATACCTCCCCGCTGAGTTATTATTTTAGTAGGCTCGTCTACAAAGAATGATGTTGGCACCAATTCCGGCCTCTTCCTGAGTACTGCGTATGCACAGATAGTAAAAGTATGGAGGGCCAGATAGGACTTTTAATTTTCGGTATTGTATGCAAATTTTGGGGATTGTGGGATTCAAAATTTGTGTTTGGCCCTTGATAATATTGAGTTTGCGCCAGCTAAGTCTGGGCCATTGGTAAGTGTAAAAAATATACAAATTACTTTAAATTTATCATATTTCTTCTAAGCATTTTTTAGTTTTTCTGTTATAGGTTTTTCTTTTATGTTTGTACAGATGATACAAGTAATGAAACACAAATGTGATCTGATCAATTACAGTTATGGAGAAGCATCACACTGGGCAAACTCTGGGTAAGATTTTCATTCTGTAATTGTAATACAGTAGAATCCTGCTAACTTAATAGCTCTTTTACCAATTAAAACTACCCACTTGCAATGTGTAAAAATTAGAGTTGAAACAGTTAAGGGGTTTTCTTGATCGATTAATCACATGGATTAACCTTGGTTAACCGATTAATCACTTGTCCAAATAGATATCTGAATAATTGCCGTACCATTGATGATTTACAGCATGAACGCTTTGCCCAACGTAACAAACAAAACCGACTAGGCCTATATACAAAAGTCTTCATTCAGATTTATTATGTTTTCAATTTTTGTCTCAAAAACATTGCTTATGACCCCTCATTGGAATGAGCTCGTTGAGCTTGTTCCAATGAGGGGTCATAAGCTATGTTTTTGAGACAAAAAATGAAAATTTTTAGTAATTCATTAATTTATTTTGCAAGTGTCTGCTATCCACAATGGGTAAAGGGTTAAGAATGACCATTTCCAGCCACTGATATAGTATGATGATCATGCAAGTAAACAAGTATGTCAGCAAGTAATTTGCATACTTTACTCTCATATAATTGATGTGAGTCAGTGTGACAATGTTTGCCTGTTTTGGAGCAAGTTTGTTTCTTTGTTAACCCATACAATACATTAGTTCTAAAGTAATGGTTAATCAATCAATTACTTTTTGGATTGATCAAGGTGTTGATCATTGATTAATCAATTAATCGGTTAACCGTTTCAGCTCTAGCAAAAATCTTCAATTAAGATGAAATAAAAAATACATTTGTTTCTCCAGCAATAAATTTTTCAAATCCATGAAGAAGGGAGTTTTTTATTAGCTCACCTGATTGAAAGTCAGGATGAGCTATAGTGATCACTCACCGTCCATCGTCTGTCATCCGTCGTCCGTCAACATGGTGTTTGGACCTGCCCCTCCTAAACCACTGAACCAATTTTAGTTATATTGCTTGTTCTGACATCGCATTTTGTTTTTAGATCACCTTGACAAAGTCAAGCTGAACTAATCTAATCGCTGTCCATCTGTCGTTCGGTGTCCGTCAACACCATGTTTTTGTCTTCTCCAAAACCACTGGGCCAATTCAAGTGAAAGTTTGTGTGAGAGATGGTCCCGAAGGGGCATTGCATATTTTTATACTGTAACCAAATGCAATGACCCAGACTTAGCTGGTGCTAACTCTAAAATATTCAGGGCCAAACACAAATTTTGCCCCCCCCAAAATTTGCATCCAAATCAAAAAATGTAATGTCTTATATGGTCCTCCATACTTCTACCTACTGCGCATGTGCAGTGGGTTACAATACAGTGTTTGTTTTCCATTGATGACAGAACTAATCTTTCCTCCTCTCCACATCTTATCAAGCTGATTTGGGCAAAAACAACCATCTATCCATTTAGTTTATCATCTCATGAAAACAATATACTGAAAAAAAATATAGGTCACTATGTGAATTTTGCCTTTAAATTTGGAGCTTACTGTATTCCCGTCCAGTTTTGCGCTGAATGAAATAGACATATTTTTACCTACTGCCACCAAATTTTAATCTTCTCTCACACATTTCAGAAAACAATAGTCACCAATATTTTATATCTTTTCCAAAACATGCACTTTAAAATTTTATTCACACTTACAAGCTCAGTTCATTTTCCACCAATCGGATAATTCCAGGAACTTTTATCCTTCATTAAAGTTGGGTGCAAACCACTAGAGGCACTGTTTACCACGAAAACACTGTATTGTAACCTAAACTTTCTACAAAGTCGATACAAATATATGTAATTATGGGTTTAAATTAAAGAAAAAATACTGTCTAATATATTAAATATCTTTTTTCAAATTTCAATGCTCTTTACCTAATCTATCAGCATTACAATTAACCCACCCCGATTGGTTGAGTGAAAAAAAATCATGTGTCACTTTTTCACATTTTGCCCTTTAAACTGATTCCAAACAACAAGTTTAATGAATTTGTTGTCCTCAAACTGTCATCATTTTGCATTGGTATACCAACAGTGTAGCTGTATAAACTATCAAAGTCAAAAAGTTATTCTCAAAGTAATGAAAGCCCAAAACATTAACCCTTCCATTATTCTCAAAATAAAAATGAAAAAAAAATGTAATTTTGTTTGATAAAGGTGCTTGGATAAAGTACAATTTACAGTAGAAGTACACCTTTTGACAGAAGCACATTCTAACATGAGATAATCAATCATATGACCTGAATGAAGAAAGAAACAAATGAAAAAGCAGTGCTGGCTATTTGATCCCTACCCCTGAACCAGTTTAGCAGAAAAGCCTACATCCAACCCTTTTGAGACCACACACTTCAATTCTAGTGTCAGAATCCCCAACTGTTTCCCACATATACAGTGCGCATAGTTAACAAGATACTTGGAAAACTAAAAAATCATACATTTGGGTGATACAGACACTGCCAAAATGAGATGAAAGTGGAAATTTCTCCTGGTTTTGTACTGAGACAAGGTTAAGAACTGGTGTGCTCTCTGCACTTTGGCTGAGCTTGAATGTTATAATAAAAATGTGTGAGTACTAACCATATGAGGCATCCAGTGGTACTCATGGGAGCCATATTTCCAAATTAAATCGATCAGGATAGATAAAACTGGGGGTGGGGGTGGGGAGGGGCTGGTGGGGGGGGGGGGGGGGGGGGAGGAGGGTGAAAAGAGAGTTTTCCCAAATAAAACCACAATTCAGTTTGGACTCTCTCAGTTCTGTACAATATCACAACTTTTCTTCATGTCACCTACATTCTCAAGTATCAGGCCAGCATAGTACATTTAGCCACATGCCAAATCCACTCTATCTCCACTTGTTTGACATTATCAAAAAAAAAATAAGTTGCTGAACCTGGATGGGATCAGCATAGTAGCTCATTCCAGCCAAGTCCAACAACTCATTTTAACTGAAATCTCTCTAATGCAACAGTCTTTTAAACTACTAGGTATCTCTCTTTATTTGTCTATAACAACGGATAGCATATTACTTTCTACATGAACAGGATGCAAGTTTTTAAGGTGGTTGTAGGAGGACTTGGTAAGAAAAATGACAAATGAAACACCAAGGAGAGAGGAAGCACATAAAATGCCATTTATGAGACAGATATCTACATTCTTGTGAAGGCATCACTTTGTGAATAACAAAGCACATATAATGGACCAAACTATTACAGATTAACCCATTAGAGCTGCAAATTTGATTGTGAGAATAGAAATGTTAAACCCACTGCATGCTGTCAGTATGAGAGGAGCAGTTGCACACAGTGTTGTGATTTTGTGCATCTAGAAATTGCCAGAAAGGTAGTTTTTGCACTCTTGGGTACAAAAAACATTTCAAAGCAGAGCTTTTCTCCAAAATAAGACTAGAAAGTTGCCCAGGGTGTCCAGCAATCAAGGGTAATAATGTAGCTACAGCTCTGTTCAAAAATAAGTGAAAATAGTTATTACAAACATAGAAAAATCAAGTAGTGCCACACATAAATTGCTCTCATGGAGTAAAAACCTCCTATGCATCTCAACAAAGCAACATTTGAATCAAATCACAGGCGGAAACAGCATATTTCTCATTAATTTAACCATCACACCTGCCAAAATAAAGAAGAAATCCCTGTTCAGTGACTGTTTCTCACACTGCAGAATGTAACAAATCATACTTTCAGCAAGCATATATAGACAGAGGGGGTTAAATTCTGGAATAGGAAAAAATGATACTTCTACTAACTATATTTGGGCATGGGGGTTAGTTAGCAAGTGGAAATCAATAATAAACTTGACTGAATGTTTTTCAGATTGAAAATATGCTCCATTCCAAGTTTGGCCATGGGGGGTTAAAACTTGCTTATTTTGCACAGACAACAACATTTTGCTCAATTAATACTGCCATTTCATATTGGCCTGTCTCTGATTAACTACAAACACAACAAAATAACCAAATTGTACCATCTTTTCTCCACCTAAGATTCACTCTTCATTTGGCCAGCATTTTATGCATATGGGCACTCTAAAATAGGCTTGATTTCATGAAAAAAGGGCATCCAACATCTTCAAAACTACCGTTGCTCAAAAATTTCCATCCAAGTACAAACCGACTTGGCTTCAGTCATCAAAAGTAATAACACCAGTAGACCCAACCATCCAAAACTATTTTTAGTCGAGTTGTGACGAAGTCAAACTCGACTTATAGTTTGGTGAATGGCGGGCAGGCGGGCGGGCAGGCGGGCGGGCGGCGGGCGGGCGGGCGGGCGGGCGGGCGGGCAGACGTGCGGGCATAACAATTGGTTTCCGGATGATAACTTGATAGTGGTTCAACTCACATTCATTAAACTTCATACGTAGGTTGGTCTTGGTGGGAGGAAGAACCCTATTGATTTTGGACATGCTACGTCGAAGGTCAAGGTCACAGTGACCTTGAACGTAGTAAATCTTAAACAATTGGTTTCCGGATGATAACTTGATAATGGTTCAACTCACATTCATGAAACTTCATAGGTAGATTGGCCTTGGTGAGGGGAAGAACCCTATTGATTTTGGACTCGCTACGTCAAAGGTCAAGGTCAACGTGACCTTGAACATAGTAAATCGCAACAATTCCTTTCCGGATGATAACTTGATAGTAGTTCAACCTACATTCATGAAACTTCATAGGTGGGTTGGCCTTGGTGCGAGGAAGAACTCTATTGATCTTGGACTCACCAGATCAAAGGTCAAGGTCACAGTGACCTTTAACATAGTATATCGCAACAATTGGTTTCCGGATGATAACTTGATAGTGGTTCAACCTAGAGTCATGAAACTTCATAGGTGTGTTGGCCTTGGTGCGAGGAAGAACCCTATTGATCTTGGACTCACCAGGTCAAAGGTCAAGGTCACAGTGACCTTGAACATAGTATATCGCAACAATTGGTTTCCGGATGATAACTTGATAGTGGTTCAACCTAGAGTCATGAAACTTTACAGGCGTGTTGGCCTTGGTGCGAGGAAGAACCCTATTGATGTTGGCCTCACCAGGTCAAAGGTCAAGGTCACAGTGACCTTCAACATAGTATATCGCAACAATTGGTTTCCGGATGAGAACTTGATAGTGGTTCAACCTAGAGTCATGAAACTTCATAGGTGTGTTGGCCTTGGTGCGAGGAAGAACCCTATTGACCTTGGACTCGCCAGGTCAAAGGTCAAGGTCACAGTGACCAAATTGCAACAATTGGTTTCCAGACAATAACTTGACAGTGGTTCAGCCTATAGTCATGAAACTTAATAGCTGCATTGGCCTTGCTGTGAGGAAGAACCCTACTGATCTTGAACTCGCCAGGTGATTTGACAATGGTTCCACCTACGTTCATGAATCTTCATAGGTAGGTTGGCATTGGTGCAAGAAAGAGCCCTATTTATTTTGAATCACTAGGTCAAAGGTCAAGGTCACAGTGACCCTTCACATAGTAAATTGTAAACAATTGGTTTCCGGATGATAAGTTGATAATGATTAAACCCACTTTTGTGCTGTCACAACTCGACATTGGATCGATGATCCTATCGGCATTTTTTAAAATATCACTCGACAGAAATCACAAGAAATTCTGCTTTAGGTTACAATACAGTGTTTTTTTTCCATTGGCGACAGTACTAATCTTTCCTCCTCTCCCCATCTTATCAAGCTGATTTGGGCAAAAACAACCATCTGTCCATTTAGTTTATCATCTCATGAAAGCAATATTCTGAAAAAAAATATAGGTCGCCATGTGAATTTTGCCTTTAAATTTGGAGCTTACTGTACTCCCGTCCAGTTTTGCACTGAATGAAATAGACATATTTTTACATACCGCCACCAAATTTTAATCTTCTCTCACACATTTCAGAAGACAATAGTCGCCAATATTTTATATCTTTTCCAAAACATGCACTTTAAAATTTTATTCACACTTACAAGCTCAGTTCATTTTCCACCAATCGGATAATTCCAGGAACTTTTATCCTCCATTAAAGGTTGGGTGCAAACCACTAGAGGTGCTGTTTACCACGAAAACACTGTATTGTAACCAGTGGCAAGGATGTACCGAAATTGGCGCCAAAGCCTCATTCTTTGTTTGTCCCTTCTGTCATTAACATCTCATTGACTTCTGTGCTTATAATCTCAGTTAAAATGATGCCAGACACAAAATGAAAGTGTCAATGACACTGTAGCTCAACTTGTCAAGACATGTACATGCATAGTATGTGACTCAGCAATGACAAACATCTAGGTAATGACCTGATAACAAAGGTACATATAAAGTATTGTAACGGTCTGTACATAAATACTGACCTTAGCCTGTAACAAATGTATAGGTAAAGTATTGTAAAGGTGGGTGACAGTCAGATGCTAAACTAAAAAAGAAATCTTTGAGTCCCAGAGTGGGTCTGACTGAACCCCAAAATATTTGTTCTCATAGCACAGTGATAACAAAAGCACCCCAAAACACTCTCATTCCTGTCCCAAGGTGAAAACAAAGGTACCCAAGAAGTTTCGTGAAGATCAGTTCATAAATATGAGCTGTATAGAAGTTGTGACAAAAACTGATTGGACCTAATTTCGGTACAAAATGGCCACTGGCAGCCATCTTGAATTTTGGACCGCACTCAGAAACATTCGTTCTCGTCCCAAGATGATAGCAAAGGTACCCAAGAAGTTTCGTGAAGATCGGTTGATAAATACAGCCTCTAGCCCAAGCCGTATTGACATGTGCACTTACAGTGTATAGGTAGCACTAAATAAATCAAAATTCATCTAATTTGCATAATTTCTGCACGAGAAAAAAACTCGTACTGTATGTGATGTATTTCATTTTACTAAACATTCATACAAAAATTTATTCAAATCAGAACTTTCATACAGAAGTTCTGTACAAAAGACTGATTGCACTAATTTTGGTACAAAATGGCTGCTGGTGGCCATCTTGAATTTCGGACCACACCCAAAAACATTCGTTCTCATCCCACGGTGATTACAAAGGTACCCAAAAAGTTTCGTAAAGATCGGTTCATATTTATTTATTTATTTATTGATGTTTAAGGTCACATAATTTTGCACAATGGCTAATCATGACCGTGGGAGCGCATTGGCTCAGTAGGTAGAGATGCAGGCTGCAAGCCAAGAGGTCCTCGGTTCGAATCCCACCTGCGGCAACCGCGTTGTGTCCTTGGGCAAGACACTTCATTTCCATTGCCCGCGTGGGGGCACGATGACGCCGTGTACTAAGGCGTACTGCACGTCGATGGTACGCATGTCTTCAACCAATCTAACCCTGCCTGTGTTGCAGTGCGGAGTTACGATGTTGGGGAGCTGGCAGCTGCTCATCTTTGCTCGGTGGTTCTCTCCGGGTACTCCGGCTTCCTCCACCCGTAAAACTGTCGCGGTCATGATTAGCCATTGTGCATAAATATGTGACCTTAAACACCAATAAATAAATATAAATATAATCATGACCGTGACAGTTTTACGGGTGGAAGAAGCCGGAGTACCCGGAGAGAACCACCGAGCAAGATCGGTTCATAAATACGGCCTCTAGCGTGAGCCGTATAGAAGTTCTGTACAAAAAACTGATTAGACCTAATTTCGGTACAAAATATCCACTGGCAGCCATCTTGAATTTTGGACCGCACTCAGAAACACTCGTTCTTGTCCCAAAGTGATAACAGAGGTACCCAAGAAGTTTCGTGAAGATCGGTTGATAAATAAGCCTCTAGCCCGAGCCGTATTGACATGTGTACTTACTGTGTAAGTAGCACTGAAAAAATCAAAGTTCATCTAATTTGCATAATTTCTGCATGAGAAAAAAACCCGTATTATATGTGATGTATCCCATGGTAACAAACATTCATACAAAAAATTATTCAAATCAGAGCTTTCATGTGGAAGTGCTGCGCAAAAATCTGATTGCCCCTAATTTAGAACGAAATGGCTGCCAGCGGCCATCTTGAATTTTGGAACAGACCCAAAAACACTCATTCTCGTCCCACGGTGATAACAAGGGTACCCAAGAAGTTTCATAAAGATCGGTTCATAAATGCAGCCTCTAGCCCGAGCCGTATTGCCAGTTGCACTGACAGTGTTGAAAGTAACACTAAATAAATCAAAGTTAGTCTAATTTGCATGATTTAAGCACGAGAAAAAAACCTGTATGATATGTAATGTATCTCATGGTACTAAATATTCATACAAAAAATTCTTCAAATCAGAGCTTTCATATGGAATTTCTGTACAAAAAACAGATTTCTGCATTGTCGGTACAAAATGGCAGCTGGCAGCCATCTTGAATTTCGGACCGCACCCAAAAACACTCGTTCTCGTCCCACGGTCATAACAAAGGTACCCAAGAAGTTTTGTAAAGATCGGTTCATAAATACGGCCTCTAGCCCGAGCTGTATCCAATTGTTGACGTACAGACAGACGGACGACGGGACATGACAAAAGCTCAAATTTGGCTTCGCCAAAGTTGAGCTAATCATGATGGAAATGGTGGATCCAAGGATGAAATAAGAGGATGAGGGGAAGAAACAGTGGTTGGATGTGTTCAGGGCTGTAACTTATAATTTTTATATAAAATTATTTCATGTTCCCTAATTTTGGGGCATGGGCCTGATGTTTTCATTATTGCTATGAAATCTCCACTGTTTGTTAAGTGTTTCCTCTCTCCCTTTCCTTGAAACCCCCCCTAGTTAATCTCCCATTTTTTTTGGAATAATTTTTCAAATTTTTTTATTGAAATTTCTTGGGAGTTTAGCTTAGTTACAGAATGTTTATTCTGTTATCCCCATGGTTACGTCCTTACCCTTGGGGTGTTTAAACGTTTTGGTCATGCATCTACCATCTGATGTAATGCAGTTTCTTCTGTGGAAGATTCTGTTTTACATCGGATAGTTTTTAAAAATTGGTTACTGACTTCGGGCCATGTTTTTCAGTGCCTGGGTCTTGTTTCCGGTTTTTAGCTCACCTGACTGAAAGTCAGGGTGAGCTTTTCTTATCACTCTTCGTCCGTCGTCCGTCCATCCGTCGTCCGTCGTCCTGCGTGAAGGCGATGTTTGAGCCTCTTTCTCCTAAACCACTGGCAACATTTTAATTAAATTTCATGTAAGTAGTGGTTATATAGGGGCATTTGGGTTTTTCTTCAAATTGGATTTCTGCTCATATTGTGGAGTGGGGTGAGACCAAAATGCACAAAATTTAAAAAAATCTTCTTCTCATGAACCAGCCATAGCAGAGACTTGATATTTGGTATGCAGCTTCCATTTGAGGTGTAGACGCAAGTTTGTTCAAGAGAAGTTTGCCGGGCAATATTTACCTTTGTTCAGAGAGGGGCAAGAATTTTTCTGAACCCAGAGGCTGATTTGAACCAAATTTAATATGAGGTATTTTGGGGTTATAAGTTCTTGATTTATGCAAAAAATTTTTTTCCTGCAGCCCCGTGGGAACCGCAGGAGCTAAAAATAGAAAAAAATTAAAATGCCCATATCTTCAAAACTGCACAGCACCGAGAATTTTTATTTGGTGTGAAGCTTCCTTAGGACCAACAGAAAGGATTGGTAAAAAAAAATTGCCATCGGTTTTATCATAGGGTACAGTTTCGGGACTTTGAAAAAGTGCTGAGTCAGCACTTTTTAACACTGTAGGCAATGGGAAAACATTAAAACATGCCAGCAGGCAGAATCTTTTGATATTTGGTATGCAACATTGTAGGGTGGATCTGATTTAAGTTTGTTCAAATTGGCCCCCTGGGTTCATATTTGGGCTCAGTCTAGGAGCCTGATTTTGAACATAGTGCATTTCAGGGAAATTTCTTAAAAAATCTTCTTCTCCAGATCCAGTGAGCAGAATCTTTTGATATTTGGTATGCAACATTGTGGGGTGGATCTGATTCAAGTATGTTCTAATTGGCCTCCTGGATTCATATTTGGGCTCAATGTAGAAGCTCGAATTGGAACTTAGTGCATTTCAGGCAAATTTCTTTAAAAATCTTCATCTACAGATCAGCAGGCAGAATCTTTTGATATTTGGTATGCAGCATTGTGGGGTGGATCTGATTCAAGTTTGTTCAAATTGGCCCCCCTGGGTTTATATTTGGGCTCAGTATAGAAGCTCGAATTCGAACTTAGTGCATTTCAGGCAAATTATGAGATTGATGAGACTATGCGGAGTGGCTGCAGAGCTGATTCCTTTAGGTCACTTATGCACGCATCCTCTCCAGATTTTCTTCATTCAGAACTGGAGTGTCAAGACTCATTTACTCGAAAACCAGATTGTTTTAACAGATCTAGTAAAGCGAAAGGTTCAGATTTGGCGGATCTTCAATGGTTGACTCAAAGAGTTCCACTTCAAGTACCGGCTCTGGCCTTCACTATTATGACGGATGCCAATCTAACAGGTTGGGATGCATCCCTCATTTCCGCAGACCTGAAGTGTCAGGGTCTTGGGGACCCTTGGTTCCTGGAGAAACACATAAACATCAAACAAATTATGTCTATTTGGCTAGCCCTAAAGCATTGGATTGTTCATGTAGCGAACTTCCATGTTCAGATTTTATCAGACAATTCCACAGTAGTGGCTTATCTCAGGAACCAGGGCAGCACTCATTCAATTCCTCTATTCGAAAAATCTCCTATTTGCACTGAGTCATCACATTCTTATCTCAGTCCTTCATATTCCTTGTCGTCTGAACATAGTAGCAGACTCGCTCTCAAGGAAAGGTTGCCTGTTGTCCTCGGCGTGGACTCTCAACAAACATGTCTTCAGGCAGATTTGCTACCAGTGACATCATCCCATTATAGATTTCTGCCATGAACCTGAACAATCGGCTTCCGACGTTCGTGTCACCATGTCCGAATCCTTGAGCATATACAGTAGACGCTCTATCGATCTCATGGAACGGAATAGTAGGATATGCATTTCCTCTGACTCTGCTTATTCAGCAGATTCTGTTAAAAATCCAACAGTCTCATTGCAAGATTCTACTGGTAGCATCTCTGTCAACTCAGAAACTTTGGATCAGTCTAGTCAGGTGTCTGTTGTGGGACATTCATCGGAAGCTTCCTCTCAAGGACCTTCTGTATCCGGGGAAAGCAGTTTTCAGAATGAGCAGTGAATGCAATTTCTAATTGTAGGAGGCAGGGACCAGCCTAGAAGGAAATTTTTGGGAGACTCCATGTATCCCTCCAGAAAAAATAGGGAGACTGCAGAATCATGTAGGGAGACTTCATAGGCAAGTGGGAAAAATTAAGAATATTCATGTACCACCCCTGCCGCCCCTTCATATTTTCAATTTGTGGTCCTCCATTAATGTCCCAATAATCCAGGTCCAGTTGTCTATGAGGCATCTATGCCAGGTTAAAAAATCACAAAGTAATTATTGACTGAAAATCCCCCACTGCTACCCTCTCCTTCATGACCCCCTCCCCTCTTCTTAGTGCCAATCCCCCATCACCCTCCTGTGGTTGCCTTTCAACAAAGTCTACTAAGCTAATAATTTCCTAAGTCTGAAAGTGTGAACAGGACCAGATGTAAGAAGGTTGCTTGGGAGGTACTTTGTTAGTAAGGAAACAAAATACATTCTGGGGTCGAGTATTTTGTAAAAGAAATGTCATTCCGCATCATTTTTATGGCATTCTGGTGTCATTCCGCGTCATTCCATTGTTTAGGAGGACCCTTTTTCAAGATCGTCCACATGCACTCTTGTATCCTGTACAAAGCTTTTCTTGTCATCACTAAAGCTTTTTTCATGTGTTTCAATTCCATTCGTGTTTTTGTGGGAATAGACGGCCCAACACTTAACAGTCATCAGCAAAACGAAATAAAAATACTGTGTTATAAAATACATCCGTTGTGTATACATTTTCGGCATCCTAAGCGACTTAACCTACTTTCAAACTGAGTTATTTTGTTGAGTCGCGTAAGTCACCTATTTTCGTTTCGACATTTGAAGCTCCGCCTGAAACGCAACAAAATAGAAATAAAAAAATCCGCCAAAAGGGACAATGGACAATTGATTGTCATGTGATTTCATTAAATGGACGTTTATTTGACGAATTAAAATGCCCATTTATCACACTCGAGCACATTCGATTTTTGAAAATAATCGTTTTCATGCAAAGCTCGCATCACTCAGTTCAACTGTTCAGCCTTTCCTCATTTTGGCCAATTTTTAGAGGGCAACTTGTAATCGCCCCGACTATTTTTCTAGGCGACTTTGAGCTTAGAAGGGCGACATAATCGCCCTAGTCGCCCTCACGGCTGGTCCCTGGTAGGAGGACCTCCTCTTCATTAAATTATGCGGCTAAGTGGAGAGTCTTCTTTCGCTGGTGTGCGGATCAAGCGGTGGATAATTATAATCCATCTATACCCCAAATTGCCAATTTTTTTGGCTACCTTTTTGACGTATTAAAATTGCAGCCCATTACTATTAAGGGCTATAGGTCTATGTTATCAGACACATATGCTCATCATGATAACTTGGCTATTGGATAAGATCTTTCTTTATCCAAGCTAGTTAGAAATTTCTCTATCAATAGATCTAGAACCCTCAGATTAATTCCTAAATGGAATTTGGCTTGGGTTCTCTTGAAGCTACAGGAAGCTCCTTTTGAGCCGTTAGATGAAGTAGAATTTAAATTTCTCAATTATAAAATGGCCTTTCTCTTAGCCTTTGCTTCTGCTAGAAGAGTTAGTGATCTTCATGCATTATCTGTAGAAGATTCCCATTTCCGTAATGTGGCTAATACTATTACTCTTACTATGGAAGTGGGATTCTTGGCTAAGAACCAGGGGGGTGGGTGGTTTTCCCTCAGTATCATCTGGCTTTATAGTGAAAAGCCAAAGACCAAAACCAAAGGCCAAAGACAGTAGTCTGGCATCGGTGCTGGGTGGTTTTAATGTGTAGCTCGGTGTGAAGCAACAATTATGTCTCATTATGTATTGTGCTTTTAAAGTGTAGCTCATTGTGAAGCATTATGTATATTTCACGTGTCATACAAGTGTTTATATACAATCCTCGGACACTTTTAACTTAGTATAAAGCATCTCTTTCTCTGGACTAGCTTTATAATTGGTTTCCTTCACCGAATTAGCTTAACGGGTTATGCTGGCATTAAGTGAAGAATTTATTATGTGTATTACTCCTTATATTGTTGGTGTTATTTTGTTCTCTTTTATATAAGAGAAAGACATGTAATTCCTAACTCATCTCCAATTCTCCTGTAGGATTTATACTGTCAGTTGGAGTAATAGAGTTATTATATTTCCTCTAAGTCCTAGGCCCTCCAGCCTTTTTACTATTCAGCCAAGTCTGGGCCATTGGTTCTAGTTTTAAAATATGATAAATTTAAAGTAATTTGTATATTTTTTATACCTACCAAATGCCCAGACAGGGATGGTCCTCCCATGAGTGGGCACTCATACCTCCCCGCTGATTTATAACATTGAACAGGCACAACTAGAAAGAATGATACTTGGTGCAACTAGAAAGAATGATGCTTGGTGCCAGATTCAGTACCGTCCTGGTTACTGGGCATGCCTAGTACTAAAAGTATGGAAGACTAGATAGGACTTTTAATTTTCGGATCGGTATGCAAATTTTGGGGATTGTGGGGTTTCAAAATTTCGTTTTGGCCCGAGATATTATTAAGTTTGCACCAGCTAAGTCTGAGCCATTGGTAAGTATAAAAAATATGCAAATTACTTTAAATTTATCATTTTTCACCAGATTTTCAGGTCCTTACTTTGTCAATTTTTCACGATTTTTTGGTCCTTACTTTGTTTTTAATTTAAATCATGTATGCTACTTCATTACAGCACTGCAGTGGGGGTATAATTGCCTTCAGCAATAGCTCTTGTTAGCTCACCTACTTCAAAGCAAAGAAGTGGTGAGCTTATGTGGTGTTCATCTTTTGTGCTGATTGTGGGACCTTAACCTTTCATTACTGTGTATTTGTTTTTTGAGTAACATCTTCAGGTATTAGGCATACTGTGCGTGAAAATTTAATGGAATTTTTATTTTTGTCAGTCAAAATTTTCATGTTTTTCTTGGACTTAAGGTGTAAAAATTTGTGTTCATTTTCTTCCATGAAAGTTGTGTTAAATGAAGGGTTTACATAGCAGTTCAATCTGCTTCTATTTGTTATATTTTTGTCATATATTTTGTTATAACTGATACTTCTGTCTAGGGGATCTTTGTGTAGAGCTTCCATGGCTGCTCCCTTATTTTTGCCCCAAAACATGCTTGAAAATACTTGAATTTCTCTTCTTTTGCTCCTTGAATATATTTAACCCCTTGAAGTGATGACTCATTGAAGTGCAGGAACCCTGGAAAGTGTATGGTATACATGCTTTCAGTTTATATACATCAAGTTCACAGGAGGAGCGCGGTGGCTCAGTGGCAGACAAGTTCGATCCCCATCCGGGACGATCCACGTTGTATCCTTGAGCAAGGCACTTTATCTCAGTTACCTACATGGGGGGTGCGATGATGGCGTGTACTAAGGCATACTGCATGTCGATGGTGCACATGTCTTCAACTGCTGTAACCCTGCTTGAGCGGAGCTTGAACAGAGTTAGAATGTTGGGCTGACAGTTGCTCGTCGATGCTCGGTGGTTCTCTCCGGCTTCCTCCACCTGTAAAACTGTCACTGTCACGATTAGCCATTGTGCATAAGTATGTGCCCTTGAACACCAATAAATAAATAAATAAATAAATAAATAAATTGAGTTCACAGATTGCTTGTGTTCGATTTGTGAGTTGAAAAGCATGACAGGTAGTTGCCACTGCTCTGTGGCTCTTTTTGTGTCCTGTTTCCTGCATCTGTAAAATTTTCTAATAAGTCGATAGATCACTGTATGTCTTACATTGTGAAATGTTTCCTTTTCCAGTTACTTGATTTTTGTATCTTTTCCAGGAGAATCATTAATATTTTGAGTGACACTGTCACTAAACATGGAGTTATATTTGTTGCTAGTGCAGGAAATAATGGTCCAGCTCTGTCGACAGTTGGTACACCTGGAGGAACAACTAGTGCTCTTATTAGTAAGTATTCACTATGTTCTTTAGATAAAGTCATGTTAATGGAAGAATAATAATCTATAGTGACAGATGAAATAATCATTCATATTTTAGGCCATTAAAAAAAAATTCTTGTTTCTCAGGCACCTCCCTTGTCATAGAAAATCTGCCTCATCACCTTTTTTACCTGCGTCGCCAGCGGCAGAGCAGGTCTAGTAACCGCTCGACTCCATCCGTCAGTCCGTCCATCCATCAGTCTGTCCGTCCGTCAGTCCGTCCGTCCATCCATCCGAAACACTTTTTCGGTCAAAGTTTTCTTGGCTTCTATGAAAGGGAATCATTTTATATTTGGTCTGCTTCTTCATAATGATGAGTTATATCGTGTAAGCAATTTTCAGATCTGCCGTGCAGCCACTTCCTGTTTGCCGATTCTTTGAAATTTTACTGTACCCACTGAACATTGAAATTTTCCGTCAAGGTTTTCTCGGCTTCTATGCAAGGGATTGATTTTATATTTGGTCTGCTGCTTCATAATGATGAATTGTATCGTGTAAGTAATTTTCAAATCTGCTGTGCAGCCACTTCCTGTTTGCCGATACTTTGAAATTTTACTGTACCCACTGAACATTGAAATTTTTCGTCAAACTTTTCTCGGCTTCTGTGCAAGGGATTGATTTTATATTTGGTCTGCTGCTTCATAATGATGAGTTGTATCGTGTAAGCAATTTTCAGATCTGCCGTGCAGCCACTTCCTGTTTGCCGTTACTTTGAAATTTTACTGTACCCACTGAACATTGAAATTTTTCGTCAAACTTTTCTCGGCTTCTATGCAAGGGATTGATTTTATATTTCATCTGGAGCCTGATAATGATCAGTTGTATCGTGTATGCAATTTTCAGATCTGCCATGCAGCCACTTCCTGTTTGCCGATTCAATTGCATGCAGCGACGCAGGTCCAGACCCGGTATTGGTCTTGGCTTGTTTCACCTGGAAATCTCTTTTTATGACACCATTTTGCACTTGTAGGACAAATATTTAACAAACTATACCTTGTTTGACAGAGGTCTGTCAAAAAAGATATAGTTGGTTCAATTTTCAATGGCATTATGGGATATTTTCACTGATGAAAACATTGATTTGCACATAATAGTGTAAGTGCTTGAATTTCTGATTCCAACTATTTTCTGAACAGTTTTGTGAATAAACAAAAGAAAAAAAAAAACCTAGCTCCCTCTCTCATAAAATTGAGAAAAATTGCCTGAGAAACAAGAATTTTTTTTATAGACCTTATGCATGTATTTTTAGAACTCCCCATATTGTTGTAAATAAATAATTAACAATGAACGTATTCAGGAAAAAGGAAAGTTTTACTTACAGTCTGGTCATTGATTTATTGCATCACATATTTACAGGTGTTGGTGCATATGTTTCTCCAGAAATGATGGCTGCAGAATACTCCCTCAGAGAAAGACTTCCAGGAACGAATTATACCTGGTCATCACGAGGACCATCGTAAGAAATTCTTTTTTCTGTATTTAGTAACTCCTTATAACCCAAATGGCATTTCAGATTCTTGTTCATGTAAATTTCTTGGAATTTTGTCCAAGGTATTCATCTAGCAATTGAAATTTTTTTGCCCTCCAAAAAAATATTTTTGTGCCCTGAAATTTTTTTTTTCCGAGTCTCTTAAAATAGCCAGTCTCTGGCCGTTCGTGCATGCATCCATGCGTCCATCCCACTTTGGTTGCCCGATGATAACTTTAGTTATAGTTGGCCAAATCAAATGAAATTTGATATGTATGTGTATCAACATAAAATACAGGTCATGTTTTTGAATTGGGGTTTGGTACGACAATTTTTGCCAGAGTTATGCCCCTTTTTCAACTTCGAAATTCATTTTTTTGGTTTCTCGATGATAACTTTAGTTGTTGTTGACCAAATCAAATAAAATTTGGTATGCATGCATATGAACATAAAATACAGGTCAAGTTCAAATAGGGGTTAGGTCTGATCCTTTTAATCAGAGTTATGTTCCTTTTTCAACTTCGAAAAATTCAATTTTTTCAAATACCTCGAATTGCACACTTTTTTTTTGGGGGGGGGGGGGGGGGATGTGTGCTCAAGCGGCCTTTTATTCCATCAAAAATACAGCATAGAGGACTCTGTTTTGTGTTGATTGTATATGATCATTAATTTTATTCTTTCAAAAATTTCTCAGTGTGTTATACCTAAAGTTGCCTATGTTTTTTAAAAACAGGCGAGTCTAAGTAGCACATAAACACGGGTGATATATAGTATTTGAATGCCAACAGAATGCAAATAGATATATTTATTCATCACATAAAGACAGCATAAAGCTTCAAGGACATTCATCTGCCTGGCAAACTATTAAAACCAGAGGAAATAATGCCACAACCATTATACATATCTCTAAGTGTGAAAAACAACTGATACAGAAAAAATCTAACATAAAAGTTTAAATGACTGAGATTTTATAGGTTTGCTTAGGTATCACATTGTCAGCTGAAAATAATGCAGGTGTAAAATTTGTCTTGATTAATGAGAATCAGTTTTGATTCCCGTAGACCCCTGCTGCAAGAACCAATTTTCAGTTAACCCTTTACCCAACGTAACGGCCAAAACCGGCCAGCGCTATTCACGAAAATCGTCAATTAATTTTCATTATTTTTTTCATTTTTTGTCTCAAAAACATAGGTTATGACACCTCGTTGGAACGAGCTCATTGAGCTCGTTCCAACGAGGGGTCATAACCTATGTTTTTGAGACAAAAAATGAAAAAAAAAAAGTCATTCAAGAATTTTTTTTGCAAGTGTCGTCTGCTTTTCATGTTAGGTAAAGGGTTAATAATTTAGAACTTGAGAATACTATAATACAGTTGTCCTTGCATGTGAGTGCTACCAGTTCATAATATCTAGTAAAAACAAACCTCATATTAAAATTATATATTTATCTGGAGTTTGACCCTTAAAGGCCTACTTCCAATTTATGTGAGTTACTTGTTGTACATGTTCGTGTTCAACACATGTTACAACATACAGGCATTTGTGGTCTTGCGCATGGAAATTGCAGTACTCTGGCAGCATGCCTTGAAGTGAGCTATCTGATATTTTCAGAATGAGGTCCTTGGGGGTGAATTTGTTGATGCTCTCCTACATAGTGGACCAATTTATCCCCTAGGTACCTCTTTCTGTTTAGGCCTGAGACCTTGATTCAGATTGAGGTTCACAGACGGTAAATTTAGTGATGCTACCCTGCTGTGCAGGGTAGCATCTCCAAATTCACCCTCTGGAGACTTCATTCTGCAGAAGACCGTCTGCTTATTTCCGTGCCTGCCTGGCAGTGGTTTCTGTTGAGGTTTTGACTACCTGTACAGATGGCCAAGACTTCACTAGACACCACTTTTAAGTTAAAGTGTCACCTTATTATAAGAAGCAAAAAAGAAGTAGAATTCCTTAGGCCATTGAGGACACTTTTAGAATCTATGACCAGAATCAAATGCACATTTAAGCAGAAGATAAGTAGAATTCCTCAGGCCTTGAGGACACTTTTAGAATCTATGATGAGAATCAAATGCACATTTTGCGAGTATCATACTTGAATTTTGTTGTTTTCCCACTGAGAATCATTTGCGTGAATCAATTCTGATTCTCGCATGCATTTTAAACCTTGCTGTGTTTGGCAGACAGTGCAACACTAAAGCAAAACAGTGATTAGGGTATGTTTTGCAAATATTAATGCCATTGAAGGGTTGATTTAGCCACCACACACTATATTAATTTGTCATTGCTTTTACTTCATTGTAAGTTTTCAGTGAAAATATTCCGAGCCATTAGTTACTGTTTGGAATATTGCATAACAACCGATTGCTTTGCATATGAAAATTGTTGAAATATATAAGGTATTATTGTTATCCATTCTTAAAAGATTTGTTGTTGGATTGTGACTGTATATTCTTGCCTTGTTTGAAAGGAATTTACTGTTCGATTAGCACTTGAAAGTTACCCAGTGTAAAGATACAAACTGTTCAGTGCAATTCACAAAGATTGCCATTCAAATTTATTGTTTTTTTATTTTTTTTTTTCCAAAAATAGCTTATGAACAATCATTGGAATGGGCTCATTAGCTCTTGTCAACGAGGGGTCATACGCTGTGTTTTCTGGGGCAAAAAAAAGTGTTTAATTTTTCAAGAGATGACTCCTCAAGTGTCATCTTCTAATTGGGTTGGGTTGGTTTGTAATTAAACTTATGATTTATCTTTCCTGCAACTAATACTGATATTTTAATCTGTGAAAAAGGTTAAATTTTATGTGAAATGTTAGAAAATGTTTTTGTTTTTCTTAAGTTTTGTTTGGAGATAGTTTGTCAAAGTATGGAAAATATGTGGTGAAAGGTGTATTGAATTCTTTATTTATTTGTCTTTCAGCCATGATGGAGCTCTCGGGGTGGATATTTGTGCACCAGGTGGTGCTATTGCTTCTGTTCCAAACTGGACATTACGAGGCTCTCAGCTTATGAATGGAACAAGTATGAGCTCACCAAATGCTTGTGGCTGCTTAGGTAATACTTATAACAATAGGCTTAAAAATGGAAATCTGTTTCCCAAGCCACCCACATGGTCATATTGATTGGTGCATGTTCTCTCTTTAGCAGACCGAAGGGAGCTCAACTTATCACTTGCCGTCCGTCGTCAGCATCCGATGTCCGTCCTCCATCGTCGTGAACATTTTTCAAATGACTTCTCCTCTGAAACCACTGGTCCGATTTTCACGAAACTTCATGTGGATGTTCATTACTATATGGCAATTCATGTTTGTTCAAATGAAATGGCCACGTCTTTTGGGGGCTCTGTATGGGGCATAACTCTGATAGCACCATATGAATTATAGAAAAATTATTAAAAAATCTTCTCCAGAACCAGTGGGCAGAATCTTTTGATACTTGGTATGCAGCATCTTGGTATGGATCTGATTCAAGTTTGTTCAAATCGGCCCCCTGGATTTATATTTGGGCTCACTATAGAAGCCCAAATTCGAACTTAGTGCAATTCAGGCAAATTTCTTAAAAAATCTTCTTCTCAAGATCCAGCAGGCAGAATCTTTTGAGATTTGGTATGCAACATTGTGGGGTGGATCTGATTCAAATATGTTCAAATCGGCTCCCTGGGTTCATATTTGGGCTCAGTATAGGAGCCCAATTTGAACTTAGTGCATTTCAGGCAAATTTCTTAAAAAATCTTCTTCTCAAGATCAAGCAGGCAGAATATACGATATTGGGTATGCAGCATGCTTAGGGGAGTGAGATTCAAGTTTGTTCAAGCCAAGTCCCTGGGTTCATATTTGGGCTCACTGTGGTAGCCCGAATTATAACTTAGTTCAAAATGAGGAATCTTCTTTAAAAATCTTCTTCAGATCCAGCATTCGGAATGTTTTGATATTTGGTATGCAGCATCCTTAGGGGGGTGAGATTCAAATTTGTTCAAGCCATGTCCTTAGGTCCATATTTGGGCTCACTGTGGGAGCCTGAATGATAACTTAGTTCAAAATGAGGAATTTTCTTTAAAAATCTTCTTCTTCAGATCCAGCAGTGAGAATGTTTTGATATTTGGTATGCGGCATCCTTAGGGGGGTGAGATTCAAGGTTGTTCAAGCCATGTCCCTGGGTCCATATTTGGGCTCCCTGTGGGAGCCCAAATTATAACTTAGTCAAAATGAGGAATTTTTCTTTAAAAATCTTCTTCTTCAGATTCAGATACCCCTGGGGGCACTCTCCAATAATTTGTAATAAAACTAATTTTGATGAACAAATTCAGACAACTAAAATAATCTAGCCCTCAACCAGTTAATGTAAATAGAGATTCAGACTTACACCTAAATTTTTTCATTTCCTTGCATTTTCTTCATATTGTAATGTTTCTATTTATGAATAATTATTGCTTTTCTCCTTTCAGCTTTAATTTTGTCAGGTCTTAAAGCCAGTAATGTGAGTTATACACCATTCAGCGTGAAACGAGCTTTGCACAATACAGGAAGAAAAGTTGATGGTGTTGAAGTTTTTGCTCTAGGTCATGGTCTAGTTCAGGTTTGTACATTGGAAAATATTGGATAGTTTAAGATTCTCCAATGAGCTTGAATGGGGGCTTGGTGGCTCAGTGGTTACAGCATTAGTCTTCAAATCAAAAGGTCCATGGTGTCATCCCCACCAGGGGTAACTGCATTGTGTCCTTGGGCAATGCACTTAATCCCGATTGTCTACGCAGGGGCCTAGTGGCACTGTGTACTAAGCCGTACTGCACATTGATTGTTCACTTGTCTTCAATCACTGCTCTCCCTGCTTGTGCAGAGTCAGTATGTTTGGGAATCTGACAGTTGCTCGATGTCGCTCAGTGGTTCTCTCTGGGTACTCTAGATTCCTCCACCCATAAAACTGTCTGAGGTGATCCTGGCTGCTGAAAGTGTCGTAAAATCCCAATAAATAAATAAATGATCTGAAATGTCTCTCAGTTTTCCAATTGTAGGTCTTGCCTTCAATTTCTTCCACCAGTTTGTTAATATTAGAATATTCGGTATCGAGAAAATCAACTTTTTGATAGTTTGTAAATCATTTCTATCTCTGCTTATCACAAACTTTCAACCAAAAGCTTGATGATTTGACCAAAACCCAGACATGTTAACTCTCCTGGAATGCCCTGGAAAATCCCGGAATTTCAGTTTAGTTCCCGGCCTCCCGGGCGAGAATCAGTTTTGGACCAAAAATCCTGGAAAACAACAGTCAAATATTTCGTTCCCGTTGTAACTTATGAAAAACGTTCGGACTCAAATCACATGCATTTCGAACTCTAGTAAAAACTCACGAGGCAGTAAAATATGGATTTAAGTTAAATTTATTTAAGAAAAGGCTATTTTATGATATATATTTCAACTGTGTTCATGTTTATTTCTGGAGTTTTTCTTCGGAGATTCATGATAAATGTGCGAGTGTTGAAGTGAAAATAGGTGACTTACTTTCAAAAAATTGAAAACTCCACCTTCATTTGAATGCAGTTTTGAAAATTAAAATATATGAAAAGGAATTAAATAATATATATTTATTTATTCCTTCATAGAATAGCTTTAATTCTCATCCCTTTTCCAAAATCAAAACGTAAACAATAACTATTTAGCACAGCTTAAAAGTAGGTTAAAGTCGCTTAGGATGCTGAAAAATTATGACAGCATATTTAAACACAATGGACTTTTTTTCTAACACCACATTTATTCTGTTGTGTTGACTACAGAACTATTAACTGTTGGCCATCTGTAACCAGAAAATTTTGAATGGAATTAAACAAAAATGCTTCAATGAAGAAAAGAAAAGTTTTGTGTAGGGCACAAGTGTCCCACATGCATGAAGTTTGACAAAAGATACTTTCTGAGGACTAATGTTCTTGAAGTAACTGAACAACAGGACTTCTTTTCCTGTTAAGATTTCCAGAAATTATTAGCTAAGTAGACTTTGAGAAGAGCAAACCACAGGTGATGTGCTCTGTGTGGGTGGGTGGGTGGTGGGGGCTACTCATGAAGAAGAGTGTTCGTGGGGGGCGGGATCAAATCAACAGTTATTTTATGATTTTTTAACATATAAATGCATCAGCATAGTTGACAACTAGTTCTGGATATAACCTGGTGTTAATAGTGGTCTGTGAGCTGAAAATTCACAAGTTTTTTCTTTTATTTTGCCCCCGCGCGAACTTTTCCCTGAAATCCATCCCATTTCCCTGAAAATCACCCTCAGGTTTCCTGAAAAATTATTCTAGAGGTTAAAATGTCTGCCAAAACCCCTCACTGAAAAAGTAATGTTTCTGAAATATCAAGTGTCAGAAATCATATAAAATGCAATAATTTTGCTTTAAGGATTGTTTCCATTGTTGCTAATTGAAACAGTGGTTCACACAAGTGATTTTATTGTTCGTTCAATATTTGCTTTTAACTGTCAAAATAATTACTCAGGATGGTTACCGTAAAAATGTTTACGTATTTTAATTTTGATTCTATTTTGTAAGAAAACTTTGGCTATTAAAAAGAAAATCCTTGTTTCTCGTGCACCTCCCTAGTGATTGAATATCTGCTTCATCACTTTTTTTTTTACCAGAAAACCTCTTCACTGATACTCTTTTTCTTTTGCATTAGCACTTGTAGGACTAAAAATGAAATCAACTTTTTCTTGTTACACAGAGCTCATTGATCTCTGTCAAACAAGATATACAGTACGTGGAGAGTGGATTGTAACTAAATCACCTACGGAGTGGAGTTATCACCCAAACTATAAATTTCAAATTTTGTGTATATCGACTAAAAACACAAGCAATGTTTCAGCCAATGGACCTCCGGGTTTAACCCGGAGGTCCATTGGCTGAAACTTTGCTTGTGATGGTTATGCTTTGCAAAACATTTGCAATTATTGCTTGGGTGGAATCTCCACTCTGCGAGTGATTTAGTGATAATCCACACTCCACGTACTGTAGTTGATTAAATTTGCAGTTGCAGTATGAGAAATTTTCACTGCTGAAAACACTGTATTTTTATACTGTACCAATGACCCAGACATAGCTGGTGCTAACTCTTAAAATATAGGGCCAAACACAAATTTTGCCCCCCAATCCCCAAAATTTGCATCTAAAACTAAAGAAAACATGTCCAGAAAGGCCCTCCACACCTCGCCCCCACTGCGCATGCGCAGTGTCAAGGACGTTCCGAAATTGGCGCCATTTATCATTCTAAGTTTGGCCCTTCATCAGTTAACATCTGACTGATCTTTGTGCTTTTAAATCTCAGTTTAAATGATGCCAGACACATAAATATTAGTGAAATGGTGATTCTAAGGAGGATAGAAAAGGAGGAGAGGAAAAGAATGTGTGACAGAATATTATCAGGGCTGTAACTTAAAATTTTTTAATGAAATTATGTTAAGTTACCTATTTTCAAGGCAGCAGCCATTTTGTTGTCATTCTGATTATTTAGTTACACTGTGTTTTCAAGTGTTTTTCCTCTCTCCCTGTCCTTTAATTCCCCCTTGCTATTCTCCCATGCTTTTGGCATAGTTTCTGTAATTATTATTACTAAAATTTCTTGGGAGTTTTAGCTTAATAACAGAATGAATTCTGTTCTTTCCCCATGTTTACGTCTTCACCTACGGGTGGTTAGGCGTTGTGTTCTGCATCTACCATCTGATGTTCTGCAGTTTCTTCCCTGGAAGTCTCTGTTTTGCATCAGATGGGTTATTTTTGGTAACTGATTTCGGGCCTGGGTGCCTGGAGTCTTATTTTAGTGTTTTTACACTCATTGTTTACATTTACAACAGCCCTCTGTGTGAGGGGGGGATTTCTAAATAATAATATCTTTATGTTATTTTAATCATAACTAGATACATTATTATTGTTCGTAAGTGTTGAATAAATTGTTTAAAATATTTTTAAAATTTTTGTCCACACTTAGGCTTGGGATCCATTGGGGCTCAACGTTACTTTTCAGAAACTTGGGCTGTTCTGAAAAAATATTTTTTCAAAATATTTTGATTTCAATTATTTTTTCTATATTAATGGATCATATTATTATTATGTATTTTGATTGCCAGGGGTTAGTGCGAGTACCAGGACTTGTTTTCTTTTCACATGGAAAGGATATTGATCAATTGTTTTAAGAGGAAGTCTTCCTCTGACCTTATTTTCATTCTATATGTGGTCAGTGTACTCGCATTAACTCCTGTTCTGTATCGTATGATTTCGATGACAATATGGGAAGCGTATGTCACGGTATGTTGTTGGGGATTTGGACACTCCGGTCCTTTCCCCGCAGGGTCACTCTACTTTATCAATTTCTATTTCAGACGATCAAGATTAGGGTGATGTATCTGTGATGTCTTCCAACAGTGTGCCTCCGTCGTCACAATTATGAAGGGCTAGCGGAAAAGTGCTCATGTAATACGCCAATTGCCTAAGAGGACCCTAGTAGGTTCGACGGCCTTTGACGTCCGCTAGCTCGCCCGGTGTAGCGTCCATTCACCGAATGGTTCGGCAGCCGGGTTCGTCCGTTGCGGTCTAGAAGGAATTTTGGGGTGATGCGAGCACTATAAAATTAACTTAATGCACACCCAGTGACGGCGGATCGGAGGGAGAACGGAGGAAGCCTTTTAGTCCGGTTCTTAGCTCGTTCCGGTCCATCCGGACGGCAAGCGAGAGAGGCCCCTCTCTCGTTCAACAACATCTGGCCCCAGATGTTGTGGTACAAATGTGTCGTTAGCGGAGCATACGTCCGTCGCTCGGGACGCTCCGTTGTATAGGCAGTCCGCTGAGACTGCTAAGGCTTCCTCTTCTCGTCAGCGCACACGACCGCACCTTGGCTGCGTGACCGCCGATATATTACCAGCTTCGCCGATCAAGGATTCTTCGGCGACCAGGTCACACCATCCGGCAGCCAGGGATTCGAGACCGATGGACTCCGGACGTTCGCATAGGAAGTATGCGGGAGCCATCTGATGCGGAGCTGCCCTCGGCGAAGCACCGATAGACTGCGCCTCCGCAGGTCTCGACGCCGGACATTCTTGTGCACATAGCACAGCTTATCGCAGCATCCCAGCAGCCGACAGAAACGGCGTCGGATCGAGAATTATCCGACAGCGCTGGGTCGGTAGCCGGGGACTCGAGGCCTGCAGACTCCGGACGTTCGCATAGGAAGTGTGCGGGAGTCAACGTACACGGAGCTTCCAGCGGCAATGCATCGTAAGTCCGCTACTGCACAGGCCTCGGGAACGGACGTGCTTTCCTTAATAGCACAGTTTATCGCAGCATCCCAGCATCAACTGAATCTGTCGCATATATTTTATCCGACGATGCTGGGTCGGGACGCTCCGCGGAAGCGGGTACGGACGTCCGAAAGTTTCATCCGGTCCGACGGGATACCGAAAGGGATTCGGTGGATTTCAAGCTTTCCCTTTCGGAACAACATATGCTGCGATGTCGGATAAGAAACTGATAGCGTCGGTGGACTTAGAAATTTTTGGTTCGGTTCAGGGACTTCGTCCCTCAGTTCCGACATAGTCCAATAATGTCACACAAACTTTCGAATTATTGAACGACGCTATATATATTATTATTTTATGCTTGCTATCCAAGCATTTCTGGTTTCTTGTTCGAAGAGTTATGGAGATGTCTTCAAAAGTGTGCCTCTGTCGTCATAGTTAATGATGAGTTAGCGGCAATAAGTGCTCATGGAATATGTCTATCGCTTACGGAGTGACATTCGCTAGCTCACCCGGTGTAGCGTACATTCATCGAATGGTTCGGCTGCCGGGTTCGTCCGTTGCGGTCTAGGAAGGAGATTTGGGTGATGCGAGCACTTTAATTACTTTAGTACTCACCCAGTGACGGCAGATTGAGGACGGATCGGAGGAAGCCAACAACATAGGGGACCGCATGTTGTGGTTCAGATATTTTACATTCGGAGCATATGTTCGTTGCTCGGGACGCTCCGTTATATTGACAGTCCGAGAGACTGTCTTTAATGCTTCCTCATCCTCACAGCAGGGCACACGACCGCACATTGGCTACGTGACCTCGAGTATCCGATCAGTTTCGGCATTCAGTGATTCCACAGCGAATAGGTCGCGCCATCCGGTAGCCAAAGGACATGAGGCCTATACACTCCGTTCGCTCGCATATTGGAAGTATGCACGGGGTAACGATCTCGGAGCTTCCTGCGGCAATGCATCGTAAGACCGCTGCTCCTCAGGCCTCAGTGACGGACGTGCTATCCGAGTTAGCACAGTTGTTTCGCAGCATCCCAGCAATTGGCGGTTTCTCGGTCGAATCAGGAATTATCCGACGGCGCTGGGTCGGTGCGGTCCGCGGTTGCATCAAGCTACGGACGACCGAACGCTTTATAGGGTCCGACAGGATGGCGAAAGGGATTCGAAAGATTTCGAGTTTTCCCTTTAGTAGTATCGGATGATGCCTTTCATATCTTCTGGCATTTCTTCCAGTGATTATTGTTCGGACTTCATTGCTGCGATCTTGGATAAGAGACTTATAGCGTCATTGGACTCGGATTTTTCGATCGGTACAGGGACTTTGTCCCTGACTTACCGACGCAGTCCAATATTGTCATTACAACATGTGTTTTATTTTTCGACGCTATATATTATATATATATACAAGCCTGCTACTAAGCATGATAGTTTAGTTTCTTGTCCGCGTGGCTCATTTCTGCCATTTTATCTTTTTTACATATAGTTTATTTTGGCAGAGCAGGGCATACCGAGAGTTCATATGCGTCTAGACGGTGTGATTAAAGACTGCATATATTCTTTTTCGCCGTTTATGTCTTTTCCAACTTCAATGTTGGAAACGACATTATGTATAGTAGACTTAACTTAGACGCTTTATTATACGTAATCCGCCTTACTGAGGCGTTATCATTACGTCTTCAAGAAAGGATTTACGGGATATTATTCTCAATGTAATTTCTTTTGAGGGCAGTAGTTTGTTCACGTATAACTCCGCCCTTCAGTGGCTGATTGGAGTTGGTTAGACGTGATGCAGCCCTAGCTACATCCACGCGTGGATAGTAGGTTAAGAACTCTCTCAGAGTCGCTTCGTTCTCGGAGGAGCTTCTCTTCGACGGCAACTTTCCGGCAATCCATGAATTGCTTGATTTATACATTCTCTTGTCTATCTAGTGTTACAAGAGATTCAGACTGGGGCAAACATTCGGTGGTTGACTCAGAGAGTGCCGCCGCAGTTGCCGGACCCTAGTGTGGCTGTTATGACGGTTGCCAGTCAAACAGATTGGGATATTCTGATCCCTACGGATTCGAAGTGCCAGGGTCTTTGGGTTCCGCAGTCTTTTAGCTATCAGTTTAACTTCCGCGGAATAATGTTTTTTAGGCTTGCTTTATGTCATTGCATGAACATTATTCAGAAACGCATGCCCAAATTCCTGTCCTTTAATTCGACAGTAGTGGCGTATCTCCGGAACCAGGGAGGCACTCTTTCGTTTCCGTTATTCAATTTAATGGAAAGAATCCGTCTGTTGGTTATAGTACACCAAGTTCAGTTTTGGTCCGTCATATTCTGGGTCGTCTGATTGTTTTATCGCACTCCCGTTCTCTTACGGGTCGCTTGTTGCTGTCAGAATGGACTCTCAACAAACAAGTATTTAATCAGATTTGCTATCTATGGGAGCGCCCAATGATGTTTTATTTATGACACAGCTTGCTAATCAATTGCAGACGTATGTGTTGGCTTGTCCAGATCTCTGAGCTAATACTGTTAACGCTCTATTGATCTATAGGACGGAATGATAGGATACGCGTATCCTCCGGCGCTGTTGTTTTAGCAGGTATTGCTAAGATAAACAACCACAATACATTTCTGTTGATAGCATCTCTATCTTCACAGAGATCATGAGTAATTTACTCTCTTGTCTACTGTGGATCTTAACGTGAAATCTTCCTCTATATGAGGATCTTTTTTCACTGGGTAAATCGTGTCATCTTTATCACAACCAGCAAGGTCGCAACCTTCATGTATTCCGTTGTGTGGTCCGTATTGCATTGTAAGCACTGTACTGGACGAGCTTTGGACGCGATTTCTTACTATAGGAGATCCTCTTCTTCGCTATTCTATGCGACTAAAGTGGAGGCTCTTCCGTCGTGGTGTAGGGATCATTATGTTCATATGGTTGATCCCTCCATACTACGCATTGCTAGTTTTTAGTATACTTGTTTCACAAGATCTACTGCAGCCTGTTGTTATTTGGGTTATAGGTTTATGTTACCTCATACCTATGCACTCTACGATAGTTTACAATTGAGTCTTTTGTCTCTTTATCTAAGTCAGTTAGTAACTTTTTGATAAATAGACTTAGAATCTTTAGATTAAATTCCTATACGGATTTTAACTTCGGTTCTTATTTAGCTATGTAATCATTTGAGCCTCTGGAAACAGTAGTTTTCAAATTCTGACCTTTTAGACAGTAATTCTGTTGGTTTCTCTTTTACTGTAGAGTCAGTGAGTTTCATGCACTATCGATGGATGATTTTCACTTTCATAGTTTCGGAGTCAATACTTCCGTTACTATTTAGGTTGGATTGTTGCATAAGAGTTAGGCTCCTATTTCCGGAACCTATTTTTTAAGGTCCTTCCGTCTTCGTATGGGCATAGACCTTTACTCTATCCGGGTACAGTTTATGTATTTATAAACAGATATCTGTTTATTACAAGGGCGTAAGCTTCTTCTGTCTTTGATGTCTAGTAGAAGGACGTTACGCTCCATTTTATTTTTAATGGATTCTATTAACTAGCGTACTGCTTATGGTATATCATTGGCTTAGCAGTTGTGCTTAAGATTTCGGCTCATGAAGTAAGAGTTCTTCTACTTCTTGGGCTTACATTAATAGTGTTGCTATTATAGATTTTTGAAGGCTGCTCATTGCGCTCAGCCATCCATTCATGAATTTTATCTCAGAAATATCGAGTCCATTTCTGGAGGCCTCTATTGTTAGGTCTATTATCTACTGCTCAGAATATCATTCTCTTAACAGTTGCTACTATAGCTAGGTAGGCTGTCTGTTTCGGCAGTGTCTCCGTTCGGCTGCCCTCTTCGCTCTGGGCTATTTGACCCAGGGCAAGAAAAAGGGGGGGGGGGGAGGGTGTTCCCTTGGGTCACCTGTTTTTACTATGAAAACAAGGGGATACCTCCTCCGGAGTTAGTAATTCTGAGCTGTTATTGGGATGGTTGTTTAGTGAGAAGTTTAAGTTTATAAAATTCATTCAAGTCTTAGTTTTTAAAGTATAGCTTTTGAATATTGCATATGTCAACGGACATGATTATGCAATTCTCACACACTTTTAGGAGTATAAGAGTCTCTATTCTCTAGACTTACTTTATTATTGGCTTACTTTAAAAATTATTAGTATAAGGATTATTGGATATTAATAGAGTACATGGATGTATGAAGCTCAATTTTTGGAAGGTGTTGTATCTTTCTAATTTATCATAAATAAGAAAGATACATGTAAGGCCTATTACTTCTTTTCCCTACAGGGGATGACTCTATTTTATTTTATTGAGCGTATTCCATTTTGCTCTATGTCCTTGGCCCTCCAGCCTTTTTACTATTCAGCTATGTCTGGGTCATTGGTACAGTATAAAAATGTTAAAAAATTTATAGTAATTTATATATTTTTTATACTTACCAATGACCCAGACGGGGATGGCCCTCCCAGGAGTTGGGAACTCTTGCCTCCCCGCTGAGTACATAGCGCTTACCAGGCACTGGTTATTAGAATGATAAATGGCGCCAATTTCGGAACGTCCTTGACACTGCGCATGCGCAGTGGGGGCGAGGTGTGGAGGGCCTTTCTGGACATGTTTTCTTTAGTTTTAGATGCAAATTTTGGGGATTGGGGGGCAAAATTTGTGTTTGGCCCTATATTTTAAGAGTTAGCACCAGCTATGTCTGGGTCATTGGTAAGTATAAAAAATATATAAATTACTATAAATTTTTTAACTTTTTCCACACAACAGTGTAAAGAATCCAATAAATATTTCCAACTATTTTCAGGACTCTTTTGTGGATTAACAATTAGCCACAAAGCCTCAGAATAATTTTACAGTGATTACTACTATAAATACATGTAGGGCTGCACAATATATCGATAAACCGATGCATACCAGTATTCAAACCAGTAACAATTGAATACCAGTGTAATTACAAAAATATCGATTTATCGTTACTATTGTTTTGTCCAGAATTTAATTTTCAAGATGTATCAAGTTTTTTAAACTGCCGTCCCGAATGAATAATATTATCCATTTACCTAATGAATCATCCGCATCAACCTGCATAATATATAAATTGAGCAGTTGAAAAAATATTATTTTTAAAAAATTCAACAAAACCATATGTGACCCCTCCAATGATGGGTCATATGATATGGTTTTATTGAAATGTTTTGAAAAATTTGATAAACTAATATTTAAAATGATCAATTTTGATATGGTCTGCATTGGGTCAAGTTTTATTTGAACTGCATCATCAAGGCATGCTGATTTGTTCTGACTGTAATCGTTCAAGTCCCGATTATGGTATGTATATTCGGATATCTGAACAGTCTTTCAGTATATCAGTACACACCAGTATTTTATTGAATACTGATACTGGTATTCAGTTTCAAATACTGTGCAACCCTATATACATATACACAGCTGCATATGACTTCATCTAGTTTCTACATCATTGTTCGCTGGCTGTACATCATAAAATTGAGGGGAAAAAGCAGCATTTTTTTTCAATAAGCCTTAACAATGCAATTTTATATTTAAGGTGGAAGATGCCTTTGACCATTTAATGACCCACTGCAATGAACAAGAAAGTAAAGTACAGTTTATTGTAAGATGTCCAGGCAATCAAAGAGGGATATATCTCAGAGAACCTTCTCAACTTGAGAAGCCATCAGAGTTGAATGTTCAAATTGAACCATGCTTTTTTGAGGATATGACAGGTAAAAGGTTTTAAATGCTTGTCCAATCATGATTCTTTGTCGAATTTCACTGAATTTTCACAAGAAACAGTTTCCCTTTATTTGATTACAAATCCTGTCCTTTCTCAAATTTCCAATCACTGGAAAATTGAAGCCATAAATTGGAAAAAGTTGGAAATTTCAGATAGGGTGCAAGTGGAATCTTTCCAAACATGTCAAGATTTTGGCCAAAACATGAAGTTTTTGTGCTGAAAACTAGTCAAAGTCCTCCAAATATTGATTGTAAAGTAGTACAAATCTCCCCACATATTGATTTTTATTTGGAATATGTGACTACCAGTTGTGTCTCAGTTGGATAATTTACTGTCGAGGAATGGAGGTTTACAAATGGAATTCTGTTTCTTAACCCTTTATCTAACCAATTGGCTGCAAAATTTATAGATTCAACAGTCAAAAAATATTTTGCAAAATTTCAACAAAACCATGTCATATGACTCCCTCATTGGAACGACCTCCTCAAGCTCTTTCCGATGAGGGTGAGTTACATGATATGGTTTTGTTGAAATTTTTTGAAAAAATTAAAAAAAAAACAAAAACATGTAGTTGGAAGATTTTAAGAGGGGTGGGTGGGAGGGGGTGGGGAGGGGGGGGGGGGGTGTCTTGCAAATAGAGTTTCACACTTGTTTTATGTTCTAGTAGTTGTAATGTTGCCTACCAGGGGTAGGGGATGCAATTGGAAATCTAGAGGTGGCCAGCGCTATTCTCAAAAATCCCCAATTACTTTTCATTATTTTTTTCATTTTTTGTCTCAAAAACATGGATTATGACCCCTCATTGGAATGAGCTCGTTTCAACGAGGGGTTATAACCTATGTTTTTGAGACAAAAAATGAAAAAAATAATGAAAAGTAATTGGGGATTTTTGAGAATAGCGCTGGCCAGTTTTGGCCGTTACGTTGGGTAAAGGGTGAATGTGAAAACAGCATGGCTGTCTAGTAAAAGTCGAGAATTCAGAAAAAGATCAGAACATCTTTTTCTTATTTGTTATCGCCATGTTATATAGCCTAATCTGCCAACAGGTTATGATGTAAGCTCTTTATTTACAGGCCTGTTTTTGCTGTACTTCTGATGGGATCTGAGCAACATAATTTCAAGATACTTTTTATGAACATACACCGGCATTTAAATTTTGTGTTATTTTCCCAGAACTATAAATATATACTTTATTTTAAGATCAATTTGGAAATAATAAAAAAATATATACTAATAAGAAAATATCATTCTGTAAAATCAGGATTGAAAAGGTTGTATTTATAATGCAGTGGACCTTCTTAATCAATTACTATTGTGGTATTAAGCCCCAAAAGTGCATCTGTGCTTGCTGTTGTTCACTGTACTAACCAAGTTTTGTTTGAATCCCACCTGCGGCAACCGCATTGTGTCCTTGGGCAAGACACTTCACCCCCATTGCCCATGTGGGGGCATGGTGATGCTGTGTACTAAGGCGTACTGCACGTCGATGGTGCACCTGTCTTCAACCAATGCTAACCCTTCATGTGTGGAGTTATTATGTTGGGGAGCTGACAGTTGCTTGCCATTGCTCGGTGGTTCTCTCCGGTTCTCTCCGGTTACTCTGGCTTCCTCCACCCCTAAAACTGTTGTGGTCATGATTAGCCATTGTGCAGAAATATGTGACCTTAAACACCAATAAATAAATAAATACATAAATAACCAAGTTCTGTTTTACTGGTAAAATAGGTACCACTAATGACTGCTTAGGTTGGAAGGCCTTTATCTCTCTTAACCTGCGGAGTATTTTCAAGATATTTTTCATTACTTCTAGTCATGGCTGCTGTGAAGCAGCCATGACTAGATTTGATTAAAAATTCATCAATGTTCAACTTAAGAAATCAATGATGATAAAATCCATTTCATTTACAGAGAGAAAAATTAACTAAATGTGCCCAAATTGCACTTATTTCAGTTTTAAAAGAAATCCTGTCCTGGGCAGGAATTTTTTAAGCAAAAATTAGAAAAATAATAAAATTTGTTAATGCTTCGAAACAGATATGGCCATTAATTTAGACGAAGGTTATAGAGAAAATCCCTTTTAATTAAATAAAAAATCGTTCTTGCACATCAGAAATGTATGCAGACAGCCACAAAATTCCTTTGCTTTGCAGATACGTTTGGCTATATCTGATAAAATTATTTCATCCTTTACCTAATATGGCAATTAGGCAATACTTGGTAACAAATTGGGTTACTGTAATGAACTTCAAACCAAAAGGTCCAGGGGTAACTGCATTGTGTCCGTGGGCAAAGCACTTTATCCTGATTGCCCATGTGGGGGCACCGTGGCATTGTGTTCTAAGGCATACTACATGTCAATGGTGCACTTCAACCAATGCTATTCCTGTTTGTGCAGAGTTAGTACAGTTGCTTGCCATTACTTGGTGGTTCTCTCTAGGTACTACAGCTTCGATGGAGGTTAAGTTCACAGATCAAGGTCACTGCTAAGTTGGGGGCATAGTCACTTACGGGTGGCAATCTCATTTTTTTTAAATTTTGGAGAAATATGAAAAATAATAAAAAAAATTTTTTTTAATTTATTCATTTATTGGGGTTTAACAACTCTTTCAACAGCCAGCCAGGGTCACCACGTGTTGGACATTTTTATGGGTGGAAGCTAGAGTATGTGGAGAGAACCACCAAGCAATGGCAAGCAACTGTCAGAGTCCCCAACTCACTAACTCCACAGAAGCAGGATTAGCATTGGTTGAAGACAAGTGCACCATCGATGTGCAGCATGCCTTAGTACACAGCAGCACTGTGCCCCCACGTGAGGATTAAGTGCATTGTTCATTGGGTAAATGTTTAATTATCTCTATCTTTTCAGGCAGTGCTCCATGAGCTTTGTCAAACATGATATAAAACTTTGAATGCCCAGTGTATTACAAAAATATTGAGAATGAAGAAGGTTCTGGTTAATTATATATCTCTGTTATTGGAAATCTTTCACTGGCAAAGTTAGTTATCAGTTGACAAGTTTCTTTTCTACATTTGTAATTCAAATTTAAATTTTCAGGTCAAAAAGACAAAATAGAATTCAACTTGGAGTTCAGTCTAGTTTGTTCTGCTTCATGGGTGCAAGCACCACCTCATCTTGAGCTGATGAATACTCTGCGAATGTTTTCTGTGAAAGTGGACCCAAGAGGACTTTCAGAAGGTGTTCATTATACAGAGGTAAGGTTCCAGTAACTATTCCTAAAATGTGTTGTTTAGTGTTTAGCTCCCAGCTTTCTTTTAGTATAATAAAGTTGGCCTTGATGTTGTAAGAGGGTTACTTTTTTTGTCTCTTCACTTTCTTCTATCTTGCACTGTACTGCAGGAGATGTCAGCTTTTAAATGTATGCATATTTCTGAGTAGATGTGACTGATCAATTTGTTTTGCAAACAGTTAAATGTCATTTTGTCATTCCTTTCAAATTGTATCTTACAGGTTTGTGCATATGATGTAAAATGTGTTCAAAAGGGACCAGTTTTCCGAATTCCAATCACAGTTATTGTTCCTGTCGTGTAAGTTACAACTTCAGCATAAAATTTATTAATCCGTAGACTTATATTGTACAGGCTAAGACATGTCCCGTTTGCGCAGATATTTGCTTATTAAACCTCAAGTCTCTACCCGACATGAATGGAAGGTAACACTTTGCAAATTATTATAAAATTTTACTCATTTTTTGCTAAACCCTTTACCTAGCATGCAAAGTAGACAACACCTGCAAACAAAATTCTTGAATACCTATATATTTCCATTTTGTATCTAAAAAAACATTGCTTATGACCCCTCATTGGAACGAGCTCAATGAGCTCGTTCCAATGAGGGGTCGTAAGCTATGTTTTTGAGATAAAAATGAAAAAAATGAGGAAAATTGAATGCTGATTTTTGCGAATAGCACTGGCCAGTTTTGGCTGTTACATTGGGTAAAGGGTTAAAAAAAAACATGGCTTATGACTCCTTGTTTTCTTACAATTGTTGGCGAGTGTCTGTCTTCCCTCTCGCGTAAATGGAAGATATTTAGCTTTGAGAAAAATGTAGTTTGAAATTAGTAAATCCTCTGCTCACTGATGGCATTATATCTAAAATTCAATCTTGTTTGATGGAGCTTATTGAGCTCTGTCAATCAAGATTGAATCTGTTAAAGTCCTAGTTGCATGATGCGAAAAAAAATGTTACCTGAAATTTTGGTAGTTTGACATAAGTGTACATGGGATTAAACATTGCCCGGGCCATATAATACATAGAAAACAAATATGAATGTTTTAACTGATCATTAGCAGTTAAAAAATGATCACATCAGTCTATGAGAGCATTTCCAGAGTTTTGTGTCAAGTCATCATTTTGAAGTGAAATTCTGATGAAACTGTTTAAGTTTTTCCTCTTCCTCCTATCCCCATATCATGAAAGGTGCGAAGGTGCCTGTAAATGTCGCTGGAAGTCATTTGCTTGCACATGTTATCAGACCTGTGTCTGTTCTACATCTTGTGAACCACACTAGCTTTCTATGAGTTTAACCCTATTTTTGTGTGTAAGCAGTTGTTCTGTCTGGGGTAGTTGTTTCAATTGCTGTTGCCCAATGGTTTGGTGGTGCTTAAGGCCAAGCATTTAGAGCTGTTTGATAGTGAATAATTGCCTCGATTTCGGTTGTGATAAAAGAGTCGAGTCGCAGTTCTGGGTTCGGTTTTTATATCTTGTTATTTAAACAAACTGGGAAAACACAATGAAATACTGAAACTGTAACAAAAGTCACTTTTTGAAAGTAAAAGACCATCCAGGGAGTCCATGATGGGGACCTGTGATGTGATGTTTCAAGTACATAGCAGTATACAGGACAAGCAACATTCCTTACTGATGTGGATACCTTGGTACCCCTCTCCTAACACTTGTTTTTGTGTTCCACTTGATCTGATATGCAGTCAAACAATGTAAATTGCAACGGTAACTGTCAATCATGCAGTGTTTTATCCCCATGCGTATGATGTCACACTTGTATTTGTTTCTGAATATCCTCAGTTATAAATTTCAGTCAATACTGATGAACACACATGTTCTGAACATCTGAATAGGAATTACAACCAAGTCAGATTCAAGAGCAATTTTTAGCTCAACTTTCTCAAGCCAAATTTGAGGTATTGCCATGGCTCGTCGTCCATCTGTCTGTCTGTCCATCTGTCCGTCCGTCGCGCCATACACACGGCTCGGGCTAGAGGCCGTATTTATGAACCGATCTTTACGAAACTTCTTGGGTACCTTTGTTATCACTGTGAGACGAGAACGAGTGTTTTGGGGTCCGGTCCGAAATTCAAGACAGCCGCTGGCAGCCATTTTGTACAAAATTAGTTGCAATCAGATTTTTGTGCAGAACTTCCATATGAAGGCTCTGATTTCAATAATTTTTTGTATGAATGTTTAGTACCATGGGATACATCACATATAATACAGGTTTTTTTCTCGTGCAGAAATTATGCAAATTAGATGAACTTTGATTTGTTCAGTGCTACTTGTACACAGTAAGTGCACATGTCAATACGGCTTGGGCTAGAGTCTGTATTTATGAATTGATCTTCACGATCTTCTTGTGTTTAAATTATGCAAATTAGACTAACTTTGATTTATTTAGCGTTACTTTCTGCACTGTAAGTGCAAATGCCAATACGGCTCGGGCTAGAGGCCGTACTTATGAACTGATCTTTATGAAACTTCTTGGGTACCTTTGTTATCACCGTGGTAAGTGAACGAGTGTTTTGGGGTCTGGTCTGAAATTCAAGATGGCCGCTGGCAGCCATTTTGTACAAAATTAGGTGCAATCAGATTTTTGTGCAGAACTTCCATATGAAATTGCTGATTTGAATAATTTTTTGTTTGAATATTTAGTACCATGGGATACATCACATATAATACAGGTTTTTTTCTCATGCATAAATTATGCCAATTAGACTAACTTTGATCTATTTGATGTTACTTTCAGCACTGTAACTGCAAATGCCAATATGGCTTGAGCTAGAGGCTGTGTTTATGAACCGATCTTTACGAAACTTCTTGGGTACCTTTGTTATCACTGTGGGACAAGAACGAGTGGTTTTGGGTGCGGTCTGAAATTCAAGATGGCCACCAGCAGCCATTTTGTACTTTAGTTAGTGCAATCAGTTTTTTGTACAGAACTTCTGTATGAAAGTTCTGATTTGAATAAATTTTTGTATGAATGTTTAGTAACATGGAATATATCACATATAATACGGGGTTTTTTTCTCGTGCAAAAATTATGCAAATTGGATGAACTTTGATTTATTCAGTGCTACTTATACACAGTAAGTGCACATGTCAATACAGCTCGGGCTAGAATCTTTATTTATGAACTGATCTTCATGAAACTTCTTGGGTACCTTTGTTATCACCTTGGGACGAGAACGAGTGTTCCTGGGTGTGGTCCAAAATTCGAGATGGCTGCCAGTGGCCATTTTGTACAGTAATTAGGTCCAATCAGTTTTTTGTACACAACTTCTATACGGCTCAGGCTAGAGACTCTATTTATGAACTGATCTTTACAAAACTTCTTGGGTACCTTTGTTATCACCGTGGGACGAGAACGGGTGTTTTGGGGTGTAGTCCAAAATTCAAGATGGCCACCAGCAGCCATTTTGTACCAAAATTAGTGCAATCAGTTTTTTGTACAAAACTTCTATATGAAAGTTCTGATTTGAATAAATTTCTGTATGAACGTTTAATAACATGGAATACATCACATATAATACAGGTTTTTTCCTCGAGCAGAAATTATGCAAATTAGATGAACTTTGATTTATTCAGTACTACTTATGCACAGTAAGTGCATGTGTCAATACGGCTTGGGCTAGAGTCTGTATTTATCAACCGATCTTCACAAAACTTCTTGGGTACCTTTGTTATCACCATGGGATGAGAACAAGTGTTTTTGGGTGTGGTCCAAAATTCAAAATGGCTGCCAGTGGCCATTTTGTACCGAAATTAGGTCCAATCAGTTTTTTGTACACAACTTCTATACGGCTCAGGCTAGAGGCTGTATTTATGAACCAATCTTTACAAAACTTCTTGGGTACCTTTGTTATCACCATGGGACGAGAACGAGTGTTTTTGGGTGCGGTCCAAAATTCAAGATGGCCACCAGCAGCCTTTTTGTACCAAAATTAGTGCAATCAGTTTTTTGTACAGAACTTCTGTATGAAAGTTCCGATTTGAATAAATTTTTGTAGGAATGTTTAGTAACATGGAATACATCATATATAATACAGGTTTTTTTCTCGTGCAGAAATTATGCAAATTAGATGAACTTTGATTTGTTCAGTGCTACTTGTACACAGTAAGTGCACATGTCAATACGGCTTGGGCTAGAGTCTGTATTTATGAATTGATCTTCACGAAACTTCTTGGGGTACCTTTGTTATCAACTTGTGACAGGAACGAGTGTTTTTGGGTGCCTTTGTTATCACTGTGCTATGAGAACAAATATTTTGGGGTTCATTCAGACCCACTCTGGGACTCAAAGATGTCTTCTAGTTTAGAATCTAACTGTCACCCCAGTTTTACAATACTTTACCTATATATTTGTTACAGGCTATGGTCAGCATTTATGTACAGACCATTACAATACTTTACATGTACCTTTGTTATCAGGGCATTACCTAGATGTTTGTCATTACTGTGTCACATGGGGCACGGTGGCTCAGTAGGTAGAGGTGCAGGCTGCAAGCCCGAGAGGTCCTCGGTTCGAATCCCACCTGTGGCAACCGCGTTGTGTCCTTGGGCAAGACACTTCACCCCCATTGCCCATGTGGTGGCATGGTGACGTCGTGTACTAAGGCATACTGCACGTCGATGGTGCACTTGTTTTCAACCAATGCTAACCCTGCTTGTGTGGAGTTAGTATGTTGGGAAGCTGACAGTTGCTCGCCATTGCTCGGTGGTTCTCTCTGGGTACTCCGGCTTCCTCCCCCTTAAAACTGTCATGATCATGATTAGCCAGTGTGCAAAAGTATGTGACCTTAAACCCCAATAAATAAATAAATAAATAAATAAATAAATAACTGTGTCACATACTATACATGTACATGTCTTAAACAAGTTGAGCTACAGTGTCATTGACACTTTCAATGTCCACTAGTTTTCTTTTAATGAGGTTAGCCGACAGAGCAATATATCAACATTGAGCAGTTCAGCATGTTACAGGCAGAATGAAATTGAACAATGACCCTGGTCCAGTGTGTACTGAAATGACCTGATACCGGTCTACTTTATTACAGGGCAGTAGCATTTGACTAGATCCGGCATTCACCTTCAGTATGTTTTTTAAATCCGTTTTCACTTCCAAACACTTTCAGTCTGTTTTGTGTATCGATTCAACATGATGTTTTGACCTAAAACTGTTTCTGTAGGCTATTCTGCTTTAATATTCATACAGACTTTACATGTGGGGTATTTCTAACATGATTTTTAGCTCAACTTTGACGAAGTCAAATTTGAGCTATTGTCATGGCCCGTCGTCCGTCTGTCTGTATGTCAACAATTGGCTATGGCTCGGGCTAGAGGTCGTATTTATGAACCGATCTTTACAAAACTTCTTGTGTACCTTTGTTATGACCCTGGGACGGGAACGAGTGTTTTTAGTTGTGGTCCGAAATTCAAGATGGCTGCCAGTGGCCATTTTGTACCGATGATGCAAAAATCAGTTTTTTGTACAGAACTTCTGTATGAAAGTTCTGATTTGAATAAAGTTTTGTATAAATGTTTAGTACCATGGGATACATCACATATAATACGGGTTTTTTTCTCGTGCGTAAATTATGCAAATTAGACTGACTTTGATTTATTTAGTGTTACTTTCAGAGCTGTAAGTGCCAAGCTGCTATGGCTCGGGCTAGAGGCCGTATTTATGAACCAATCTTTACGAAACTTCTTGGGTACCTTTGTTATGACCCTGGGACGGGAACGAGTGTTTTTGGGTGTGGTCCGAAATTCAAGATGGCTGCCAGTGGCCATTTTGTACCGATGATGCAAAAATCAGTATTTTTATACTGTACCAATGACCCAGACTTAGCTGGTGCCAACTCCAACAAAAACCAGGGCCAAACACAAATTTTGCCCCCCAATCCCCAAAATTTGCATCCAAAACAAAAAGAAATCATGTCCTAAAGGACCTCCATAGTACGACTCTACTGCGCATGCGCAGTGACGCAGTCGTCCCGAAATTGGCGCCAAATATCATTCTCTGTTTGGCCCTTCATCAGTCAACATCTCACTGATCTTTGTGCTTGTAAATCTCAGTTTAAAGGATGCCAGACACGTAATTTTTGGAGAAAATGTGATTCTAAGGAGGATAGAAGGAGGAGAGGAAAAAAGAAGTGGCAAAAAATAATCAGGGCTGTACTTAAAATTTTTTGTTGAAATTATGTTAAGTTGCCTATTTTCGAGGCAAGAGCCTCTTGTTGTCATTCTTGCTAATTGTTGCACTGCTTATTCAGTGTTTCCTCTCCCCTAGCCTTCTAAAGTCCCCCCTTGCAATTCTCCCATGCTTTTGGCATATTTTTGAGAAGTTTCATTTCTAAAATTTCCTGGGAGAGTTGCTTGGTTACAGAATGTTTTCTGTTATTTTCCCCATAGTTACGTTTTCACCCATGGGTGTATAACGTTTGTGTTCTGCATCTTCCATCTGATGTTCTGCAGATTCTCCCCTGGGAGTCTCTGTTTTGCATCAGATAGAGTGTAATTGATGACTGATTCCGGGCCAGTTTTTTCAGTGCCTGGAGTCATGTTTTCTAGTGTGTTTAGACTGTTTGTTTTCATTGGCAACAGCCTTTTTTGAGGGGGGCTGTTTGCCTTTGTGGTAGTTTATCTCATTATAAGATACATTTATATTATCCGAAAGTGTCTCATTAATTATTTTATATAATTTTAAAATTTTTGACCACACTTTGCCATCGGATCCATCGGGGCTCAACGTTACTTTTCAGCAACTTGGGCTTCTCTGAAAAAATATTTTTTCAAAATTATTTTGTTTTGCAATTGTTTTTTCATTTATTAATGGATCATGTTATTATGTATCTTTGTGTCAGGGGTTTTTGCGAGTAACTAGGACTTATTGTTGTTCTTTCACAATGAAGGGACATTGTTCAAATTGTAATAGGAAGAAATCTTCCTCTGACTTTCATGATCATTGTATTAATTGTAGTCAGTGTTCTCGCATTAATCCCTGTCCTATATGTGAACATTGGGATGAGAAACATTGGAAACGTGTGTCACGATATCTTGTTTCTGGAGAAAGAGCGATGCCGGCTCTTTCTCCACAAGGTCACTCTACTCTCTCAGTTTCTATTTCAGAGGAACCAGAACAGGGTGATGTTTCCATGTTATCTTCTTCAAGTGTGCGTCCGTCGTCACAAATGAATTCAGAGCTAGCGGCAAAAGTGCTCATGGAGATTAGACAAATGTCGTCCGCTAGCTCGCCCGGTGTAGCGTCCATTCACCGAATGGTTCGGCAGCCGGGTTCGTCCGATGCGGTCCAAGAGGAAATTTTGGTGATGCGAGCACTATAAAAATAATAGATGCACACCCAGTGACGGCGGATAGTAAACGAGAACGGAGGAAGCCTTTTAGTCCGGTTCCTAGCTCGTCCAGGTCCAGCCGGGCCGCGAGCGAGAGAGGCCCCTCTCTCGTACAACAACATCTGGGACCAGATGTTGTGGTACAAAATGTGTCTTTAGCGGAGCATATGTCCGTCGCTCGGGACGCTCCGTTGTATAAGCAGTCCGCAGAGACTGTTAAGGCTTCCTCTTCTCGTCGGCGCACACGACCGCACCTTGGCTGCGTGACCTCTGATATTTTGCCAGCTTCGCCGATGAAGGATTCTTCGGCGACCAGGTCACACCATCCGGCAGCCAGGGATTCGAGACCGATGGACTCCGGACGTTCGCATAGGAAAAGTATGCGGGAGCCATCTGATGCGGAGCTGCCCTCGGCGAAGCAGCGAAAGACCGCGCCTCCGCAGGTCTCGACGTCGGACATTCTAGTGCAGATAGCACAGCTTATCGCAGCATCCCAGCAACCGACAGAAACGGTGTCGGATCGAGAATTATCCGACGGCGCTGGGTCGGTACGCTCCGCCGAAGCATCGGGGGCGGACGACCGGGAACATCGGGAGGTCCGACCGGATGGTGAAAGGGATACGGATGAATTGGAGCTATCCCTTTCGGAACAACATAAAGCTGCCGTGGACTTCATCCGGCACTTTCTTCCTCAAGTTGTTCCGTCGGGCCAGACTGCTGCGCTTCCGGACAGGAGAATTATAGCGTCATTGGACTCTGAATTTTTTGAGCGGTTCAGGGACATCGCTCCCGAGTTTCCGTCGCAGTCCAATAATGTTGCAAGAACATTTGAATTATTGAACGACGCTATTTTTAAACTTGCTTCCAGGACGGGGAAAGCAGGTTTCTTGTCCGCAAATACTCTCAACCTGCCTTTCATTAATGCAAGGAATAAATTCGACACGGCAGGTCAGGGTATACCGAGAGTTCCTCTGCGTATGGACGACGAGGCGGAAGACTTAGAGCTATCATTACCGTCGTCAGCTTCTATTCCAACCGCAGTGTTGGAAACAGCTATTGCGTCTAACAGAGCCAATTTAGATGCCTTATCTTACGCAGATCACCTTACTAAGGCGTTATCACTGCGCCTTCAAGGGGAAGAGTTTCAGGATATACAATCCTCTTTAAGACTTCTTTCAAGGGCAGTAGCTTATTCCACGTGTAACTCCGCCCTTTCAGTGGCAAATCTGGAGTTGGTTAGACGTGACGCAGCCCTGGCTACATCCACACTAGTGGATTCTAAGGTGAAGAACTCTCTTAGAGTCGCTTCGGTCTCATGAGAACTTCTCTTTGACGGCAAGCTTTCCGCTATTTATGATAATATTAAAAAGAAAGCTAGTGATTCTCTGTTGTTCAGATCCGCTCCTAAAAGGTCGGATACAGCAGACACGAATAAGGCGGGCACTTCTGGGTCTTATGCGCCCAAGAGAGGTTCCTATAGAGGTTCCGGTGCGTCCTCTGGCTCTTATTCGAGAGACCGTCAGGATAGCGACTCTCGTTCGGGACGTCCTTCAGGCCGGGACAATCGGTCGGACGCCCCGAGGTCGACGAGGCGAGGTGCGGGTCGTGGAAGACGTGGTTTCTCCTACCGCAGGCCTCGCAGATCCAGGAGGTGATGGCTTAAACCTCTATCGCGTTCCGGTTGGCGGAAGGTTGTCGAGTTTTTCTCAAGAGTGGGCGTCGATTACGGACGACCCGTGGGTGAGAGGAGTGACTTCGGAAGGTCTAAAGATATCCTTCAAACGAAAGCCTCCATTAACTCGAAGTCCAAAGTGGACTCATCTTCCGTCAAATCCTCAGAAAAGAGACGCTCTGGTATCAGAGGTGCAGTCTCTTTTAATGAAGAACGCGGTAGAGGTCGTAGAAAACCAGGAATCGCTGGGATTCTACAGCCATCTGTTTCTGGTTCCGAAACCAGACGGCTCGTTCCGTCCAGTCATAGATTTGAGCTGGATAAACAAGCTGATCGTCGCTCCGAAGTTTTATATGGAGACGATTCGATCGGTCAGAGCGAGTATTCGGGTGAACGATTATGCAACGAGCATAGATCTCAAAGATGCGTACTTTCACGTCATGGTACATCCGACATTCCGAAAGTATCTACGCTTCGCAGTCCTAGGAGTGGTGTATCAGTTCCGGGCCATGTGCTTCGGATTGAATCTAGCACCCTGGGCTTTCGCTCGGGTAATGAACTCGGTAATGATCTACTTCCGAGCTCATTCGTCTGCGGTAACGTCGGCCTACCTGGACGACATTCTTCAGAGGTACGGCAACGAGTTAACGCTTCAGAACGATGTTCAGAATCTTCTATTGCTCCGACGTCTCGGTTTCATAGTAAACGAGGAGAAGTCGGATCTGGTGCCGTCCAAGTCATTCACTCATCTGGGAATGAGCTTCGAGACGCACAACAATCTCGTTCGTCTGCCGTTAACCAGAGCGAAATTAGTCAGTTGTTACGCTCGCTATTGTCTGAATGCAGACAAAGTCACGGCGAGAGAATTTATGAGACTGATAGGTCTGTGCGGAGCCGCCGCGGATCTCATTCCGATGGGACGGCTACGCACACGGCCTCTTCAAATTTTCCTGACTCAGAATTGGAGTGTGAAAATTCATTCGCTCGATGTAGACGTTCTCTTGTCAGATCAAGTGAAACGAGAGACTCAGACTTGGGCAAACATTCAGTGGTTAACTCAAGGAGTTCCGCTGCAGTTGCCGGATCCAAGTTTTACCATTATGACGGATGCCAGTCAAACAGGTTGGGGTGCATCATTAATCCCAACGGATTCGAGATGCCAGGGTCTTTGGGATCCGCAATTCCTGTGCAAGCACATAAACATCAAGGAAATGATGTCAATTTGGCTTGCGTTACGTCACTGGATGGACATTATTCACGATGCTCATGTCCAAATCCTATCCGACAATACGACAGTAGTGGCGTATATACGGAATCAGGGAGGCACTCATTCAGTTCCGTTGTTCAATCTAACGGAAAGAATCCTTCTGTTTGCGTTGGAACATCACGTTCTTCTTTCGGTCCGTCACATACCGGGTCGTCTGAATGTGCTAGCAGACTCCCTTTCACGAAAGGGTCGCTTGTTGCCGTCGGAGTGGACTCTCAACAAACAAGTATTCAATCAGATTTGCTACCAATGGGAACGGCCAATGATAGACTTATTTGCGACACATCTCAACAATCAGTTGCAGACGTATGTGTCCCCGTGTCCGGATCCAAGAGCATTTGCAGTAGACGCTCTGTTGATCCCTTGGGACGGAATGATAGGATATGCGTATCCTCCAGCGCCGTTAATTCAACAAGTATTGCTAAAGATAAAACAATCTCAATGCAAGATTCTGTTGGTAGCATCTCTGTCGCCACAGAGACCGTGGATAAATCTACTCAGGTGTCTGTTGTGGGACCTACCGCGGAAGCTTCCTCCACGAGAGGATCTTCTTTCGCAGGGGAAATCGCGCCAACTCCATCACAACCCGCAAGGTCTCAACCTTCACGTTTTTCCGTTGTGCCGTCCTTCTTGCATGGCAAGCACTTTACAGGACGAGCAGTGGACGCGATTTCTAACTGTAGGAGGACCTCCTCTTCGCTAAACTATGCGGCTAAGTGGAAGGTTTTCCGTCGTTGGTGTAGGGATCATTCTGTAGATATATTTGATCCCTCTATACCAGACATTGCAAACTTTCTAGTATACTTGTTTGACGAAATCAAACTGCAGCCTGTTACTATAAAGGGTTATAGATCTATGTTATCTGATACCTATGCACATCATGATAGTTTACAAATTGGATCTAATGTCTCTTTATCGAAATTGGTTAGAAACTTTTCGATAAATAGACCCAGAACTCTTAGATTAATTCCTAAGTGGAATTTAGCTTGGGTTCTCCTTAAATTGAAGGAAAAGCCATTTGAACCTCTTGGGACAGTAGATTTCAAATTCTTATCTTATAAGACAGCTTTTCTCTTAGCTTTCTCTTCTGCCAGAAGAGTCAGTGAGCTTCATGCACTGTCGGTGGATGATTCTCATTATCGTAGTGTTGGGAACACTATCACCTTCACTACTAATGTCGGTTTTTTAGCTAAGAATCAGGCTCCTAATAAATATCCGGAACCTATTGTTATTAAGGCTCTTCCGTCTTCAGACGGGCGTAGGCCTTTACTCTGTCCTGTTAGAGCACTACGTATCTATAAACAGAGATCTCAGTTCATCAGAAAGGGACGGAAACATTTCTTTCTGTCTTTGATGCCTAATAGAAAGGACATTTCAGTCCATTCTATTGCTAGATGGATTCAGTTAACTATCCGTACTGCGTATGAAGATTTATCTTCTTCTCAGCAGTCTGTGCTTAAGATTTCTGCTCATGAAGTAAGAGCTCTTTCTACTTCCTGGGCTTATGCTAATAGTGTTGCTATTACAGATTTAATGAAGGCTGCTTATTGGTCTCAGCCTTCCACATTTACTAATTTTTATCTCAGAAATATTGAGTCCATTTCTGGAGACCTGCATTGTTTAGGTCCGTTATCTGTTGCTCAGAATGTCGTCCACTAAACAGTTGCAACTATAGTTATGCAGGCTTTCTGTTCCGGCAGTGACTCCGTCCGGCTGCCCTCTTCGCTCTGGGCTATTTGACCCAGGGCAAGGGGAAGGGGGGGGGGGGGCGGGTGTTCCCTTAGGTCACCTGCTTTATAGTGAAAAGCAAGGGAATGCCTCCTCCAAGCCAGTATTTCTGAGTCGCTTCCGGGATGGTTTTAAAGTGTAATATTAATGTTTAATTTCATTCATGTCTTATTTTTAAAGTGTAGCTCGGTGTGAAGCATTTGTATATGTCAAGTGTCAAACGGGCTTTAATATACAATACTCGGACACTTTTAAATGATTATAAAGAGTCTCAATTCTCTGGACTACTTTATTTATTGGCTTGCTTTAAAAATAATTAGTATAAGGGTTATACTGGATGTTAATAGAGAACATGAATGTTATTGTGCTCAATTATTAAGGGTAGTGTATCTTTCTAATTTAATATTAAATAAGAAAGATACATGTAAAGCCTAATACTCCTTTTCTCCTTAAGGGGTTACCTCTTTATTATATAATTGAGCTTATTGGATTTTCCTCTATGTCCTAGGCCCTCCAGCCTGTTTACTATTCAGCTAAGTCTGGGTCATTGGTACAGTATAAAAATGTTAAAAAATTTATAGTAATTTATATATTTTTTATACTTACCAATGACCCAGACGGGGATGGCCCTCCCTGAGTTGGGAACTCTTGCCTCCCCGCTGAGTACATAGCGCTGACCAGGCACTGCCAGTAAGAATGATATTTGGCGCCAATTTCGGGACGACTGCGTCACTGCGCATGCACAGTAGAGTCGTACTATGGAGGTCCTTTAGGACATGATTTCTTTTTGTTTTGGATGCAAATTTTGGGGATTGGGGGGCAAAATTTGTGTTTGGCCCTGGTTTTTGTTGGAGTTGGCACCAGCTAAGTCTGGGTCATTGGTAAGTATAAAAAATATATAAATTACTATAAATTTTTTAACTTTTTGTACAGAACTTCTGTATGAAAGTTCTGATTTGAATAAAGTTTTGTATAAATGTATAGTACAATGGGATACATCACATATAATACGGGGTTTTTTCTCGTGCGTAAATTATGCAAATTAGACTGACTTTGATTTATTTAGTGTTACTTTCAGAGCTGTAAGTGCCAAGCTGCTATGGCTCGGGCTAGAGGCCGTATTCATGAACCAATCTTTACGAAACTTCTTGGGTACCTTTGTTATGACCGTGGGACGAGAACGAGTGTTTTTGGGTGCAGTCCCAAATTCCAGATGGCTGGCAGCAGCCATTTTGTACCGACGATGCCGAAATCTGTTTTTTGTACAGAACTTCCATATGAAAGCTCTGATTTGAATAATTTTTTGTATGAATGTTTAGTACCATGGGATACATTACATATATTACAGGTTTTTTTCTTGTGCGTAAATTATGCAAATTAGGCTAACTTTGATTTATTTAGTGTTACTTTCAGCACTGTGAGTGCAAATCCCAATACGGCTCGGGCTAGAGGCCGTATTTATGAACCGATCTTCACGAAACTTCTTGGGTACCTTTGTTATCACTGTGGGACGAGAAGGAGTGTTTTTGGGTCCAGTCTGAAATTCAAGATGGCCGCTAGCAGCCATTTTGTTCAAAATTAAGTGCAATCAGATTTTTGGGCAGAACTTCCAAATGAAAGATCTGATTTGAATAAATTTTTGTATGAATGTTTAGTACCATGGGATACATTACATATAATACAGAGTTTTTCTCGTGAATAAATTATGCAAATTAGGGGTCCGGGTGGGACTTAGAAAATTTTGGACCAAAATCAGGAAATTAGTTTTTTGGTTTTTTATGCGTTTTGGTCAATTTTAAGACAAAAAAAAAAAAAATTTTTTTTACACTGAAAATTTGGGGTCCGGGTGGGACTTGGAAAATTTTGGACCAAAATCCGGAAATTAGTTTTTTGTGTTTTGATGCATTTTGGTCAATTTTAAGAAGAAGAAGAAAAAATTTTAGTCTGAAAATATTTTGTTTGGGACTGAAAATTTCCACACAAAAATAATAATCTACAATGATTGGTCTTAATCTGTAGTCCATTACAGTCACCTTGTAATTCTTTTATTATTGTTGACTGGGCCAAAACAAATACTAATGCCTGTCATATTCATTATTCAGTTGTCTTGGTCACAGCAAGTACTAATTCCTGTCATATCCAAGTTGAGCTACAGAGTCATTGACTCTTTCATTTGAAATACGTCTGCAAAGGACTTTGATTGTCCTTTCCAGCATGTTGTGTTTCATCATCAGTAGGAACAACCTTCTCAGCTTTGACTGAGATTACCTGTAAATATGGAAAGTGAAGGTACATCTTTTTTTAAATATGCACATTTGTGACTTTCAGTTTTTGCCGACAGCTGACATCAAGACCGAGTAGACTTTTCAGTCAACTAGACAACTCTTCAAGGATTGCTTTGTTGATACTTTGGCTTGACCTGTCAGATTGATGTGTTTCAGTCTGTTGGTCAGTTTTTAGCACCACCGTTTTGTCCTTGGGTGTAAGAAGGCTTTGCAATGCTAAATTGCAAAGCCTTGTTGCACTCAAGGGACACATTTATCAGTTTTATTAACTTGGGTAAAATATCAGACATAAACCATTTAATTTTTATTTTTAGCTCACCTTGACAAAGTCAAGCAGAGCTAATCTCATCTCTCGTTCTCTGGTGGCCGTCGTCTGTTGTCCGTCAACACCATGTTTTGGTCTTCTCCTCCCAAACCACTGGGCCAATTCAAGTGAAAGTTTGTGTGAGTGATGGTCCAGAAGGGGCACTGCATTTTTGTTCAATTCAACATGTCCAGCCCCATAGGGAGGGGGTGGGGCAAAATGCTCCAAAATATTTTAAAAATCTTCTTCGCATGAACCAGTGGGTACAATGACTTTATATTTGTTATGCAATTTCCTTTTGAGTTGTAGAATCAAGTTTGTTCAAACAAAGTTCGTGAAACAATGTTTGGCTTTGTAACAGGAAGGGTAAGATATTTGGCCCCACCCAAAATTTCTGTTTTCAGAACCGAAGGTCCGAATTAAACCAAGTTTGGTATGTGGTATTATTGGGTCATAAGTACTTGGCTCGTGCAAAAAAAAAAAAAAATTCCTGCATCCCCATGGGAACCCCAGGAGCTAAAAATAGAAATATTTTCAAACACCCATATTTCCCAAACCACACAGAACAGAGAGCTGTTATTTGGTATGTTGCATCCTTAGGACCAGTAAAATTGAGTAGTAAAAAAAAATTGCCATCGGTTATGTTATGGTGCTCTGTACAGGGTATCGCAAAAATGCTGAGTCAGCATATTTGCAAAAATGTTAAAAAATCTTTTCTCCAAAACCAATTGTCAGAATCTTTGGATATTTAGTATACAGCATTCATAGGGGGGCCAGATACAAGTTTGTGAAAATAAAGCTCATTGGTTCATATTTGGGCTCAATACAGGAGCCCAAATTTTTTACTTTGGGCAATATGGGAATATTCTTTAAAAATCTTCTTCTTTAGAACTACCAGTCAGTATCTTTTAATGTTTGGTATACATCATTGTTATGAGGCTCAGATTCAAAAAATCTTCTTCTTCAGATCCACCGCTTAGAATGCTTTCATATTTGGTATACAACATCTCTAGAGGGGTCAGATTCAAGTTTGTTCAAAACGGGTCCCTAGGTTTATATTTGGGCTCGCTATGGTAGCCCAAATTTTAACTTATTGCAATATGAGGAAATTTCTTCAAAAATATTCTTCTTCAGATTCACCAGTTGCAAAGCTTTCATATTTGTTATGCAACATCTCTAGGGGGGTCAGATTCAAGTTTGTTCAAATAGGGTCCCTAGGTATATATTTGGGCTCTCTATGGTAGCCCAAATTTTAACTTAGTGCCATATGAAGAAATTTCTTTAAAAATCTTCTTATTCAGATCCACCAGTCGGAATGCTTTCATATTTGGTCTACAATATCTCTAAGGGGTCAGATTCATGTCTGTTCAATTCAAGTGCCTGGGTTAATATTTGGGCTCCATATGGGAACCTGAAATTTAACTTAGTACAATATGAGGGAATTTCTCAAAAAATCTTCTTCTTCAGATTCACCTGTCAGAATCCTTTCATATTTGGTTTACAACATCTCTAGGACAGTCAGATTCAAGTTTGTTCAAATTGGTTCCCTGATTTTAATATTTGGGCTCCATATGCTAGCCCGAATTTTAACTTAGGGCAACATGAGGAAATTCCTTTAAAAATCTTCGTCTTCAGATCCACTTGTCAGAATCCTTTCATATTTGGTTTACAACATCTCTAGGAGGGTCAGATTCAAGTTTGTTCAAATTGGTTCCCTGGGTTAATATTTGGGCTTCCTATGGTAGCCCAAATTTTAACTTAGTCCAATATGAAGAATGTTTCTTCTTCAGATCTATCCAACAGTCAGAATGCTTTCATATTTGGTATACACGATCTCTAGGGTGGACAGATACAACTTTGTTTAAACCGAGAGGCTGGGTTAATATTTGGGCTCCCTATGGGAGCCTGAATTGGCCATGTAGCTGAAGAATTAGAAATTTTGTATTCAGCACCCTCTAGAGGTGTGTAACTAAGATTAATCCCCATAGGCTGTATCAAGGGGCTTCATAGGAGAGCTCTACCTTTTACATTATGATCAACTGAAGAAAAGGCATGATGCTCAGACTATTTTTGTCACTCCTGAGGGGCTCAAGATTGACAGTGTATCCTATGGAGATGGATTGCTCAATGTAGACTCATTCTGTGACTCTGTTTATATTGTGTTCTATTCAAGGTGAGGGCTTCAGGCCCCGTGGGGCCTCTTGTTAGCTCATCTTGACAAAGTCAAGCTGAGCTAATCTCATCGTCCGTCGTCCGTCAACACCATGTTTTGGTCTTCTCCTCCAAAGCCACTGGGCCAATTCAAGTGAAAGTTTGTGTGAGTGATGGTCCCAAAGGGGCATTTCATTTTTATTCAACTCAACATGCCCAGCCCCATAGGGAGGGAGTGGGGGAAAATGCTCCAAAATATTTTTAAAATCTTCTTCTCAAGAACCAGTGTGTACAGTGACTTGATATTTGCTATGGAGCTTCCATATGAGGTGTAGAATCAAGTTTGTTCAAACGAAGTTCGTGAAGTAATATTTGGCTTTGTAATAGGAGGGGTAAGATTTTTGGCCTCGCCCAAAATTTCTATTTTCTGAACCGATGGTCCGGTATGAACCAAATTTGGTTTGTGGTAGTATTGGGTCATAAGTACTTGACCCATGCCAAAAAAAATATTCCCGCATCCCCATGGGAACCCTGGGAGCTAAAAATAGAAATATTTTCAAACGCCCATATTTCCCAAACCCCACGGAACAGAGAGCTGTTATTTGGTATGCTGTATCCTTAGGACCAGTAGAATTGAATGGTAAAAAAAAATTGCCGTCGGTTATGTTAGGGTGTTCTGTAATGGGCATCGAAAAAATGCTGAGTCAGCATATTTGCAAAAATTAAAAAAAAATCTTTTCTCCAGAACCAATCATCAGAATCTTTTGATATTTGGTATACAGCATTCATAGGGGGCTCTGATAAAAATTGTTGAAATAAAGCTCATTGGTTCATATTTGGGCTCTCTACAGGAGCCCGAACTTTTAACACAGGGTAATATGGGGAATATTCTTTAAAAATCTTCTTCTTCAGAACCACCAGTCAGAATCTTTTAATGTTTGGTATACATCATTGTTATGAGGGGCGGATTCTAGATTGTTCAAACCAAGTCCCTAGGTTAATATTTGGGCTTCCTACGGAAGCCCAAATTTTATCTTTGTTCAAAATGGAGGGTAATTTAAAAAAATCTTCTTCTTCAGATCCACCAGTCAGAATGCTTTGATATTTGGTATGCAACATCTCTATGGGGGTCAGATTCAAGTTTGTTCAAATCAGATCCCTATGTATATATTTGGGCTCAGTATGGTAGCCCAAATTTTTACTTAGTGCAATATGAGGAAATTTCTTTAAAAATCTTCTTCTTCAGATCCACCAGTGGGAAAGTTTTTATATTTGGTATACAACATCTCTAGGGGGGTCAGATTCCCGGTTGTTCAATTCGCATGCCTAGGTTAATATTTGGGCTCCATATGGGAACATGAAATTTAACTTAGTACAATATGAGGGAATTCTTCAAAAATCGTCTTCTTCAGATTCACTTGTCAGAATGCTTTCACATTTGGTATACAACATCTCTAGGAGGGTCAGATTCAAGTTTGTTCAAATCGGATCCATAGGTTAATATTTGGGCTCGCTGTGGTAGCCCAAATTTTAACTTAGTGCAATTCGAAGAAATTTCTTTACAATTTCTCTTCAGATCCAACAGTCAGAATGCTTTCATATTTGGTACACAACATCTCTAGGGAAGTCGGATTTAACTGTGTTCAAATCAAGAGCCTGGGTTAATATTTGGGCTCTCTATGGGAGCCGGAATTGGCCATTTTGCTGAAGAATTAAAAATTTTGCATTCTGTACCCTCTAGAGGTACTAAGATTAATCCACATAGGTTGTATCAAGGGGCTTCATAGGGGAGCTCTACATTTTACTTTATGATCAACTGAAGAAAAGGCATGATGCCCAGATTATTTTTGTCACTCCTGAGGGACTCAAGGATTGACAGTGTAGCCTATGGAGATGGCTTGCTTAATGTAGACTCATTCTTGGACTCTGTTTAAATTGTGTTCTGTTCAAGATGATCGCTTCAGGCCCCGTGGGGCCTCTTTTTTTTAAGTTTGCATTGGTTTTAAAAAGAGAGCATCACCCACCAAAAGGACCATGCAGGAGGGCCTGAGAAACATATTTTTTATTTTTTTAGGCCTTAACTGTTTTTTTCCCTTTCGAGGTTATCATAATGGCGATTATGACTTGAGTTATAACTAAATAACATTCATTCATATGAAGAAAATCACAATCACAATTATGTATATGCAGCATCTGTATTTTTTGCCTCTCTACTTCCTTTTTTATCCTCAAAGAAATGATTCCTTCAGCCCTTCCTTTTAGCATTTCATTTGTTTTTCACATTGGTGTCAGGGTACATATCCTGTAATGTATGACAAACGTTCAGTAGATCTAATGAGAGTCTTTTCATTTTCAGGTTGAAGGATTTGAGTAATCCGTCCATATCATTTGAAAATGTGCATTTCAAGCCAGCTCATATCAAAAGACATTTTATTGTAGTCCCTCAAGGTGCTAATGTTGCAGGTAAACACTTCTTTCTTTCTTGGACTTGAAGACATTTTTCTACTTTGTTCAGTGCTAGAAACCTATAGGTGAGCTTTGTTAATAAATGCTGAACACCCATATTTTCTAAATACATGCAGGTATGGGGGAATCCCTGGATGCTGGTCAAAAAGCCCCTCAAAGGAACTGCCTTTTGAGTGATTGGCCCAAACACCCCCATGTTTGGTCAAAATGTCCTTACTTGTTTGTCAAAAAATGTCTCTTGGCATTGATCAAAACATACCCTCTTGTTGGTCATCATCAAAATGAACCCAATAACTATAACCACCCACACCACTTTCCTTTCAAATGAAAAAAAACAGTATTAAAAAATATCATATATATATATATATATTTATCTGATAACCATAGAGTATAACAACCGTTGTATATACTTGAAGTATATACAACGGGTGTTGTATATAATTATAATTTATGCGAACGACCTCTGACCTCTTTCAATTCCATTTTCATTCATTCATTCATGAAACATCGTTATATCACAGGGCAGGTTTTAATTGTACGCTTATTGCACTTTGTCAAAATCCTCTGATGGTGTCATTTCTTATTTATTTTGCTTCAATAAAGGCAACCTAAAATTTTGCTTCAAAACATTGTAGAAATTACTTGAATGTTAATAGTAATTAGTATGCGGCGACTGCGAACTATTTATAGTCACGGCCTCGATCAAAAGTACTCGCGGAACTGCGCTAATTAAAAGTTCGTCTGCTCTACCTGAAAAAAAAACACTTCGTAAAAATTGTAAACAAACGCAAAATTATTTGTTATATTGGGACTACAGCATAAAACACGGAAGAAAACTGGAACTATGTCAAAAAAAGAATAACTCTACTGAAACACCGTTTTGTTACTGTTAATAAAATAGTTGAAATTTATTTTGTTCCAGTGCAGTTACATGATGCAAGAAGTGCAATCGCACTTTACAATCGCCGTCATCGATTTTGTAATGTAAGGGACACAACTCTATACATCTTGTCCTATTTCTTTTGTCTCGTAGACTGGTTTTCTTTGGAGGCCCGTGGGAAGCATATATAAGTCGGGTAGACGCACGAGACGGGTGTCTGTTTGTTATCAGATAAAAACAATAAACATATAGTGTGTTTTTATATCTGTGTTATACAACTCGTTGAAATATGGTTTATTTTTTCTCGGCAAAGCCTCGAAAAAATAAACCATATTTCAACTCGTTGTATAACACAGATATAAAAACACACTATATGTTTATTGTCTATATATATATATACTACAGGTATTCAGTTTTGCAGATCAAAATGTTGGTCCTGGATATTTGTGATGCAATAATTATGATATTGTTACAAACAAAATTAGGAAGAATCATGCTATCCATCAGGATTCCAAACTTAAGTACACTGCCTATTGTCAAGGACCATGTCCAAGACTGGCATTTTCATTCTTGAACGTAGAAATAACAAAACAGAAATAACTCTTAACCTTTAAAGGCCTGGTAACTTTTATACATTTTTGCTACACTTTGAAAGTCTACCTCCTGTGGCTTTGCAGTTGTGTCTAGTCAAGTGTTGGCTGCCTACGGAGGTGGCCAAGACTTGCCTAGAAACAACTGACAAGGTACTTAGAAAACAAGTTTGGAGTTCAGCCAAACAATGCATGTTTGAGCACCTGTTCCTTTGCATTAAAAAGTTATCAAGGTTGGAAATTATGCCCTTCAGGGTTAAAAGGGCATGTTGTGTTCCATCAATCAAACGTTGTCGAATATTCCATGACTTAGAATGTGTACAGTACACGGGAGTAGTACATGAATATTCCCCCCCCCCCCCCCTTAACAATAGGTGAAACTATTGGAAATAGTATAGTACCTTTCAGTAAATCAGAGGAAGGAAAAGTCGAATGTGTGCAGTACTTGGGAGTAGTACATGAATATCCCCCCCACCTTCCCAGTAGGGGAAACTATTGGAAATAGTATAGTACCTTTCAGTAAATCAGCGGAAGGAAAAGTCATGTGAGATATAACATATGGTTGTAATGTTTGTTCTAAGTAATAGGTCATAATTCTGATCACTTTACAAACTGCAAGTGATTGACACCAACGTAAAGAGTATAAATATGCCCCACTAAGTAGATCTTCTGTTTCTCCTGCCATTTTTTGTAAAATTACATGCGGGCAGACGTTTTTTTATTTTTTATTTTTATCCACCACCAAAACAGAGTTTGCAGGGGATATAGAAATGGGGTCCATTCATTCATTCATTCATTCATTCATTCATTCATTCATTCATTCATTCATTCATTCATTCATTCATTCATTCATTCATTCATTCATTCATTCATTCATTTGTTTATTCGTCTGTCTGTCCATCCACAACAACTTTGGACCTTCATATCTCAGTCAGTGGATGTTGGATTTCAATTATCTATGGTGTGCTGATAGGCCACCATGGGGGAAATGATATTCACAAGTAACAGGTGTCCATTTTTATACGCCTGTTTGAAAAACCGACGTATTATGTTATGGCGCTGTCCATCTGTCCGTCTGTTCATCCGGGGACAGTTGTATTCTGTGCTCTACAGAGCATGATTTCAATCGAATTTAGAAAATATTTGATATACTGCACAACCAGGATAAGATCTCGTGCAAGTTCGAATTTGGGTCATGTTCGACAGTTTTCCGAGGAGTTATTCCCCGTTTAATATTTAGAAATCGAGAAAATTATGCTTTCCATGCTCTGCAGACCGTCAACTTAATCAGATTCTTTTCAAATTTAATACGCAGCTTCATGGGCATAATATCTCGCACAAGTTCATATTTGAGTCGTGTTTGGTTGTTTTCTTAGGAGTTATTGCCCTTTTCATACTTAGAAATCAGTCAAATTAATTATGCTTTCTGTGCTCTACAGTCCGTGAACTTAATCAGATTCTTTTGAAATTTAATATGTGGCTTCATGAGCATGGTATCTCACACAAGTGCAAATTTGGGTCATGTTTGTCGATTTCCATAGGAGTTATTGCCCTTTTCATACTTAGAAATCGGTCAAATTATGCTTTCCGTGCTCTGCAGTCTTAATCAAATTCTTTTGGAAATTAATATGCAGCTTCCTGAGCATGATGTTAACAACAACGGGCGTATAATGCCCCGCTAGGCATTGCGCTTGTTTTCTAGAGTTATGGGCCTTTTTCCACTTTTTTCAACTTAGAAACCCTACAGCTTAGAAACCCTTGGCGGGGGGTACTGGTGGTGTTGCACCTTGTTGAAATTATTTCTTTGTCATCAAAAGTTCATATTCTTGGTTTGTTTTATGTTTTAGGCCTGATTCTACAGAATAGCATGAGTGGTGGTGTATTTCATCCCTTGAGTGCAAGATGGCTTTGCAATGCTAAAGCATTGCAAAGCCCTGTTGCACTCAAGGAACAAATTTATCAATTTTATTAACTTAGGTAAAATATTGGACATAAACCATTTAATTTTTAGCTCACCTGACTTTCAGTCAGGATAGCTGTAGTGATCACTCACCATCCGTCATCCGTCGTCCGTGAACATGGTGTTTGCGTCTTCTCCCAAACTGCTGAACCAATTTAATTGATATTTGAGATAATAGTTTGTTATGACATCGCAATTTGATTTTGTTCAAATCAAGTTGCCTCGCCCCTTGGTAAGGCCACGCCCAAAAAGTGTGCCTAGATCTTAAAAAATCTTCTTCTCATGAACCAGCAGTAGCAGAGACTTGATATTAGGTGTGCAGCTTCCTTTTGAAGTGTAGACTCAGATTTGTTCAAGAGAAGTTTGTGGGGCTATATTTGCCAGAGGGGCAAGAATTTTTGCCACTCCCAAAATTTCTATATTTTTATACTGTACCAATGACCCAGACTTAGCTGGTGCTAACTCTAACAAAACCAGGGCCAAACACAAATTTTGCCCCCCAATCCCCAAAATTTGCATCCAAAACAAAAAGAAATCATGTCCTAAAGGACCTCCATACTACGCCTCTACTGCGCATGCGCGCTGTGACACAGACGTCCCGAAATTGGCGCCAATTATCATTCTCTGTTTGGCCCTTTATCAGTCAACATCTCACTGATCTTTGTGCTTGTAAATCTCAGTTTAAAGGATGCCAGACACGTAATTTTTGGAGAAAATGTGATTCTAAGGAGGATAGAAGGAGGAGAGGAAAAAGAAGTGACAAAAAATAATCAGGGCTGTACTTAAAATTTTTTGATGAAATTATGTTAAGTTGCCTATTTTCGAGGCATGGGCCTCTTGTCATTCTTGCTAAATGTTGCACTGCTTATTCAGTGTTTCCTCTCCCCTAGCCTTCTAAAGTCCCCCCTTGCAATTCTTCCATGCTTTTGGCATATTTTTGAGAAAGTTCATTTCTAAAATTTCCTGGGAGAGTTGCTTGGTTACAGAATGTTTTCTGTTATTTTCCCCATAGTTACGTTTTCACCCATGGGTGTATAACGTTGTGTTCTGCATCTTCCATCTGATGTTCTGCAGATTCTCCCCTGGGAGTCTCTGTTTTGCATCAGATAGAGTGTAATTTTGATGACTGATTCCGGGCCAGTTTTTTTCAGTGCCTGGAGTCATGTTTTCTGGTGTTTTACACTGTTTGTTTACATTGGCAACAGCCTTTTTTGAGGGGGGCTGTTTGCCTTTGCTGTAGTTTATCTCACTATAAGATACATTTATATTATCCGTAAGTGTCTCATTAATTATTTAATATAAATTTAAAATTTTTGACCACACTTTGCCATCGGATCCATCGGGGCTCAACGTTACTTTTCAGCAACTTGGGCTTCACTGAAAAAATATTTTTTCAAAATTATTTTGATCTGCAATTGTTTTTTCATTTATTAATGGATCATGTTATTATGTATCTTTGTGTCAGGGGTTTTTGCGAGTAACTAGGACTTGTTGTTGTCCTTTCACAATGAAGGGACATTGTTCAAATTGTAATAGGAAGAAATCTTCCTCTGACTTTCATGATCATTGTATTAATTGTAGTCAGTGTTCTCGCATTAATCCCTGTCCTATATGTGAATATTGGGATGAGAAACATTGGAAACGTGTGTCACGATATGTTGTTTCTGGAGAAAGGGCTATGCCGGCTCTTTCTCCGCAAGGTCACTCTACTCTCTCAGTTTCTATTTCCGAGGAACAAGAACAGGGTGATGTTTCCATGTTATCTTCTACAAGTGTGCGTCCGTCGTCACAAATGAATTCAGAGCTAGCAACAAAAGTGCTCATGGAGATTAGACAAATGTCGTCCGCTAGCTCGCCCGGTGTAGCGTCCATTCACCGAATGGTTCGGCAGCCGGGTTCGTCCGATGCGGTCCAGGAGGAAATTTTGGGTGATGCGAGCACTATAAACATAATAGATGCACACCCAGTGACGGCGGATAGTAAGCGAGAACGGAGGAAGCCTTTGAGCCCGGTTCCTAGCTCGTCCAGGTCCAGCCGGGCCACGAGCGAGAGAGGTCCCTCTCTCGTACAACAACATCTGGGACCAGATGTTGTGGTACAAAATGTGTCTTTAGCGGAGCATACGTCCGTCGCTCGGGACGCTCCGTTGTATAAGCAGTCCGCGGAGACTGTTAAGGCTTCCTCTTCTCGTCAGCGCACACGACCGCACCTTGGCTGCGTGACCGCCGATATATTACCAGCTTCGCCGATCAGGGATTCTTCGGCGACCAGGTCACACCATCCGGCAGCCAGGGATTCGAGACCGATGGACTCCGGACGTTCGCATAGGAAAAGTATGCGGGAGCCATCTGATGCGGAGCTGCCCTCGGCGAAGCAGCGAAAGACTGCGCCTCCGCAGGTCTCGACGCCGGACATTCTTGTGCAGATAGCACAGCTTATCGCAGCATCCCAGCAGGCGACAGAAACGGTGTCGGATCGAGAATTATCCGACGGCGCTGGGTCGGTACGCTCCGCCGAAGCATCGGGGGCGGACGACCGGGAACATCATGAGGTCCGACCGGATGGTGAAAGGGATACGGATGACTTGGAGCTATCCCTTTCGGAACAACATAAAGCTGCCGTGGACTTCATCCGGCACTTTCTCCCTCAAGTTGTTCCATCGGGCCAGACTGCTGCGGTTCCGGACAAGAGGATTATAGCGTCATTGGACTCTGAATTTTTTGAGCGGTTCAGGGACATCGCTCCCGAGTTTCCATCGCAGTCCAATAATGTTGCAAGAACATTTGAATTATTGAACGACGCTATATTTAAACTTGCTTCCAAGACGGGGAAAGCAGGTTTCTTGTCCGCTAATACTCTCAACCTGCCTTTCATTAATGCAAGGAATAAATTCGATACGGCAGGACAGGGTATTCCGAGAGTTCCTCTGCGTATGGACGACGAGGCGGAAGACTTAGAGCTATCATTACCGTCGTCGGCTTCTATTCCAACCGCAGTGTTGGAAACAGCTATTGCGTCTAACAGAGCCAATTTAGATGCCTTATCTTACGCAGATCACCTTACTAAGGCGTTATCACTGCGCCTTCAAGGGAAAGAGTTTCAGGATATACAATCCTCTTTAAGACTTCTTTCAAGGGCAGTAGCTTATTCCACGTGTAACTCCGCCCTTTCAGTGGCAAATCTGGAGTTGGTTAGACGTGACGCAGCCCTAGCTACATCCACACTAGTGGATACTAAGGTGAAGAACTCTCTTAGAGTCGCTTCGGTCTCAGGAGAACTTCTCTTTGATGGCAAGCTTTCTGCTATTTATGATAAAATTACAAAGAAAGCTTCGGATTCTCTGTTGTTCAAATCTGCTTCTAAGAAGTCGGATACAGCAGACAAGAATAAGACAGGCACCTCTGGGTCTAATGCGCCCAAGAGAGGTTCCTATAGAGGTTCCGGTGCGTCCTCTTGGTCTTATTCGAGAGACCGTCAGGGTAGCGACTCTCGTTCGGGACGTCCTTCAGGCCGGGACAATCGGTCGGACGCCCCGAGGTCGACGGGGCGAGGTGCGGGTCGTGGAGGACGTGGTTTCTCCTACCGCAGGCCTCGTAGGTCCAGGAGGTGATGGCTTAAACCTCTATCGCGTACCGGTTGGCGGAAGGTTGTCGAGCTTTTCACAAGAATGGGCGTCGATTACGGACGACCCTTGGGTGAGAGGAGTGACTTCGGAAGGTCTAAAGATATCCTTCAAACGAAAGCCTCCATTAACTTGAAGTCCAAAGTGGACTCATCTTCCGTCAAATCCGCAGAAAAGAGACGCTCTGTTATCAGAGGTGCAGTCTCTTTTAATGAAGAACGCGGTAGAGGTCGTAGAAAACCAGGAATCTCCGGGATTCTACAGCCATCTGTTTCTGGTTCCGAAACCAGACGGCTCGTTCCGTCCAGTCATAGATTTGAGCTGGATAAACAAGCTGATCGTCGCTCCGAAGTTTTATATGGAGACGATTCGGTCGGTCAGAGCGAGTATTCGGGTGAACGATTATGCAACAAGCATAGATCTCAAAGATGCGTACTTTCACGTCATGGTACATCCGACATTCCGAAAGTACCTACGCTTCGTAGTCCTAGGAGTGGTGTATCAATTCCGGGCGATGTGCTTCGGATTGAATCTAGCACCCTGGGCTTTCACTCGGGTAATGAACTCGGTAATGATCTATTTCCGAGCTCATTCGTCTGCGGTAACGTCGGCCTACCTGGACGACATTCTTCAGAGGTACAGCAAAGAGTTAACGCTTCAGAACGATGTTCAGAATCTTCTTCTATTGCTCCGACGTCTCGGTTTTATAGTAAACGAGGAGAAGTCGGATCTGGTGCCGTCCAAGTCATTCACTCATCTGGGAATGAGCTTCGAGACGCACAACAATCTCGTTCGTCTGCCTTTAACCAGAGCGAAATTAGTCAGTTGTTACGCTTGCTATTGTCTGCACGCAGACAAAGTCACAGCGAGAGAATTTATGAGACTGATAGGTCTGTGCGGAGCCGCCGCGGATCTCATTCCGATGGGGCGGTTACGCACACGTCCTCTTCAAATTTTCTTGACTCAGAATTGGAGTGTGAAAATTCATTTGCTCGATGTAGACGTTCTCTTGTCAGATCAAGTGAAACAAGAGATTCAGACTTGGGCAAACATTCAGTGGTTAACTCAGGGAGTTCCGCTGCAGTTGCCGGATCCGAGTTTTACCATTATGACGGATGCCAGTCAAACAGGTTGGGGTGCATCATTAATCCCAACGGATTCGAGATGCCAGGGTCTTTGGGATCCGCAATTCCTGTGCAAGCACATAAACATCAAGGAAATGATGTCAATTTGGCTTGCGTTACGTCACTGGATGGACATTATTCACAATGCTCTTGTCCAAATCCTATCCGACAATACGACAGTAGTGGCGTATATACGGAATCAGGGAGGCACTCATTCAGTTCCGTTGTTCAATCTAACGGAAAGAATCCTTCTGTTTGCGCTAGAACATCACGTTCTTCTTTCGGTCCGTCACATACCGGGTCGTCTGAATGTGCTAGCAGACTCCCTTTCACGAAAGGGTCGCTTGTTGCCGTCGGAGTGGACTCTCAACAAACAAGTATTCAATCAGATTTGCTACCAATGGGAACGGCCAATGATAGACTTATTTGCGGCACATCTCAACAATCAGTTGCAGACGTATGTGTCTCCATGTCCGGATCCAAGAGCATTTGCAGTAGACGCTCTGTCGATCCCTTGGGACGGAATGATAGGATATGCGTATCCTCCAGCGCCGTTAATTCAACAAGGATTGCTAAAGATAAAACAATCTCAGTGCAAGATTCTGTTGGTAGCATCTCTGTCGCCACAGAGACCGTGGATAAATCTACTCAGGTGTCTGTTGTGGGACCTACCGCGAAAGCTTCCTCCACGGGAGGATCTTCTTTCGCAGGGGAAATCGCGCCAACTCCATCACAACCCGCAAGGTCTCAACCTTCACGTTTTTCTGTTGTGCGGTCCTTCTTGCATGGCAAACACTTTACAGGACGAGCAGTGGACGCGATTTCTAACTGTAGGAGGACCTCCTCTTCGCTAAACTATGCGGCTAAGTGGAAGGTTTTTCGTCGTTGGTGTAGGGATCATTCTGTAGATATATTCGATCCCTCTATACCAGACATTGCAAACTTTCTAGTATACTTGTTTGACGAAATCAAACTGCAGCCTGTTACTATACAGGGTTATATATAGATCTATGTTATCTGATACCTATGCACATCATGATAGTTTACAAATTGGATCTAATGTCTCTTTATCTAAGTTGGTTAGAAACTTTTCGATAAATAGACCCAGAACTCTTAGATTAATTCCTAAGTGGAATTTAGCTTGGGTTCTTCTTAAATTGAAGGAAAAGCCATTTGAACCTCTTCGGACAGTAGATTTCAAATTCTTATCTTATAAGACAGCTTTTCTCTTAGCTTTCTCTTCTGCTAGAAGAGTCAGTGAGCTTCATGCACTGTCGGTGGATGATTCTCACTATCGTAGTGTCGGGAACACTATCACCTTCACTACTAATGTGGGTTTTTTAGCTAAGAATCAGGCCCCTAATAAATATCCGGAACCTATTGTTATTAAGGCTCTTCCGTCTTCAGACGGGCTTAGGCCTTTACTCTGTCCTGTTAGAGCGTTACGTATCTATAAACAGAGATCTCAGTTTATCAGAAAGGGACGGAAACGTTTCTTTCTGTCTTTGATGCCTAATAGAAAGGACATTTCGGTCCATTCTATTGCTAGATGGATTCAATTAACTATCCGTACTGCTTATGAAAATTTATCTTCTTCTCAGCAGTCTGTGCTTAAGATTTCTGCTCATGAAGTAAGAGCTCTTTCTACTTCCTGGGCTTATGCTAATAGTGTTGCTATTACAGATTTAATGAAGGCTGCTTATTGGTCTCAGCCATCCACATTTACGAATTTTTATCTCAGAAATATTGAGTCCATTTCTGGAGACCTGCATTGTTTAGGTCCGTTATCTGTTGCTCAGAATGTCGTCCACTAAACAGTTGCAACTATAGTTATGCAGGCTTTCTGTTCCGGCAGTGACTCCGTCCGGCTGCCCTCTTCGCTCTGGGCTATTTGACCCAGGGCAAGGGGAAGGGGGGGGGGGGGGCGGGTGTTCCCTTAGGTCACCTGCTTTATAGTGAAAAGCAAGGGAATGCCTCGTACAAGTCAGTATTTCTGAGTCGCTTCCGGGATGGTTTTAAAGTGTAATATTAATGTTAAAATTCATTCTTGTCTTATTTTTAAAGTGTAGCTCGGTGTGAAGCATTTGTATATGTCAAGTGTCAAACGGGCTTTAATATACAATACTCGGACACTTTTAAATGACTATAAAGAGTCTCAATTCTCTGGACTAACTTTATTTATTGGCTTACTTTAAAAATAATTAGTATAAGGGATATACTGGATGTTAATAGAGAACATGAATGTTATTGTGCTCAATTATTAAGGGTAGTGTATCTTTCTAATTTAATATTAAATAAGAAAGATACATGTAAAGCCTAATACTCCTTTTCTCCTTAAGGGGTTACCTCTTTACTATATAGTTGAGCTTATTAGATTTTCCTCTATGTCCTAGGCCCTCCAGCCTGTTTACTATTCAGCTAAGTCTGGGTCATTGGTACAGTATAAAAATGTTAAAAAGTTTATAGTAATTTATATATTTTTTATACTTACCAATGACCCAGACGGGGATGGCCCTCCCTGGAGTTGGGAACTCTTGCCTCCCCGCTGAGTACATAGCGCTGACCAGGCGCTGCCAGTAAGAATGATAATTGGCGCCAATTTCGGGACGTCTGCGTCACTGCGCATGCGCAGTAGAGGCGTAGTATGGAGGTCCTTTAGGACATGATTTCTTTTTGTTTTGGGGATTGGGGGGCAAAATTTGTGTTTGGCCCTGGTTTTGTTAGAGTTAGCACCAGCTAAGTCTGGGTCATTGGTAAGTATAAAAAATATATAAATTACTATAAATTTTTTAACTTTCCAAACCGAGAGGCAGATTTGAACCAAATTTGATATGAGGGCTTATTGGGTCATAAGTACTTAATTTATGCCCAAATTTTTTTTCCCGTTGCCCCATGGGAACCGCAGGAGCTAAAAATTGAAAAAAATTAAAACAGCACTGAGAATTCTTATTTGGTGTGAAGCTTCCTTAGGAATGGAATGGCAAAAAAAATTGCTATCAGGTTTATCATGGGGTACTTTTTGGGGACTTTGAAAAAGTGCTGAGTCAGCATTTTTTAACACTGTGGGTAATGGGAAAACATTTAAGACTACTTTTCTCCCAAACCACTGCTCCAAAAGCTTTCGAATTTCACATATAACATCTTTGGAAGATTGTTTCTCATGTTTATTGAAATCAATTGCCTGGGTCCATATTTGGGCTCTCTATGGGAGCCTAAATGTTTAAATTAGTGCAGTATGAGGAATATTCTTTAAAAATCTTCTTCTTCAGATCTACCAATAAGAATCTTTTGATATTTGGTATGCAGCATCCTTAGGGGGGTGAGATTCAAGTTTGTTCAAGCCAAGTCTCTGGGTTCATATTTAGGCGGAAAATTTGGGGTCCCATTCTGGACTTAGAAATTATGGATCAAAATCTGGAATATTTTTATACTGTACCAATGACCCAGACATAGCTGGTGCTAACTCTTAAAATATAGGGCCAAACACAAATTTTGCCCCCCAATCCCCAAAATTTGCATCTAAAACCAAAGAAAACGTCCTGAATGGCCCTCGACACTTCACCTCTACTGCGCATGCGCAGTGTCAAGGACGTTCCGAAATTGGCACCATTAATCATTCTAAGTTTGGCCCTTCATCAGTTAACATCTGACTGATCTTTGTGCTTGTAAATCTCAGTTTAAATGATGCCAGACACATAAATATTAGTGAAATGGTGATTCTAAGGAGGATAGAGAAGGAGGAGAGGAAAAATGTGTGACAGAATATTATCAGGGCTGTAACTTAAAATTTTTTAACGAAATTATGTTAAGTTACCTATTTTCGAGGCAGCAGCCATTTTGTTGTCATTCTTGTTATTTAGTTACACTGATATTTTTATACTGTACCAATGACCCAGACTTAGCTGGTGCTAACTCTAACAAAACCAGGGCCAAACACAAATTTTGCCCCCCAATCCCCAAAATTTGCATCCAAAACCAAAAGAAATCATGTCCTATAGGACCTCCATACTTCGCCCCTACTGCGCATGCGCACTGTCAAGGATGTTCCGAAATTGGCGCCAATTATCATTCTCTGTTTGGCCCTTCATCAGTCAACATCTCACTGATCTTTGTGCTTGTAAATCTCAGTTTAAAGGATGCCAGACACGTAATTATTGGAGAAATGGTGATTCTAAGGAGGATATAGAAGGAGGAGAGGAAAAAGAAGTGACAAAAAATAATCAGGGCTGTACTTAAAATTTTTTATGAAATTATGTTAAGTTGCCTATTTTCGAGGCATGGGCCTCTTGTTGTCATTCTTGCTAAAAAGTTGCACTGCTTATTCAGTGTTTCCTCTCCCCTGGCCTTCTAAGTCCCCCCTTGCAATTCTCCCATGCTTTTGGCATATTTTTGAGAAAGTTCATTTCTAAATTCTCTTGGGAGAGTTGCTTGGTTACAGAATGTTTTCTGTTATTTTCCCCATAGTTACGTTTTCACCCATGGGTGTATAAACATTGTGTTCTGCATCTTCCATCTGATGTTCTGCAGATTCTCCCCTGGGAGTCTCTGTCTTGCATCAGATAGAGTGTAATTTTGATGACTGATTTCGGGCCAGTTTTTTCAGTGCCTGGAGTCATGTTTTCTGGTGTTTTACACTGTTTGTTTACATTGGCAACAGTCTCTTTTGAGGGGGGCTGTTTGCCTTTGGTGTAGTTTATCTCACTATAAGAAACATTTTTATTATCCGTAAGTGTTGCATTAATTATTTAATATAAATTTAAAATTTTTGACCACACTTAGCCATCGGATCCATCAGGGCTCAACGTTACTTTTCAGAAACTTGGGCTTCGCTGAAAAAATATTTTTCAAAAATTATTTTGATTTGCAATTGTTTTTTCATTAATTAATGGATCATGTTATTATGTATCTCTGTGTCAGGGGTTTGTGCGAGTAACTAGGACTTGTTGTTGACTTTTCACAATGAAAGGATATTGTTCAAATTGTAATAGGAAGAAATCTTCCTCTGACTTTCATGATCATTGTATTAATTGTAGTCAGTGTTCTCGCTCTAATCCCTGTTCTATATGTCAATATTGGGATGACAAACATTGGAAACGTGTGTCACGGTATGTTGTTACTGGAGAAAGGGCTATGCCGGCTCTTTCTCTGCAAGGTCACTCTACTCTCTCAGTTTCTATTTCAGAGGAACAAGAACAGGGTGATGTTTCCATGTTATCTTCCGCAAGTGCGCTTCCGTCGTCCCAAATAAATACAGAGCTAGCGGCAAAAGTGCTCATGGAGATTAAACAAATGTCGTCCGCTAGCTCGCCCGGTGTAGCGTTCATTCACCGAATGGTTCGGCAGCCGGGTTCGTCCGATGCGGTCCAGGAGGAAATGTTGGGTGATGCGAGCACTATAAACTTTCAACGTGCACACCCAGTTACGGCGGATAGTAGGCGAGATCGGAGGAAGCCTTTGAGTCTGGTTCCTAGCTCGTCCAGGTCCAGCCGGGCCGCGACCGAGAGAGGCCCCTCTCTCGTACAACAACATCTGGGACCAGATGTTGTGGTACAAAATGTGTCTTTAGCGGAGCATACGTCCGTCGCTCGGGACGCTCCGTTGTATAGGCAGTCCGCGGAGACTGCTCAGGCTTGTTCCTCTCGTCAGCGCACACGACCGCACATTGGCTGCGTGACCGCCGATATCTTACCAGCTTCGCCGATCAGGGATTCTTCGGCGACCAGGTCACACCATCCGGCAGCCAGGGACACGAGGCCGATGGACTCCGGACGTTCGCATAGAAAAAGTATGCGGGAGCCATCAGTTGTGGAGCTGCCCACGGCGAAGCAGCGAAAGACTGCGCCTCCGCAGGTCTCGATGCCGGACGTACTTGTGCAGATAGCACAACTTATCGCAGCATCCCAGCAGCCGACAGAAACGGTGTCGGATCGGGAATTATCCGACGGCGCTGGGTCGGTACGCTCCGCCGAAGCATCGGGGCGGACGACCGGGAGCATCATGAGGTCTGACCGGATGGTGAAAGGGATACGGATGACTTGGAGCTATCCCTTTCGGAACAACATAAAGCTGCCGTGGACTTCATCCGGCACTTTCTCCCTCAAGTTGTTCCGTCAGGCCAGACTGCTGCGGTTCCGGACAAGAGGATTATAGCGTCATTAGACTCTGAATTTTTTTAGCGGTTCAGGGACATCGCTCCCGAGTTTCCGTCGCAGTCCAATAATGTTGCAAGAACATTTGAATTATTGAACGACGCTATATTTAAACTTGCTTTCAAGACGGGGAAAGCAGGTTTCTTGTCCGCCAATACTCTCAACCTGCCTTTCATTAATGCAAGGAATAAATTCGACACGGCAGGACAGGGTATTCCGAGAGTTCCTCTGCGTATGGACGACGAGGTGGAAGACTTAGAGCTATCATTACAGTCGTCGGCTTCTATTCCAGCCGCGGTGTTGGAAACAGCTATTTCGTCTAACAGAGCCAGTTTAGATGCCTTATCTTACGCAGATCACCTTACTAAGGCGTTATCACTGCGCCTTCAAGGGAAAGAATTTCAGGATATACAATCCTCTTTAAGACTTCTTTCAAGGGCAGTAGCTTATTCCACGTGTAACTCCGCCCTTTCAGTGGCAAACCTGGAGTTGGTTAGACGGGACGCAGCCCTAGCTACATCCACACTCGTGGATACTAAGGTGAAGAACTCTCTCAGAGTCGCTTCGGTCTCTGGAGAACTTCTCTTTGACGGCAAGCTTTCTGCTATTTATGATAAAATTACAAAGAAAGCTTCGGATTCTCTGTTGTTCAAATCTGCTTCTAAGAAGTCGGATACGGCAGACAAGAATAAGACAGGCACTTCTGGGTCTAATGCGCCCAAAAGAGGTTCCTATAGAGGTTCTGGTGCGTCCTCTTGGTCTTATTCGAGAGACTGTCAAGGTAGCGACTCACGTTCGGGACGTTCTTCGGGCCGGGACAACCGGTCGGACGCCCCGAGGTCGACAGGACGAGGTGCGGGTCGTGGAGGACGTGGTTTCTCCTACCGCAGGCCTCGCAGGTCCAGGAGGTGATGGCTTAAACCTCTATCGCGTGCCGGTTGGCGGAAGGTTGTCGAGCTTTTCACAAGAATGGGCGTCGATTACGGACGACCCTTGGGTGAGAGGAGTGACTTCGGAAGGTCTAAAGATATCCTTCAAACGAAAGCCTCCATTAACTCGAAGTCCAAAGTGGACTTAACTTCCGTCAAATCCGCAGAAAAGAGACACTCTATTATCAGAGGTGCAGTCTCTTTTAATGAAGAACGCGGTAGAGGTCGTAGAAAACCAGGAGACTCCGGGATTCTACAGTCATCTGTTTCTGGTTCCGAAACCAGACGGCTCGTTCCGTCCAGTCATAGATTTGAGCTGGATAAACAAGCTGATCGTCGCTCCGAAGTTTTATATGGAGACGATTCGGTCGGTCAGAGCGAGTATTCGGGTGAACGATTATGCAACAAGCATAGATCTCAAAGATGCGTACTTTCACGTCATGGTACATCCGACATTCAGAAAGTATCTACGCTTCGCAGTCCTAGGAGTGGTGTATCAATTCCAGGCGATGTGCTTCGGATTGAATCTAGCACCCTGGGCTTTCACTCGGGTAATGAACTCGGTAGTGATCTATTTCCGAGCTCATTCGTCTGCGGTAACGTCGGCCTACCTGGACGACATTCTTCAGAGGTACGGCAACGAGTTAACTCTTCAGAACGATGTTCAGAATCTACTTCTATTGCTCCGACGTCTCGGTTTTATAGTAAACGAGGAGAAGTCGGATCTGGTGCCGTCCAAGTCATTCACACATCTGGGAATGAGCTTCGAGACGCACAACAATCTCGTTCGTCTGCCGTTAACCAGAGCGAAATTAGTCAGTTGTTACGCTCACTATTGTCTGCACGCAGACAAAGTCACAGCGAGAGAATTTATGAGACTGATAGGTCTGTGCGGAGCCGCTGTGGACCTCATTCCGATGGGGCGGTTACGCACGCGTCCTCTCCAAATTTTCTTGACTCAGAATTGGAGTGTGAAAATTCATTCGCTCGACATAGACGTTCTCTTGTCAGATCAAGTGAAACAAGAGATTCAGACTTGGGCAAACATTCAGTGGTTAACTCAGGGAGTTCCGCTGCAGTGGCCGGATCCGAGTTTTACCATTATCACGGATGCCAGTCAAACAGGTTGGGGTGCATCATTGATCCCAACGGATTCGAGATGCCAGGGTCTTTGGGATCCGCAATTCCTGGGCAAGCACATAAACATCAAGGAAATGATGTCAATTTGGCTTGCGTTACGTCATTGGATGGACATTATTCACAATGCTCATGTCCAAATCCTATCCGACAATACGACAGTAGTGGCGTATATACGGAATCAGGGAGGCACTCATTCAGTTCCGTTGTTCAATCTAACGGAAAGAATCCTTCTGTTTGCGCTAGAACATCAGGTTCTTCTTTCGGTCCGTCACATACCGGGTCGTCTGAATGTGCTAGCAGACTCCCTTTCACGAAAGGGTCGCTTGTTGCCGTCGAAGTGGACTCTCAACAAAAAAGTATTCAATCAGATTTGCTACCAATGGGAACGGCCAATGATAGATTTATTTGCGACACATCTCAACAATCAGTTGCAGATGTATGTGTCTCCGTGTCCGGATCCAAGAGCATTTGCAGTAGACGCTCTGTCGATCTCTTGGGACGGAATGATAGGATATGCGTATCCTCCATCGCCGTTAATTCAGCAAGTATTGCTAAAGATAAAACAATCTCAATGCAAGATTCTGTTGGTAGCATCTCTGTCTCCACAGAGACCATGGATAAATCTACTCAGGTGTCTGTTGTGGGACCTACCGCGAAAGCTTCCTCCACGGGAGGAAATTCTTTCGCAGGGGAAATCGCGCCAACTCCATCACAACCCGCAAGGTCTCAACCTTCACGTTCACGTTTTTCCATTGTGCGGTCCTTCTTGCATGGCAAGCACTTTACAGGACGAGCAGTGGACGCGATTTCTAACTGTAGGAGGACCTCCTCTTTGCTAAACTATGCGGCTAAGTGGAAGGTTTTTCGTCGTTGGTGTAGGGATCATTCTGTAGATATTTTCGATCCCTCTATACCAGACATTGCAAACTTTCTAGTATACTTGTTTGACGAAATCAAACTGCAGCCTGTTACTATTAAGGGTTATAGGTCTATGTTATCTGATACCTATGCACATCATGATAGTTTACAAATTGGATCTAATGTCTCTTTATCTAAGTTGGTTAGAAACTTCTCGATAAATAGACCCAGAACTCTTAGGTTAATTCCTAAATGGAATTTAGCTTGGGTTCTTCTTAAATTGAAGGAAAAGCCATTTGAACCTCTTGGGACAGTAGATTTCAAATTCTTATCTTATAAGACAGCTTTTCTCTTAGCTTTCTCTTCTGCTAGAAGAGTCAGTGAGCTTCATGCACTGTCGGTGGATGATTCTCACTATCGTAGTGTCGGGAACACTATCACCTTCACTACTAATGTGGGTTTTTTAGCTAAGAATCAGGCTCGTAATAAATATCTGGAACCTATTGTCATTAAGGCTCTTCCGTCTTCAGACGGGCGTAGGCCTTTACTCTGTCCTGTTAGAGCATTACGTATCTATAAACAGAGATCTCAGTTTATCAGAAAGGGACGAAAACGTTTCTTTCTGTCTTTGATGCCTAATAGAAGGGACATTTCGGTCCATTCTTTTGCAAGATGGATTCAATTAACTATCCGTACTGCTTATGAGAGTTTATCTTCTTCTCAGCAGTCTGTGCTTAAGATTTCCGCTCATGAAGTAAGAGCTCTTGCTACTTCTTGGGCTTATGCTAATAGTATTGCTATTACAGATTTAATGAAGGCTGCTTATTGGTCTCAGCCATCCACATTCACGAATTTTTATCTCAGAAATATTGAGTCCATTTCTGGAGACCTGCATTGTTTAGGTCCGTTATCTGTTGCTCAGAATGTCGTCCACTAAACAGTTGCAACTATAGTTATGCAGGCTTTCTGTTCCGGCAGTGACTCCGTCTGGCTGCCCTCTTCGCTCTGGGCTATTTGACCCAGGGCAAGGGGAAGGGGGGGGGGGGAGGGTGTTCCCTTAGGTCACCTGCTTTATAGTGAAAAGCAAGGGAATGCCTCCTCCAAAGTCAGTATTTTTGAGTCGCTTCCGGGATGGTTTTAAAGTGTAATATTAATGTTAAAATTCATTCATGTCATATTTTTAAAGTGTAGCTCGGTGTGAAGCATTTGTATATGTCAAGTGTCAAACGGGCGTTAATATACAATCCTCGGACACTTTTAAAAGATTATAAAGAGTCTCAATTCTCTGGACTAACTTTATTTATTGGCTTACTTTAAAAATAATTAGTATAAAGGGTTATACTGGATGTTAATAGAGAACATGAATGTTATTGTGCTCAATTATGAAGGGTATTGCATCTTTCTAATTTAGCATTAAATAAGAAAGATACATGTAAAGCCTAATACTCCTTTTCTCCTTAAGGGGTTGCCTCTATATTATATAGTTGAGCTTATTGGATTTTCCTCTATGTCCTAGGCCCTCTAGCCTTTTTACTTTTCAGCTAAGTCTGGGTCATTGGTACAGTATAAAAATGTTAAAAAATTTATAGAAATTTATATATTTTTTATACTTACCAATAACCCAGACGTGGATGGCCCTCCCAGGAGTTGGGAACTCTTGCCTCCCCTCTGAGTACGTAGCGCTGACCAGGCACTGCTAGTAAGAATGATAATTGGCGCCAATTTTGGAACGTCCTTGACACTGCGCATGCGCAGTAGGGGCGGAGTATGGAGGTCCTATAGGACATGATTTCTTTTGGTTTGGGATGCAAATATTGGGGATTGGGGGGCAAAATTTGTGTTTGGCCCTGGTTTTGTTAGAGTTAGCACCAGCTAAGTCTGGGTCATTGGTAAGTATAAAAAATATATAAATTACTATAAATTTTTTAACTTTTCAGTGTTTTCCTCTCTCCCTTTCCTTTAAGTCCCCTCTTGCTATTCTCCCATGCTTTTGGCATAGTTTCTGTAATTATTATTACTAAAATTTCTTGGGAGTTTTAGCTGAATAACAGAATGAATTCTGTTCTTTTCCCCATGTTTACGTCTTCACCTGTGGGTGGTTAGGCGTTGTGTTCTGCATCTACCATCTGATGTTCTGCAGTTTCTTCCCTGGAAGTCTCTGTTTTGCATCAGATAGTGTATTTTTGGTAACTGATTTCGGGCCTGGGTGCCTGGAGTCTTATTTTAGTGTTTTTACACTCATTGTTTACATTTACAACAGCCCTCTGTGTGAGGGGGGGATTTCTTGAAAATAATATCTTGATGTTAATTTAATCATACCTAGATACATTATTATTGTTCGTAAGTGTTGCATAAATTGTTTAAAATATTTTTAAATTTTTTGTCCACACTTAGGCTTGGGATCCATTGGGGCTCAACGTTACTTTTCAGAAACTTGGGCTGTTCTGAAAAAATATTTTTTCAAAATATTTTGATTTCAATTATTTTTTCTATGTTAATGGATCATATTATTATTATGTATTTTGATTGTCAGGGGTTGGTGCGAGTACCAGGACTTTGTTTTCTTTTCACATTGAAAGGATTTTGATCAATTGTAATAAGAGGAAGTCTTTCTCTGACTTTTATAAGCATTCTATATGTGGTCAGTGTACTCGCATTAACTTCTGTTCTGTATCTGATGATTTCGATGACAACATGGGAAGCGTATGTCACGGTATGTTAGTGGGGAATTGGACATTCCGGTCCTTTCCCCGCAGGGTCACTCTACTTTATCAATTTCTATTTCAGACGATCAAGATTAGGGTGATGTATCTGTGATGTCTTCCAACAATGTGCCTCCGTCGTCACAATTAATGAAGGGCTAGCGGAAAAGTGCTCATATAAATACGCCAATTGCCTAAGAGGACCCTAGTAGGTTCGACGGCCTTTGACGTCCGCTAGCTCGCCTGGTGTAGCATCCATTCATCGAATGGTTCGGCAGCCGGGTTCGTCCGTTGCGGTCTAGAAGGAGTTTTGGGGTGATGCGAGCACTATAAATCAACCAAATGCACACCCAGTGACGACGGATTAGAGAGAGAACGGAGGAAGCCTTTTAGTCCGGTTCATAGCTCATTCTGGTCCATCCGGACGGCGAGCGAGAGAGGCCCCTCTCTCGTACAACAACATCTGGCCCCAGATGTTGTGGTACAAAGTGTTTCGCATTCGGAGCATACGTCCACCGCTCGGGACGCTCCGACATATAGTCAGTCCGGAGAGACTGTCAATAAGGCTTCCTCATTCTCATGGTAGCGCACTCGACCACTCTTGGCTACGTGACCTCGGATATCCAGTCAGCTTTGCCAGTCAGAGAATCATCGGCGACCAGGTCATACCATCCGGTAGCCAGGGACACGAGGCCTGCACACTCTGGACGTTCGCATAGGAAAGTGTGCGGGAGTCAACGTACACGGAGCTTCCGGTGGCCATGCATCGTAACACCGCTTCTGCACAGGCCTCGGGGACGGACGTGCTATCCTAAATAGCACAGCTTATCGCAGCATCCCAGCAACAACTGAATCTGTCGCATAATGTTTTATCCGACGATGCTGGGTCGGGATGCTCCGCGGAAGCGGGTACGGACGTCCGAAAATTTCATTCGGTCCGACGGGATACCGAAAGGGATTCGGAGGATTTCGAGCTTTCCCTTTCGGAACAACATATGCTGTTGTGTATGTCATCTGACTTGATCTTCTACAGGTTCTTTCGTCGGACCAGAATGCTGCGATGCCGGATAAGAAACTGTTAGCGTCAGTGGACTTAGAAATTTTGGGTTCGGTTCAGGGACTTCGTCCCTCAGTTTCGACAAAATCCAATAATGTCACACAAACTTTCGAATTATTGAACGACGCTATATATTTATTATTATATGCTTGCTATTACCAAGCATTTCTGGTTTCTTGTTCGCAAAGTTACGGAGATGTCTTTCAAAAGTGTGCCTCTGTCGTCATAGTTAATGAAGACCTAGCGGCAATAAGTGCTCATGGAATATATGTCTATCGCCTAAGAGGTCCCTTGTAGGATCGACGGAGTGACATTCGCTAGCTCACCCGGTGTAGCGTACATTCATCGAATGGTTCGGCTGCCGGGTTTGTCCGTTGCGGTCTAGGAAGGAGATTTGGGTGATGCGAGCACTATAATTACTTTAGTACTCACCCAGTGACGGCGGATTGAGGACAGATCGGAGGAAGCCTGTTAGTCCGGTTCCTGGCTTGTCCAGGTCCGTCCGGGCTGTGAGCGAGAGAGGTCCCTCTCTCGTCCAACAACATAGGGGACCGCATGTTGTGGTTCAGATATTTTACATTCGGAGCATATGTCCGTCGCTCGGGACGCTCCGTTATATTGACAGTCCGAGAGACTGTCGATAATGCTTCCTCATCCTCACAGCATTGCACACGACCGCACATTGGCTACGTGACCTCGAATATCCGATCAGCTTCGTCATTCAGTGATTCCACGGCGAACAGGTCACGCCATCCGGTAGCCAAGGCACACGAGGCCTATACACTCCGTTCGCTCGCATATTAGTAGTATGCACGGGGTAACGATCACGGAGCTTCCAGCGGCAATGCATCGTAGGACCGCTTCTCCACAGGCCTCAGTGACGGATGTGCTATCCGAGTTGGCACAGTTTTTTCGCAGCATCCCAGCAATCGACAGTTTCTTAGTCAAATCAGGAATTATCTGACGGCGCTGGGTCGGTGCGGTCCGTGGTTGCATCAGGTACAGACGACCGAATGCTTTATAGGGTCCGACAGGATGGCGAAAGGGATTCGAAAGATTTCGAGTTTTCCCTTTCGTAGCATCGGAAGCTGCCATACATATCTTCCGGCATTATCTTCCAGTGATTGTTATTTCGGACTACATTGCTGCGATATTGGATAAGAGACTTCTAGCGTCATTGGACACAGAATTTTGGATCGGTTCAGGGACATTGTCCCTGACTTACCGACACAGTCCAATAATGTCATTAGAACATGTGTATTATTTATCGACGCTATATATATATAAGCCTGCTACCAAGCATGATAGTTTAGTTTCTTGTCCGCAATGCTCATTTCTGCCTTTTATCATTTATACGAATAATTTATTTTGGCAGAACAGGGCATACCGAGAGTTCATATGCGTCTAGACGGCGTGGTTAAAGACTGGAAATAATCTTTTTCGCCGTCTAAGTCTTTTCCAACCACAATGTTGGAAACGACAATGATGTCTAATAGACTTAACTTAGACGCTTTATCATACGTAATCCACCTTACTGAGGCGTTATCATTACGTCTTCAAGAGAAAGAATTCCGGGATATAATCCTCAATGTGATTTCTTTTGAGGGCAGTAGTTTGTTCACGTATAACTCCGCCCTTCAGTGGCTGCTTGGAGTTGGTTAGACGTGACGCAACCCTAGCTACATCCACGCGCGTGGATAGTAAGGTGAAGAACTCTCTCAGAGTCGCTTCGTTCTCGGAGAAGCTTCTCTTCGACGGCAACTTTTCAGCAATCCATGAATTGCTCGATTTACACGTTCTCTTGTCTATCTAGTGTAGCAAGGGATTCAGACTGGGGCAAACATTCGGTGGTTGACTCGGAGAGTGCCACTGCAGTTGCCGGATCCGAGTTTTATAATTATGACGGTTGCCAGTCAAACAGGTTGGGATATAATATTGATCCCAACGGATTCGAAGTGCCAGGGTCTTTGGGTTCCGCAGTCTCTAAGCAAGCACTTATCTTCCACGGAATAATGTTTTTTTAGGCTTGCTTTATGTCATTGGATGAACATTATTCAGAAATGCATGTCCAAATCCTGTCCGTTAATTCGACAGTAGTGGTGTATCTCCGGAACCAGGGAGGCACTCATTCGTTTCCGTTATTCAATTTAATGGAAAGAATCCTTCTGTTTGTCATAGTACACCAAGTTCTGCTTCGATCCGTCATATTCCGGGTCATCTGATTGTATTACCGGACTCCCGTTCACTTATGGGTCGCTTGTTGCCGTCAGAATGGACTCTCAACAAACAAGTATTCAATCAGATTTGCTATCAATGGGAGCGCCCAATGATAATTATTTACGACACAACTTGCTTGTCAATTGCAGACGTATGTGTTTGCTTGTCCGGATCTCTGAGCTTATGTTGTTAACGCTCTATTGATCTAATAGGACGGAATGATAGGATATGCGTATCCTCCTGCGCTGTTGTTTCAGCAAGTATTGCTAAGATAAACAACCACAATACATTTCTGTTGATAGCATCTCTGTCTTCACAGAGACCATGGGTAAATTTACTCTGATGTCTACTGTGGGACTTAACGCGAAATTTTCCTCCATGAGAGGATCTTTTTTCGCTGGGTAAAATCGTGTCATCTTTATCACAACCCGCAAGGTTTCAACCTTCACGTATTCCGTTGTGTGGTCCTTATTGCATTGTAAGCATTGTACTGGACGAGCTTTGGACGCGATTTCTTACTATAGGAGAACCTCTTCTTCGCTATACTATGCGGCTAAAGTGGAGGTTCTTCCGTCGTTGGTGTAGGGATCACTATGTTGATATTGTTGATCCCTCCATCCTAGTCATTGCAACTTTTTAGTATACTTGTTTGACAAGATCTACTGCAGCCTGTTTTTATTAAGGTTATAGGTTTATGTTACCTCATACCTATGCACTCTATGATAGTTTACAATTGAGTCTTATGTCTCTTTATCTAAGTCAGTTAGTAACTTTTTGATAAATAGACTTAGAATCATTAGATTAAATTCCTATATGGAATTTAACTTCGGTTCTTATTTAGCTAAGTAATCATTTGAGCCTCTGGAAACAGTAGTTTTCAAATTCTGACCTTTTAGACAGTAATTCTGTTGGCTTCTCTTTTACTGAAGAGTCAGTGAGTTTCATGCACTATCGGTGGATGATTTTCACTTTTGTAGTTTCGGAATCACTACTTCCTTCACTATTTAGGTTGGATTTTTGCATGAGAGTCAGGCTCCTAATTAATATCCGGAACCTATTGTTATTAAGGTCCTTCCGTCTTCGTACGGGCATAGGCCTTTACTCTGTCCGGTTAGAGTTTATGTATTTATAAACAGATATCTGTTTAGTACTACGGGTGTAAGCTTCTTCTGTCTTAGATACCTAATAGAAGGACGTTACGCTCCATTCTATTGCTTATGGATTCAATTAACTATCGATACTGCTTATGGTATATCATTGACTCAGCAGTTGTGTTTGAGATTTCGGCTCATGAAGTAAGAATTCTTCTACATCTTGGGCTTACATTAATAGTGTCGCTATTATAGATTTTTGAAGGCTGCTCATTGCGCTCAGCCATCCTCATTCATGAATTTTTATCTCAGAAATAAGAAATATTGAGTCCATTTCTGGAGGCCTCTATTGTTAGGTCTATTATCTACTGCTCAGAATGTCATTCACTTAACAGTTGCTACTATAGCTAGGTAGGCTGTCTGTTTTGGCAGTGACTCCGTTCTGCTGCCCTCTTCGCTCTGGGCTATTTGACCCAAGGCAAGAAAAAGGGGGGGGTGGGGGGGGGGAGGGTGTTCCCTTGGGTCACCTGTTTTACTATGAAAACAAGGGGATACCTTCTCCGGAGTTAGTAATTCTGAGCTGTTATTGGGATGGTTGTTTAGTGAGAAGTTTATGTTTTAAAAATTCATTCAGGTCTTAGTTTTTAAAGTATAGCTTTTGAATATAGCACGTGTCAACGGACATTATTATACAATCCTCAGACACTTTTAAGGAGTATAAGAGTCTCTATTCTCTAGACTTACTCTACTTATTGGCTTACTTTAAAAATTATTAGTAAAAGGATTATACTAGATATTAATAGAGTACATGGATGTATGATGCTCAATTTTGGAAGGTGTTGTATCTTTCTAATTTATCATAAATAAGAAAGATACATGTAAGGCCTAATACTTCTTTTTCCCTAGAGGGGATGACTCTATTTTATATAATTGAGCGTATTCCATCTTGCTCTATGTCCTTGGCCCTCCAGCCTTTTTACTATTCAGCTATGTCTGGGTCATTGGTACAGTATAAAAATGTTAAAAAATTTATAGTAATTTATATATTTTTTATACTTACCAATGACCCAGACGGGGATGGCCCTCCCAGGAGTTGGGAACTCTTACCTCCCCGCTGAGTACATAGCGCTTACCAGGCACTGGTTATTAGAATGATTAATGGCGCCAATTTCGGAACGTCCTTGACACTGCGCATGCGCAGTAGAGGTGAAGTGTGGAGGGCCATTCAGGACATGTTTTCTTTGCTTTTAGATGCAAATTTTGGGGATTGGGGGGCAAAATTTGTGTTTGGCCCTATATTTTAAGAGTTAGCACCAGCTATGTCTGGGTCATTGGTAAGTATAAAAATATATAAATTACTATAAATTTTTTAACTTTTGTTGTTTTTTTATGCGTTTCGGTCAATTTTAAGACAAAAACATTTTTTTTTAACACTGAAAATTTGGGGGCCGGGTGGGACTTAGAAAATTTTGGACCAAAATCTGGAAATATTTTTTTTTTGTTTTTTATGTGTTTCAGTCAATTTTAAGACCAAAAACAATTTTTTTTTTTACACTGAAAATTAGGGGAAAAAATTAGGGAAATCAGTTTTTTGGTTTTTTATGCGTTTTGGTCAATTTTAAGAAAAAAAAAAAAAGTTTTAATCTGAAAATATTTTGTGTAGGACATCGAAAATTTCTGAACAAAAATAAAAAAAGATCTGTTTTTTATGCGTTTATCTCAATTTTGGGATGTAAAAGTGCAGGAACTAAAAATAGAAGGAAAATCCTGAGTACTGTGTGGGCACAATCGCTTCATCTAGTTGGTATATGCTTTTCTTAGGAGGGGCGTATGCAGCTTATTCAAGTCAAGTCCCTGGTTTGATATTTAGACTACCATGTCAGGTGAGCACCCTCAGGCCCCCTGGGTCCTCTTGTTATTTTTTATGTTTGTATTGCTTATAAAAAGAGAGGATGCAACAGCTAGAATGAACATGTGGGAGGGCCTGAGAAGCAAATATTTAACTTTTTTAGGCCTAAAACTTCCTATTTATGTTTATTTACTGCAATCCATGACCAAACCCATTCTTTTAGAAAACTGTTTGAGAACCAATTTCTGAAATTATTGAGAACTTTCATTTTGTTTGTCAAAAGATGCCTTACAACCATTTGGTTTAACCTTTAACTTAACATGAATAACTGATGCACTTGAAAAATATTTCTTGAATAACTAATTAATTTCATTTTTTTTTTTTGCTTAAAATACATAACTTGTAATTCCTCATTGGAACAAGCACAAGCACAATGAGTTTGTTCAAACGAGGAGTTGTAAGCTATGTTTTTAAGGGAAATTTTGAAAAAATTAAAAAATTCTGAGCAGTTTTTGTAAATAGTGCTAGCAGATTATGGCTGATATGTTAGGATAAATCCTAAAAAGCGGAAAGTGTTCCATTGAGGGCTCTCAAGATATGTTTTACAGTCAAAAAATGAAAAACTAAGATAAGAAAATTATTGTTTTAACTTCTAAACTGAGTATTGGGGGATTTGACCTTCCTTTGATAAAAATAATTTTTTTAAAGAAAAAAACAACAACACTTTTTCACCTTTCTAATGTTCATATTATCTGTTATTTCAGTCATACAAGTCAAATCCTGTGACAAAGAAAAGAATTGTCGAGTTCTTATCCATGCACTCCAGATCAGTCCACACTCATACTACAAAAAATTTGAGTTTGAAAAATTCACAACAATTTCAGATGACAGTTCAACAACACATTCATTTCCAGTTCAGGTTTGTTTTTCTATATGTTCCCAGCCATTGTTTAAGATTTTTATATCCCGTCTCTCAGATTTCAATGAAATTTGGTATGATGGATCGTTATGACAAGTTGCTCCTGCACATGTTATAAAAAAGTTGCCCGCATTTTTTCAACAGAGTTACAGTCTTTACTTTCTTTTTAATTCTTTTATGCTTCATCGGTCCAGCAGTGCTGTTGGGGTATGAATTGCCTTCAGCAATAGTTCTTGTTTCATCTGTGATGTCTTTTTGGGTATTAATTCCCAGACCTATACCTAACAGAGAAATCAAACCTACTTATGTTAAAAGCATCTCTTTTTATAGCAAACCTTTTCAAATTTTAATTGTAATGCAATAAAAGTTGCAGTGTCTTTTCATACAATTAGTTTGAGGAACTCATTCCAGCAAGACTTCACACAGATTTGCATATATCTCTTCTTTTTTACTTGTGTTCAGTAACTATGCCTGTGCCCTTGACTTAAATCTTTTACATTTTTCTTTTTTGTCAAAAACTAAATGAATTAGCAAAATTCATCCCGTTCTATGCACAATAAAATGTTGGCTTCCTGAACTAGCCTTTGATGCCTCATTGGAACAGTCTTATCAGGCTCATACCTTTGCAGGCTCATAAGCAATGTTGGAAGAAAATATTAAATGGTCAGTTGAGATTTTGTGTTGTGAATAAAAATCTTTTTTTTGTTTTTTGTTTGTTTTGGTTTAACGACACATTAACAGCCAGGGTCATATCATGTCGATGACAGTTTTATGAGTGGAGGAAGCCAGAGTACCCGGAGAGAACCACTGAGCAACGCCAAGCAGCTGTCAGCTCTCCAACACTAACTCTGAACTCTGCACCTCGCCACAGGCAGGGTCAGATTGGTTGAAGACATGTGCACTATCGACGTGTAGTTTGCCTTAGTACACAGCATCATCGTGCCCCCGTGTTGACAATCGTGGTTAAGTGCCTTGCCTAAGGACACAACACGGGAGCACGAATCAGATGCTGAAATAGTCACCCATCCAACTACTAATCGCTGCTTAACTTCGGTGATCTGATGAGAACCGGTTACCGCGACGCAACCGCACCCCTTCCCCTCCCCCCAAAAAAGATCTTATTGTGAAAAATCTGGGCATTTTTACAAATCTGATTTTACTTCATGCTGCTTTCAAGTACTCAGATCATAATTGGATGTAAGTATAGATAGGTATACATTCACTTAAAGTAATGTGGCACTTAAGTGAAAATTGATATCAGATACCATTCCATTAACCCTTTACCTAACATGAAAAGCAGACGACACTTGCAAAAAAATTTCTTGAATATCTAATTTTTTTTCATTTTTTGTCTCAAAACATAGGTTATGACCCCTTGATGAGCTTGTTCCAATGAGGTGTCATAACCTATGTTTTTGAGTCAAAAAATGAAAAAAATAATGAAAATTAATTGGCAGTTTTTTAGAATAGCACTGGCCGGTTTCGGCAGTTATGTTGGGTAAAGGGTTAGCTGGTTGATTGCTGGAAGCCCAAATTTTGAGCTTCATTCAGAAGAGCTGGTATCACAGTTAAATGCTTCATAGTCTGTGGACATGCGAATGCTTCACATTTTCCTAGAAGTCAATTTATTTTTGTCTTTTTTATTTGTCTTGTTTCATTTCCTAAGAGAATGCTTTTTGGTACTCTCCAATAAATTATAACAATGCTAAGAGATGTAACCAATTTCGGATGAGCAAAGTTAACTTCACATTTATCGGTTAATTATTCAATTTTTTGTTTTACAATATACATGAAAAATACTGAAACAGAAATTAAGAAAAACAAATGGTAGTATACTGCTGGGTTGTCAAAGCCCATCTGGCTGCCTTCTCTACACTCCCCATGTGTTAATGTTAATGAGTTTAACTTAGAAGTATGTTGGGGAGTCCTACATTTGCTTGCCATTGCTCGCGGTTCTCTCGGGGCACTCAGGCTTCCTCTGCCCTTAAAACTCTCCAACACGAGGTAACCCTGGCTACTGAAAGTGTCATTAAACACCAATAAATAAATAAATATAACTTAGAAAATTGTGTTAGAATGCCTTTACCAGGTAAGCTGAATAAACAAGTCAAATTTAGTAGCATCTAAAATTTCAAATTATGGTTTGCCTTTCTGCAATAGTAATGCAATAACTTCATACCAATTTATATCTGAATATCTCTTTTTCCAAAACATTCAGAAACCCTGATTAAACTAAATTAATTTTTTTAAAGCATTGGTATCATCTAATTGTGAATATGCCAGTGCAAAAAAGCACGGAAATCTTTTCATTTAGGTTATTGCCAAATTGTTCATTTGAAAAAAATCGCAGAGTATTGTGTTTTGTACTCATTTATATGATATAGTAACACTGAATAAAATTATAGTCAGAATTTGATGGTTTGAAAATTTTTCTGTCAAAATAAACCAGACTTTTTCTAATTTCTTTTTATTTCAGGACCAAAGTACTCTAGAATTATGCATTGCAAAGTGGTGGAACAATATAGGAGATAGTGAATTAAGTTATACCCTGTCTTTCAATTGTGTTACTACTGATACAAATCCCATTGTTATGGTAGGTAGGAATGATCACTCATATCACTTGCAACTGGTTTTTATACCCCCCACTCTCAAAGAGAATGAGGTTATACTGGATTACTTCCATCCATTCATCTGTCCAACATGATAAACTTTCAATAACTTCCACAATAGTGGCTGTGTTGTAAAGAAATTTAATGAGTATCTCTTCCCCATCATGAGCCAAATACTCAAAATGAAAAATTATAATACAAGTACTGGATGTTTTCACCTAAGAGTTACACTCTATTTTTGTGAAAAGAAAATATACATATATGGCTTAATATATGCCCAACCTCACCAGTAGTTGACAGATTGTATTGAAATATAGTTTGTATCTCTGCCATGATATGCCTAATATTCACAACACAAAGTTATGACGCTGGAAGATTTCATCCAAGAGTTGAACCTCCTTGTTTGTTGAAATATACATGGTGGAATTGATTTTGTCAACCTCAGCTAATAAGGAAATTTCATTTATATCTTTCCCATTATATGTTAAATATTTACAATGCAGAATTACAATTCAGGAGGATTTCATCTAAGAGTTATGCCTGTTTGTTGTAAAATGTGCATGTTGGCCTTAATTTTTGCACACAGAGCCAGGGTATGATAGCATGTATTGTGCAGTCTTGTGTATATTGGGGCCTTAAAAATGTACTTTAAAATTGAAGTTTCAGGCCCTTGAAACTACTTGATACTTAAACTTTCTTGGAAAAGGTCATGAGAAGTCCTTGAAAGGATGTTTGGGTATTATTGGGTATTGCTCATTTTGAACAAAAGGTGTATCTTTAAACTGTTTTAATTGTTGCTAAAACTCTACTTCTATCCACTGAAATAATATATCTGCTTGGAGAGCTTTCCAAGCTTCATGTCAAGTGCATGTGCGTGTTATTAGTTTGAAGTACAGTGAAGCCCACTTAAATGGATGTCTGTTAATTGAATAACCCTTTTACTTGCATACAACTTCCAAACACAAAATCATTTATCATACCTGCAGTATAAAGTTGATGTGTTAATTGCATACATGTTATAGAATAAACTCATGTTAATTAATAAAAAATGTGTCTGTTATATATCAAAGAATTAGTCTGACAACCGAGGAATTGCCTGTCTGTAGACCCATTTGGCCTCAGTATATCCAATATAGGCATTTAATCTATTATATATTGTTTGACGGAGCTTCATGAGCTCTGTCAAGCAAGATATATGTAGAATAAACGTGTAGTGTTTTCAAGTAAAAAATTGATTCTATGACTTGGATTAAGAAAGAAACTAATGAGCCTCTAGCGAATCGGTTTCATCTTAATCCTATGAGTAGAATAATTTTTTTACTTGAAAACACTATATGTTTATTTTGTTTATCCCATAGATCATTTATAGGGCAGTCAGTCACTGCGAAATCGTGCTGTTACTCAATACAAAACACTGCAAGAAGTGAGGAGCACATTGGTCCAATTCGATCGACAAGTAAAACTGCCAAAAATAAACAAGATGACGAGTCCGATTGTTCCAGCAGTGATACATTTCTGTCTAAAAATAATTCCCCTACAAACTTGAGCTAAACTTGCAAAAATACTTTATTAAATGAACAATGTTATTTTTTTTGTCATCGATTCAACTTGAGTTTCATAAATAAAGCAGACAACACATGCATTTGTTTATTTACCCTTTCCTAATTTGGAAAGTGAAACATCAATCATCATGCCCCCACCTTTTACAATCGAACTTGTATGCTTTTCAACGCTTGGTTTTGATTGATTTACTTAATGTTTTCTTTGTTAATTTTTGTTTGTTTTATTGTTAGACAGAGTTGAAATTTGTCATGTATTCTAAAACTGAACATTTCAGCGACAGTCAATGTTTGATAAACGTCTGTTCATTATGTCTCCCACAAATGGAAAACAGGTCATGACAACACGAATGCGGTAGAGGTCAGATGTCAACAAGTCCGTCTCTACTATGGGAATAAATTCTTTCAGTGTTAAATCTACAGGGAAAATTTATCACCCTACTAGCAGCTGCTACTAGGTGAATAAAGCAAAAATTTATCCAAGACTTTTATTGTTCGAATAAATGTCTATGGGATAAAATAGAATAAATGTACAGTTTATCACCAGAATGCAGGAAAAGGATCAAAGTCCTGTAAAGTACATGTATAATAATTATAAACTGGCATGTATACAAACAGAGAATATGAAAATAATTTGAGGTGAATGTCCTGGAAAGTACTTGAAATTCGCTTTGAAACGATTATATTATTTTCACAGAACATTAGGGCTGCATGGTATATCGATAAACCGATATATACCGGTATTCAAACCAATATCGATTGAATACCAGTGTAATTACAAAAATATCGGTTTATCGTCATTATTTATTTACCCACAATTTAATTTTCAAGATGACTTGAGTTTTTTTAACTGTATCCCCGAATGAATAATATTATCCCTTTATCCAAGGAATCGGCTGCCTGTGCCCTCGTAATATACAAATTCAGCAGTTGAAAAAATAATTTTCAAAAGTTTCAACAAAACTATATCATGTGACCCTTATTGGAACTAGCTCATTGAGCTCGTTCCAATGAAGGGGTCACACGATATAGTTTTGTTGAAATCTGGGGAAAATCTGATAAACTAATTTTGAAAATAATAAATTTTGATATCGTCTGTGTTGGATAAAGGTTTTTCGAACCTCATCATCAAGGCAGGCAAATTCGATCCAACTGTGATGCCTCTAGTCTCGATTATAGTACTTGTGTTCATATATCTGAACAGTTTTCGATATACCGGTATACCGCGGTATTTTTTTGAAGACCGATACCGGTATTCAATTTTGTATATCGTGCAGCACTACAGAGCATACAGACCCTGTTTGTGTGGTTTTTTTTGTCCTTTCGGAGTACCTCCTTTGTATTTACTAAGTCTGTTTAGCGTTTCTCAAATTGATAGAAAGTGTTCCATGAAAAGATTTGTATATCATTTTATAATGCTACTGAGTATTTTCAGAGAAGTTATTGATTGAAGATAACTGAGACATTTATTGATTTAGTGGAGAAATTTATATTTAAGAAATTTATATTTAGGCATTCAATGAAGATTTAAATTGCAGAGGTAATCAGTAGAGCTACATGTTGATGAGAGACTGAAATTATAATTTATCTTACAACAGGAACACATTTTCCCCAGTACAAGTAAAAACATACAGTCAAAATACAAATCTGCAATCATTCGATTCAGAAAGATAACATTTTTACCTGCAAACAAAAACTGATTACACATGTTGAGGCCACTGTTTTTTGATAACCGTAATTAAATGCTAAATAAATCAGCAGCTCAACAAAATAAATTAGACTAGGTCATTTTTTGCCATATTTTTTATAGGCTTACCATGTGTTAAACATGAAAAATAAAACAAAAGAAAAACACTGCTGAAACACTGCTATAAACTTCAGTGGCTATAGAACAAGTAGAATAATGAATGGGTATTATGTCATGCATACTGCAAGAATGCAATACCATAATTTATTATATTTCTACAGCTTTTTCCTTTGTAAATAAAAACCACATCCTACTCCCACGACCTCGAAAGTGTTATTCAACTCCCACGGCGATATCCTACTCCCAGTCATGATGGACTATTTTACTATCAATGATGTCAGCATGTTGGATTATTCCCCTTACGGCAAGTTACGCTGTTACAAGTTTACGTCTGCTTTGTTTTCACACCGAGTGGTTCAGAAATGGCTGCATTTGCATCGAATGTGAAACTTCTAGATACGGTAGATGACGAGTTTCTTTTGGAATTATTTCAACCTTATTCCACTGGGGAAGATGATGTTATTGGAGCAACCGGTAGTGACATTATTTCTTCAACCGAGGGAGCGTCAGTGGAATTTGGTTGATTCAAAATGATGGACGATAGCGAACTGACTGATTTCATTGTTCAAAATCAAAACAAAAATATGATGAAGAAAACTCTTTTGGATATCCGATTGTTCCAGCAATTCTTAAAGCAAAGTACAGTTACACCGGAGAAATAGCGGACATTGACCCCAGTGATTTGTGCGATTACATTTCTCACTTTCTCGTATCAGTATGGTGCAAGGATGGCAGAGAGTATGAACCTTCCACACTTAGAGCTTTGTATTCAAGTATCAGTCGTCACTTGAAAAATGCCAATTACAGCAAATGTATTATTTCAGACTAAAAATTTGCAACGGCCAGAGAAGCCCTTAAAATAAAGCAGAAGCAGTTGAAATCGTTGGGCAAGGGCAATAAACCAAATGCTGCCGAAGAAATAACTGATACTGAAATTGATATGCTTTATGAGAAGAAAGTTTTGGGGCCGTACTGACCGAAATCTATATTGAACTCATTGTGGCTAACATTTACTATGCATTGTGGTATGCATGGAGGGAAGGAGCAGTATGATCTGGTATGGGGAGACGTTAGCGTTGGTCAAGATGAAACAGGGCAAAAATATCTAGTAGTGGACGAGAGACACACAAAAACCCACAACGGCGAAAATCCTCAAAATACGTGAACGATAAAACCAAAAGCATATGAAACTTCAGTGCCGGAAAGAAATCCAGTACGTATTAATGAATTGTACAGGGAGAAACGTCCATCGGGAATGCGAGAGCCAGGCTCTCCATTTTACATTTCAATTATGGCTGAAACGCAGAAACAAATCGTTGAAAATTCTTTTTTTGAGAAGGGACAAAAATGGTTCAAAAACCAACGCCTGGGCATAAACCAAATCTACAAGTTCATGTCTAATATGAAAACTGACGGTGGTTTGCCTTCTGAAAAGCGATTGACAAATCATAGTTCTCGTAAGCATCTTATTCAGAAATTGGGTGACGCAGATGTACCTCCAAACCACATTGTCCAAATATCGGGACATAAAATTATCAACAGTATAAACAACTACTCAAGAATAAATACTCACCAGGAAAGAAACATCTCATCTAATCTCTCAAATGAATCAACTTTGCGCGAATCAAATTTACAGATTCAGCCACAAATTCCGATAACAACTGTCAACGACGTCAACTTCAAGCCGTTCCCAAAGTACAACTGCACAATCTTCTATGAATGCCATAACTTCCAACCAACTATCGAGCACCTCAAATTCTATGATCCAACAACATCTTGGGAATATATTCGGAACGAGCACAATAAACAATCCGACCATAAACATTGTGATCAACCATTGCAGTTGTTCCGCCTCAAAATCCTGCGATAACACTCAATCCACTTCGACAAATATTGTGATTGATAATATTCCAACTTACAGCGAACAATAACTATGTACAGATCCACACAAAGTTATAAGAAGTTGAATATGACTACTCATTCATGGTGATTGATTGAATTATTTCTTTAAAATGTGTTGATTTCCTTCATAAGTTCATATCTCACGTCATTTGAACTTCCATTTGAAAACGAGCGTCATTGCATTCCTTTCTGATGACGTCATATTATCAGTTCATTCATTCATGTTTTTGTGTTCATGCGCCGATTTTTCTAACCGTCAAAACAAATTGAGCGACCTTTGGAAACTGCTCTTGGATGACGCAAGAGGGGTATTTGTGTTGCAGATATTATCAGGGAAATATAATAAACACAATAGTTCACTGCTTGGAGTAACGTACGTTGTTTATTCTCTCGTGGGATGCGGGGATTATTTTCACTCGGCTAGCGCCTCGTGAAAATAACCTTCCACATCCCACTTGAGAATAAACACCATACGTTACTCCAAGCAGTGAACTATTGTCTATGTAATGATTTTCATTCATAAAAAATCAACTCATAGATGCTGAACGATGGTCAAAATATACGAACAAGTCAAGAAAGGGAGGAATATGGTAAGATAAATTGGTTATTACCTCCAAATAGGTTTCCGAGATGGTGTATTGAAGTCTCATCCTTGCCCCTGGGTCATATATCGACCCGTCCTAATGGACTCATCAATATATGCCCTGAGATGAGGTCTCGACTTCTAAACACCATCTTGAAAACCCACATGGTGGTAATAACCTATATTTATTAATAAAGATATTTCTTGGAATACTTACAGTGTGCTTGTGCCATTTATTTGTTGGTGCTTTTTTGGTAAATATTGAATGGTAATAGGATGCTGAAGGAAGCAAACGTTGATAATCCATCAATCCTTTTCTCAACCTGAGTTGAGGATGCTACTTGAAAAAAAATGCTTTGAATAACTGAAAAATTTCATTTTTTTCTAAGAGCAAAGCTTATGACCCCTCACTGGAACAATCTTGTTCCAGTGAGGGGTCATAAACTATTTTTTTGAGGGAATCAATTGAAAAAGTAATAAAACTTGAATAACGATTTTTGTGAAAAGTGCTAAAGGGTTTTGGCCATTACATTAGGTAAATGGTTGAAGACGTGGAACATTTTTAGTGCATACACACAAAGCCAACCCGAGAATTTAATTGAATGCTTCTGTTCCCTCTCTAAATACAATTTCAGTTAAGCCAGAGAGAAATTCAACTCTGCAAATGACTGAGCTTTTAGATGTGTTTAAAACAGATTACATTTTTGTTGATACGTTTTTGGGGAATATTAAGGGAATTGGAACTCCATTGAAGAATGAGGCCTGATGATGTCTATTTTCAATTATATTTAAGTAATTGTATATGAAGGTAAGAGGATGAAATGTCACTGAAATCCTGAATAAAATATTGTTCTCTTTTCCGTTACTGTAGCAAGCTTCTGAAGGAATTCACCGAGTGAATGTTATGGCACAATATAAATATGAAGAAATACAACCGACAGTATCACTGAAGAATATTGTTCAACCATTGAGGTATATCTGTTGTTATACCTGTTGTGTTTTGTAGGCCTATAGATTACTCTAATTTCGTGGTGCTTAATGGTGTTCCCCAAAATATGGCCATGTTCCCAATTTATGAGAGTTGTACAGGAAAATACTCATTAAAAATTAAGAAAATTCATATTTTAAACAACCTCTGGTTATGCATATTTTTAGCTTAACTTGACGTAGTCAAGGTAAACTATTGTCATGGTGCATGAGTATGCTTGTCAGGCTTTGAGTCTGTTTGTGTATCCACAATTTGTTCTGCATGGGCTATAGCCTGCAGTTCTTTTCTAATAATTACCAGATTTCATATGCATGTCCAGGTTCATGCCAAGATGAGAATGTCATCTTGTGTTCACAGTTGACACCACAGTATTTCTTAGTACAGGCTACAGGTCACATTTATGCATCAATTTTTTTTTTGAAATTTGGTAGGTTGATTTAGCATAACAAGTAGATGAGAATATCATATTTTGGTAACAGTTTGCCACCCAAAATGACCTCCATGACACCCATCTTGGATTTATTCCGAATACTATCCACAATTTGGTTCAGCACAGGCTGCAGCCAGCATTTCTTTCCCGATCATCACCAAATTTCATAAGCATGTTCAGGTTCATACATATGTCATATTGTGTTCACAGCATTTATGCAGCAATCTTCCTGAAACTTGGTGAAGTGACTTAGTGCAGTGAGTGGATGAGAATGTCCTATAATTTGTTCCTGCAATGGCTTCCATGATGACTATCTTGGATATCTTCAGCGTACCCTACAGGTTTCATTTGCACATTAGTTTTATTGTAATATGGCAGGATGACTTAGTATCATAAGTAAATAAGAATGTCATATTTCTGTCATGGTTGGCCGCTCAATGGCCACCATGGCTGAAATCTTGAATTTTGTCAGCACACCCTGCGTGTTGCATTTATGGAACAATTTTCTTTAAACTTTGCAGGATGACTTAGTAAGATGAGTAGATGAAAATGTTTCCATCACTGCGGGCTGCCCAGAATGGCTCAAATTTTTTTCTTTGTAAAGATATATAACAGAAAGTCAATAATTATGACACAATTTGCTCAAATTAAATCCAACATAAATTAGGGTAATTATGACGTTAATTTAAAAAATGCAGCACAAAGTCAAGGTAAGCTGTAATGTCATTTATTGTCGTCAAATGCAAATGGGTACCCCAATGTAATTCTCTTATGAATTTGATATGGTTACTTTGTGATTTCAGACCCTCTCAAAATGCTTCTTAGACCAGCACTGAGGGAAATTCAAGGCATTTGGTGTACTTTGAAAGATTTTTAAAATCCTGGAAATTGGCTAAATTTGGGGCATTGGACATGTCATATCATGGTCACAAATTCAACCCAAGTGATTTCAGACCCACCCAAAATGATTCTTAGACCAACATTGAGGAAAATTCAATTTGTGTACTGCAAAGAATTTAATTCCCCTGGAACTTGTCTAAATTTGTTGACAATGGACCTGTCGGAGCGACCATGGTTTTACGGACAGTCCCAGTGCTGCCAATCTGAATGTCTGCAAATTCAGCCAGTCTAAAGGCCTGTTTTGGGTTTGTTTGTTTGTTTGGAGTTTGTGTTCAGTGGAAAAACACAATGAGTATAGATCAATCACTTTTTGCAGATACTTGTTGGCTTTATTCAATGTGGCTTCTGACCACAAAATATACTTCACACAGATTTGTTTCCCAATTCTTTCTCAGTGTAGACAGTTCCTTGATATTTTCAATTTGATATATACTCTTCTATATGTTCCAAGCTAAAACAAAACAAATGATATATAAGATTACTTGGACAAACACTTGGGAAGTTTTAGAATAAAAGAAGTGAATCAATACAAGCTGGGAAATTTTACCATATCCTGTTTTATTTCAGACCTTCAGATTATAAAATCCGATGTTTATTTGGTGACAGAGATGTTCTTCCTGATTCCAGACAAATTTATGCAATTGAACTTACTTATACATTCCATCAGGTCAGTTCTGTATTATTTCATTTTGTTAAAATGGTGTGTTCAAATTTTAAACATAACATAGTGCAGAATCAAACCTGAATTCCCCCCATCCCCCCAGAATGTTGAGAAATGTTCGTGTAAAGCAGTGACCACCTGTCTCATATTTGAGAAGTAAGACGTTAGCCTTCTTCGGTCAAAAATGTTGATGAGAATGTTGACTGGATTGTAACCTGGTCAAAACTCACTGCCTCCTTTTGTGATCAAACGAGCACTGTAAGATTGCAACATCCTCAGATTGATTCATGGTAATTTTTCTTACAGCACTTTATAAGGTTCAGTATTAGTGGGTTAAAGTTTCTCATTCAGACTTACCACGGTTCTTTTCTTCTCCAAAGTTCAGGTAGGGGGCACATTAGGTTTTCTAATCTATTGTATTCTTTATTCTACAAAAAACTTGATAGGCCATACAAAGTTGATTGTCTGTTTCTCAAGCATGCGGGCGGGCGGGCGGGCGGGCGTGCGTTTTTTTTCTTTCTTTTTTTTTTCTCCCCGAGAGGTTGTTTGTGGTAATTTGACGCCCACCCAAATGCCTGGTGGACCACGCAAAAATTTCGCAAATATATTGGTTATTCACCATAGGGGTGTTGGGTCGTAAATGAAGTGGGGTTTGAATGTTTGTTTTTTCAGTGAAACGTGAAAATTATAACACAGGACGAAAGTCACAAAATGCCTCGTGGGTGAAACATCTCGGGTTGAAACGTCTCGGGGACAAATCAAATGTCGAAGTGCCAACTTTCAGAGATTTATTTTGCCAAAAAAAAAAATCCTTTCACAACCTGCCTAATAAAATCGTGAATCGCAATTTTTCCCCATTATATTCAAAATTATCACAACCCAGTTGAACGGGCAGTTCATCCATAAATCATTTTTTGGAAATCTGAAAATGAAATACAAAACGAATGTTTGCGTGTTTTTATAACCAATTCGACCGCACATACCTGCCTATATGCGATTTATTTTCAACTATGACTGTTACTTTTATATCAAGCAACGGTTACTATTAGTTATCCAATTATCCTGCATCTCAAATGCATTTATTTAAATTAACTGGGAAACTCGTAACGGTTTTAAATAACAGTACACAAATTCCCAATGACGGCCATTTACAATACAAATGTTACTAAAAATAAATGCCAGGAGACTGTGTTCCATTCAACATAGCACCTGGCTTTGCAGACTTTCTGAGGGTTGGTGCGAATCAAACGTGGTGCGAATCGACCATTCCCTTTTGTGACTGTTTGTTGTCAGACTGAAAGACACCTTCTTTCTTGTTGTCATTATGACTTACCTTTTACAGAATAAAACACTTTCTGTCGTGAATATTGCTAAAACCCACCCACTTTATTAAAGTATGATGTACAAAAAGCTTGTAGTGTGTTAATTTAAAATTTGCGAATGCATCGATATCGATTTACCGAAATGAGCACAACATCTCAAATTTTTTTTAAAGATTTTTTGGTGTCATAAAAAGGTTGCATGCTCACCAAAAATGACCATGCGCGTGGGCCTGAGAAACAGAGGTTCTTTTTTTATGGCCTTAAGGAATTCTGGATTTTGACAACACAATGGATGCAGTTTCATTGCCAGAAGCATTTGTGACACTTTGCCTTATTCCATTACACTAAAAGTTGTGTGGTTATTCTCCAAATCAATTCTTGAGTAATAACTTTTTTTAAATTAAAGATAATTCATACAATTTTTATTTTCTTTTGCAGAGTAAATCCTCAGAAATAATGCCAGACTTGTCTTTATTGAGTAATTTTCTGTATGAGTCTGAGTATGAGAATCAGTTATGGATGTTATTTGATTCTAATAAGCAGTTGCTTTGTACAGGAGAAGCATATCCACATCAGGTAAGAATGAATCTGACATTAGTCTTCTGATCAACTTTATGGTATATAGGAGAGAGAGAGAAGGATATTTGACTAATAACCCACAGGTGTTGTCAAAATACATATAGTAAGTTTGGCTAACCTGAGAGAAAATCAATGTGGGTTGTTGTCATCCATTGGCATCCGTAGCCAGTCATCTTTCTCCCTGCATCTTACTTTTAACTTTTAGATTTTAATCTTTTTCTGTGAAATCACTTGGCTTTTGTTTCTAGTTCTTCATTTCAGAAATAGAGGATCTCCAATGACTCCCTAGGTTGAATGAAATTTAAGAAATGAGTTCCATAAATTAGGTTTGTGATGAGGTACATGCCTAAATCAATAAAACCTGTCTTGAGAGACCACTGTCTTGAGAGACCACCTGTCTTGAGAGACCACTATGGCCAGGCACCGATTGGTTTCAATCTATAATGGACCTGTCATGAGAGACCACCTGTCATGAGAGGCCACCTGTCTTGACTGCAAAACTGTGGCAGAAACTCAGTTTTTCACCTGTTTAGAGAGACCAGAAAATCAATATTTTTATACTGTACCAATGACCCAGACATAGCTGGTGCTAACTCTTAAAATATAGGGCCAAACACAAATTTTGCCCCCCAACCCCCAAAATTTGCATCTAAAACTAAAGAAAACATGTCCTGAGAGGCCCTCCACACTTCGCCCCTACTGCGCATGCGCAGTGTCAAGGACGTTCCGAAATTGGCGCCATTTATCATTCTAAGTTTGGCCCTTCATCAGTTAACATCTGACTGATCTTTGTGCTTTTAAATCTCAGTTTAAATGATGCCAGACACATAAATATTAGTGAAATGGTGATTCTAAGGAGGATAGAAAAGGAGGAGAGGAAAAGAATGTGTGACAGAATATTATCAGGGCTGTAACTTAAAATTTTTTAATGAAATTATGTTAAGTTACCTATTTTCAAGGCAGCAGCCATTTTGTTGTCATTCTGATTATTTAGTTACACTGTTTTTTCAAGTGTTTTTCCTCTCTCCCTGTCCTTTAAGTTCCCCCTTGCTATTCTCCCATGCTTTTGGCATAATTTCTGTAATTATTATTACTAAAAATTTCTTGGGAGTTTAGCTGAATAACAGAATGAATTCTGTTCTTTCCCCATGTTTACGTCTTCACCTACGGGTGGTTAGGCGTTGTGTTCTGCATCTACCATCTGATGTTCTGCAGTTTCTTCCCTGGAAGTCTCTGTTTTGCATCAGATGGTGTATTTTTGATAACTGATTTCGGGCCTGGGTGCCTGGAGTCTTATTTTAGTGTTTTTACACTCATTGTTTACATTTACAACAGCCCTCTGTGTGAGGGGGGGATTTCTAAATAATAATATCTTTATGTTATTTCAATCATAACTAGATACATTATTATTGTTCGTAAGTGTTGAATAAATTGTTTAAAATATTTTTAAAATTTTTGTCCACACTTAGGCTTGGGATCCATTGGGGCTCAACGTTACTTTTCAGAAACTTGGGCTGTTCTGAAAAAATATTTTTTCAAAATATTTTGATTTCAATTATTTTTTCTATATTAATGGATCATATTATTATTATGTATTTTGATTGCCAGGGGTTAGTGCGAGTACCAGGACTTGTTTTCTTTTCACATTGAAAGGATATTGATCAATTGTTTTAAGAGGAAGTCTTCCTCTGACCTTATTATCATTCTATATGTGGTCAGTGTACTCGCATTAACTCCGGTTCTGTATCGTATAATTTCGATGACAATATGGGAAGCGTATGTCACGGTATGTTGTTGGGGATTTGGACACTCCGGTCCTTTCCCCGCAGGGTCACTCTACTTTATCAATTTCTATTTCAGACGATCAAGATTAGGGTGATGTATCTGTGATGTCTTCCAACAGTGTGCCTCCGTCGTCACAATTAATGAAGGGCTAGCGGAAAAGTGCTCATGTAATACGCCAATTGCCTAAGAGGACCCTAGTAGGTTCGACGGCCTTTGACGTCCGCTAGCTCGCCCGGTGTAGCGTCCATTCACCGAATGGTTCGGCAGCCGGGTTTGTCCGTTGCGGTCTAGAAGGAATTTTGGGGTGATGCGAGCACTATAAAATTAACTTAATGCACACCCAGTGACGGCGGATCGGAGGGAGAACGGAGGAAGCCTTTTAGTCCGGTTCATAGCTCGTTCCGGTCCATCCGGACGGCAAGCGAGAGAGGCCCCTCTCTCGTTCAACAACATCTGGCCCCAGATGTTGTGGTACAAATGTGTCGTTAGCGGAGCATACGTCCGTCGCTCGGGACGCTCCGTTGTATAGGCAGTCCGCTGAGACTGCTAAGGCTTCCTCTTCTCGTCAGCGCACACGACCGCACCTTGGCTGCGTGACCGCCGATATATTACCAGCTTCGCCGATCAAGGATTCTTCGGCGACCAGGTCACACCATCCGGCAGCCAGGGATTCGAGACCGATGGACTCCGGACGTTCGCATAGGAAAAGTATACGGGAGCCATCTGTTGCGGAGCTGCCCTCGGCGAAGCAGCGATAGACTGCGCCTCCGCAGGTCTCGACGCCGGACATTCTTGTGCACATAGCACAGCTTATCGCAGCATCCCAGCAGCCGACAGAAACGGTGTCGGATCGAGAATTATCCGACAGCGCTGGGTCGGTAGCCGGGGGCTCGAGGCCTGCAGACTCCGGACGTTCGCATAGGAAGTATGCGGGAGTCAACGTACACGGAGCTTCCAGCGGCAATGAATCGTAAGTCCGCTACTGCACAGGCCTCGGGAACGGACGTGCTTTCCTTAATAGCACAGTTTATCGCAGCATCCCAGCATCAACTGAATCTGTCGCATATATTTTATCCGACGATGCTGGGTCGGGACGCTCCGCGGAAGCGGGTACGGACGTCCGAAAGTTTCATCCGGTCCGACGGGATACCGAAAGGGATTCGGTGGATTTCAAGCTTTCCCTTTCGGAACAACATATGCTGCGATGCCGGATAAGAAACTGATAGCGTCGGTGGACTTAGAAATTTTTGGTTCGGTTCAGGGACATCGTCCCTCAGTTCCGACATAGTCCAATAATGTCACACAAACTTTCGAATTATTGAACGACGCTATATATATTATTATTTTATGCTTGCTATCCAAGCATTTCTGGTTTCTTGTTCGAAGAGTTATGGAGATGTCTTTCAAAAGTGTGCCTCTGTCGTCATAGTTAATGAAGAGTTAGCGGCAATAAGTGCTCATGGAATATGTCTATCGCTTACGGAGTGACATTCGCTAGCTCACCCGGTGTAGCGTACATTCATCGAATGGTTCGGCTGCCGGGTTCGTCCGTTGCGGTCTAGGAAGGAGATTTGGGTGATGCGAGCACTTTAATTACTTTAGTACTCACCCAGTGACGGCAGATTGAGGACAGATCGGAGGAAGCCAACAACATAGGGGACCGCATGTTGTGGTTCAGATATTTTACATTCGGAGCATATGTCCGTTGCTCGGGACGCTCCGTTATATTGACAGTCCGAGAGACTGTCTTTAATGCTTCCTCATCCTCACAGCAGGGCACACGACCGCACATTGGCTACGTGACCTCGAGTATCCGATCAGTTTCGGCATTCAGTGATTCCACAGCGAATAGGGCGCGCCATCCGGTAGCCAAGGGACACGAGGCCTATACACTCCGTTCGCTCGCATATTGGAAGTATGCACGGGGTAACGATCTCGGAGCTTCCTGCGGCAATGCATCGTAAGACCGCTGCTCCTCAGGCCTCAGTGACGGACGTGCTATCCGAGTTAGCACAGTTGTTTCGCAGCATCCCAGCAATTGACGGTTTCTCGGTCGAATCAGGAATTATCCGACGGCGCTGGGTCGGTGCGGTCCGCGGTTGCATCAAGCTACGGACGACCGAACGCTTTATAGGGTCCGACAGGATGGCGAAAGGGATTCGAAAGATTTCGAGTTTTCCCTTTAGTAGTATCGGAAGATGCCTTTCATATCTTCTGGCATTTCTTCCAGTGATTATTTTTCGGACTTCATCGCTGCGATCTTGGATAAGAGACTTATAGCGTCATTGGACTCGGATTTTTCGATCGGTACAGGGACTTTGTCCCTGACTTACCGACGCAGTCCAATATTGTCATTACAACACGTGTTTTATTTTTCGACGCTATATATTTATATATATATACAAGCCTGCTACTAAGCATGATAGTTTAGTTTCTTGTCCGCGTGGCTCATTTCTGCCATTTTATCTTTTTTACATACAGTTTATTTTGGCAGAGCAGGGCATACCGAGAGTTCATATGCGTCTAGACGGTGTGATTAAAGACTGCATATATTCTTTTTCGCCGTTTATGTCTTTTCCAATTTCAATGTTGGGAACGACATTATGTATAGTAGACTTAACTTAGACGCTTTATTATACGTAATCCGCCTTACTGAGGCGTTATCATTACGTCTTCAAGAAAAGATTTACGGGATATTATTCTCAATGTAATTTCTTTTGAGGGCAGTAGTTTGTTCACGTATAACTCCGCCCTTCAGTGGCTGATTGGAGTTGGTTAGACGTGATGCAGCCCTAGCTACATCCACGCGTGGATAGTAGGTTAAGAACTCTCTCAGAGTCGCTTCGTTCTCGGAGGAGCTTCTCTTCGACGGCAACTTTCCGGCAATCCATGAATTGCTTGATTTATACATTCTCTTGTCTATCTAGTGTTACAAGAGATTCAGACTGGGGCAAACATTCGGTGGTTGACTCAGAGAGTGCCGCCGCAGTTGCCGGACCCAAGTGTGGCTGTTATGACGGTTGCCAGTCAAACAGATTGGGATATATACTGATCCCTACGGATTCGAAGTGCCAGGGTCTTTGGGTTCCGCAGTCTTTTAGCTATCAGTTTAACTTCCGCGGAATAATGTTTTTTAGGCTTGCTTTATGTCATTGCATGAACATTATTCAGAAACGCATGCCCAAATTCCTGTCCTTTAATTCGACAGTAGTGGCGTATCTCCGGAACCAGGGAGGCACTCTTTCCTTTCCGTTATTCAATTTAATGGAAAGAATCCGTCTGTTGGTTATAGTACACCAAGTTCAGTTTTGGTCCGTCATATTCTGGGTCGTCTGATTGTTTTATCGCACTCCCGTTCTCTTACGGGTCGCTTGTTGCTGTCAGAATGGACTCTCAACAAACAAGTATTCAATCAGATTTGCTATCTATGGGAGCGCCCAATGATGTTTTATTTATGACACAGCTTGCTAATCAATTGCAGACGTATGTGTTGGCTTGTCCAGATCTCTGAGCTAATACTGTTAACGCTCTATTGATCTATAGGACGGAATGATAGGATACGCGTATCCTCCGGCGCTGTTGTTTTAGCAGGTATTGCTAAGATAAACAACCACAATACATTTCTGTTGATAGCATCTCTATCTTCACAGAGATCATGAGTAATTTATTCTCTTGTCTACTGTGGATCTTAACGTGAAATCTTCCTCTATGTGAGGATCTTTTTTCACTGGGTAAATCGTGTCATCTTTATCACAACCAGCAAGGTCGCAACCTTCATGTATTCCGTTGTGTGGTCCGTATTGCATTGTAAGCACTGTACTGGACGAGCTTTGGACACGATTTCTTACTATAGGAGATCCTCTTCTTCGCTATTCTATGCGACTAAAGTGGAGGCTCTTCCGTCGTGGTGTAGGGATCATTATGTTCATATGGTTGATCCCTCCATACTACTCATTGCTATTTTTTAGTATACTTGTTTCACAAGATCTACTGCAGCCTGTTGTTATTTAGGTTATAGGTTTATGTTACCTCATACCTATGCACTCTACGATAGTTTACAATTGAGTCTTTTGTCTCTTTATCTAAGTCAGTTAGTAACTTTTTGATAAATAGACTTAGAATCTTTAGATTAAATTCCTATACGGATTTTAACTTCAGGTTCTTATTTAGCTAAGTAATCATTTGAGCCTCTGGAAACAGTAGTTTTCAAATTCTGACCTTTTAGACAGTAATTCTGTTGGTTTCTCTTTTACTGTAGAGTCAGTGAGTTTCATGCACTATCGATGGATGATTTTCACTTTCATAGTTTCGGAATCAATACTTCCGTTACTATTTAGGTTGGATTGTTGCATAAGAGTTAGGCTCCTATTATCCGGAACCTATTATTTTAAGGTCCTTCCGTCTTCGTATGGGCATAGGCCTTTACTCTTTCCGGGTACAGTTTATGTATTTATAAACAGATATCTGTTTATTACAAGGGCGTAAGCTTCTTCTGTCTTTGATGTCTAGTAGAAGGACGTTACGCTCCATTTTATTGTTAATGGATTCTATTAACTAGCGTACTGCTTATGGTATATCATTGGCTTAGCAGTTGTGCTTAAGATTTCGGCTCATGAAGTAAGAGTTCTTCTACTTCTTGGGCTTACATTAATAGTGTTGCTATTAAAGATTTTTGAAGGCTGCTCATTGCGCTCAGCCATCCATTCATGAATTTTATCTCAGAAATATCGAGTTCATTTCTGGAGGCCTCTATTGTTAGGTCTATTATCTACTGCTCAGAATGTCATTCACTTAACAGTTGCTACTATAGCTAGGTAGGCTGTCTGTTTCGGCAGTGTCTCCGTTCGGCTGCCCTCTTCGCTCTGGGCTATTTGACCCAGGGCAAGAAAAAGGGGGGGGGGGGGGGGAGGGTGTTCCCTTGGGTCACCTGTTTTTACTATGAAAACAAGGGGATACCTCCTCCGGAGTTAGTAATTCTGAGCTGTTATTGGGATGGTGGTTTAGTGAGAAGTTTAAGTTTATAAAATTCATTCAAGTCTTAGTTTTTTAAAGTATAGCTTTTGAATATTGCATATGTCAACGGACATGATTATGCAATTCTCACACACTTTTAGGAGTATAAGAGTCTCTATTCTCTAGACTTACTTTATTATTGGCTTACTTTAAAAATTATTAGTATAAGGATTATTGGATATTAATAGAGTACATGGATGTATGAAGCTCAATTTTTGGAAGGTGTTGTATCTTTCTAATTTATCATAAATAAGAAAGATACATGTAAGGCCTATTACTTCTTTTCCCTACAGGGGATGACTCTATTTTATTTTATTGAGCGTATTCCATTTTGCTCTATGTCCTTGGCCCTCCAGCCTTTTTACTATTCAGCTATGTCTGGGTCATTGGTACAGTATAAAAATGTTAAAAAATTTATAGTAATTTATATATTTTTTATACTTACCAATGACCCAGACGGGGATGGCCCTCCCAGGAGTTGGGAACTCTTGCCTCCCCGCTGAGTACATAGCGCTTACCAGGCACTGGTTATTAGAATGATAAATGGCGCCAATTTCGGAACGTCCTTGACACTGCGCATGCGCAGTAGGGGCGAAGTGTGGAGGGCCTCTCAGGACATGTTTTCTTTAGTTTTAGATGCAAATTTTGGGGATTGGGGGGCAAAATTTGTGTTTGGCCCTATATTTTAAGAGTTAGCACCAGCTATGTCTGGGTCATTGGTAAGTATAAAAAATATATAAATTACTATAAATTTTTTAACTTTTTTTCAATTTGAGAGTATTAACATCAGTTAAGATCATTGCAGTATGTACAGAAATCAATAGTTCAAAAATGTAACCAGGGCATCTGCCCAACAGTAAAATTGTCAGGGGAATTGTCCCCTGTAACCTTAATATCTGAAATCATACACACGTATGACAAATACCTTTCACTGTAGATTGTCTGAAAACTAGATTAATTGGCTTTCAATTACAACGTTATTCATTTGTATAACTCTTCAAGTCTGAGAAATTTTTATCAAGATCCCTTTGAAAATATAGAGATTATCATTAAAAAAACAAACTTAGTTTATGTCATTATTTGCTCAAGTGTGACAAAATCAAAGAGGATTAAGCAAACTAAAACACCCTGGTAAGCTTATTTTTACTTAAAGTGTGACTGAAATTATTTTCTATTGGCTGGGAGTTGTGGCGTGCTCCTGTAATCTAGCTACTTGGATACCAGAGTTGGTGAACGCCTTGAGGGCGGGGGTCCTGCTCTCCGGTCAACTATGTCGATCGGGTGTCCGAACTGAGCTCGACATCAATATAGCTGCACAAGGGAAGCCTTGTGTGACCAGGTTGTCTAAGGTGGGACAAAATGGCCCAGGGCGGAGAAGCAGCAGGCAAAAGTCCCAGTGTGGAGCAGTAGTGGGATCACGCCTGTGAATAGGCATTGGTTGGTAGCCCATCCAATACAGTTGAACCCAGCTCTGTTAGAAAGTACAAAATCTCTGATAATCACATTCAAATCTCACAATTTGCGGACGATAAGGCCTCTGGGACTCTAATAACACCTCCAATCTAGTTCAAAAACCTCTTCAATGCACTCTCGATGACCTGGAGCAATGGTGTGCCAAATGGAGAATCAAGCTGAACGTTAACAAAACCAAAAGAATCAATCGGAACTCTGACCTAAAACTACTGGACAAAGTCCTCCCTGAATGCACAGAGGCGAAATTCCTTGGCATAACCATTGACCAAAACCTATCCTTCAACAAACACGCCAATGATATTGCCAGCAAAGCTACCAGACATATTAACTTGCTAAAAATGCTTCGAGGCACATCCTGGGGAGCCAACCAGACAATTCTACTTAAACTGTACAAAGCCTTCTTGTGCCCAGTACTCGAGTATGGGACACTAATCCTAACCAACTTAAATCAAACCAATATAGGGAAACTCCTAAAGGTCCAAAACCACGCTCTCAGGGTCACCCTCCATGCTTCGTGGGATACACCTATCAAAATACTCCACGACAGAGCCGAAATTCCAACCATTAAGGACCGCCTTGCCTCCCTTGCCGCAAAAAATCACGACCGGCTCGCCGACAGCCTACTATTATCCGAACTCCAGGACATTTGCCAGAGCCGACAAAAACCTAAAAATGCCACAATTTTATCTAACCACCCTGTAAGTAGGAATCAACCCGTGTAGGTAAGGGCAGGAAATAACACCCTCGGGTGTGGCATTTTGTGAAAGCCTGCTCCCCTCCCTCTAATTTTGAACTAAGATAACCCATACCAACTATAATGAGCACGATTAATAACAGGTAACTAGGAAGGTGAATTAACAGGCAGTAAAATCCGCTCGGCTGAGATCATTTACCAGAATGGGCTGCCTTCACCTATGTAGCTATCATAATAACTTAACCATTAATTGGGGGTAACTGGGAACAAAGGAAGGTGATCGAAGGCAGTAAAATCAGCTCTGCTGAGACATTTACCAGATTAGGCTGCCTTCACCTATTCTAACTTAACCATAGCATGTAATTAGGAGCATAGGGAAGGTGAATAAACAGGCAATGAAATCAGCTCCGCTGAGACCATATACCATGATGGGCTGCCTTCACCTATCTAGCTATAATAATCACTCAACCATTAATAAGCAAGAATCTAGGAACATAAAAAAACAGGCCATAGGAACATTACCGGCTGCTCCCAGGGATCGATTACCAACTACAATGTAATTACATATTTTTGTTAATTTTTAAAACTGACTAATTCTGCCTTTTCTCTTTTAGCAGTTACACACAGATGCTTTCTTTTTTGATCTCCTACTCCGCAATAACCGCTATGGAAAAACTCAAAAACCAATATGGAATACAGTAACCGTTATGGACTCTGAATTTCCTCCGCTCCATCCCTGGAAGTGGTCACCCACCTCCTGGGAGGCGAGCATTTTTGTAAGCGCCGGTAGTGCACATTCTGCCCCTGCCAAATAGGTTACAATGCAGGCCTGACCCCGAACCAGGGAAGTTCGGGTCTCTCTCCTGGGGGGGGGGGTCCCTGAAAGGGGCCATTGTTGTTTTTTCCACGATCCAACGAAATGCACGACCAAAATCCAAGAAAATGAACCAACTCCAGTTACCATCTACTGCCTGAGGCAGACTATACTTGCCTATGATGGCCCACCACCACATCATGACTACCCTATAAGTGGCAGACTTTACTGGCCTGAAAATACCATTACAGCACCCTTGGGGAGAGGTAGCACCTTTGCGATAGGACCCCCTCTCACTCTGGTCCTCACCTAAGGGTTCAGACCAACGACCATCACAAAGACAAGTCACAACTCCTTAGATCACATTATCCTGGACAACTGCCGAGTACCCGACCTTTTTCCTCCTTCAGCGCACCTGGACATGTGGCTTCAAAAAGATCTTATACAGTCAAAGAGGGTCGAAAGGGGCTTGCCCCACAGCATCCCTGCACACCTCCATCGCACGAAACCATTTCATCTGCTCCCTTTTCTATTAAAACAAAACCTGACAGACACAAAAACAGACATTTTTACACTGTAAAGCAATGGCCCAGACCAGCTGGTGCTTAACACAATGTTATTAAGGGCCAAACACAAATTTTTAGCCCCCCTACCCCCCGCTCCCTGCCCCCCCAATCCCCTAAATTTGCTTGCAAAACCGAAAATCAAAAGTCCTATTTGGCCCTCCATACATTTACTCTCCACGCATGCGCAGTCGTCAGGAAGTGACCGGAATTGGCGCCAACATTATTCTTTGTTTGGCCCTAAAAGTCATCAACAGTGAAATGACATCTGTGCTTTAAAATCTCCTTTTTAGCTTAACTTGACAAAGTCAAGATAAGCTATTGCCATCATGCGTGAGGAAGTCTGTTAGTCTGTGAGTCTATTCACATTTTCCTTTAGGACGGGTTACACCCCGTAGTTCTTGTTCTCATCACGAAATTTCATATGCAGGTTTGGGGTCATGTCTAGATGAGAACGTCCCCTTTTGGTCACGATCGGTCAACCGGTATGGCTGCCCGAGCCCAAAACCCCAAAACCATTAGCACAGTCTGCAGGTCGTATTTATGAAGGGATTTCATTGTAACAGGGTAGGATGCCTCTGTATAATGCCTAGATGAGAACGTCCCCTTTTGGTCATGATCTGTCAACCTTGATGGCTGCCCAGGCCCAAAACCCAAAAACTTTTATCACAGTCTGCAGGTCATATTTAATATAGAGGGATTTCATTGTAACTTGGTAGGATGACTCTGTATGATGTCTAGATGAGAACTTCCCCATTTGGTCGCGATCTGTCAACTGTGATGACTACCCGCGCCCCAAACCTGAAAACCTTTAGCACAGTCTACAGGTCATATTTTTGGAGGGATTTCATTGTAACTTGGTAGGTTGACTTCATATAATGTCTAGATGAGAACGTCCCTTTTTGAACGAGATTTGGCAACTGTGACGGCTACAGGGGCCTGAAGCCCAAAAACCTTTAGCACAGTCTACAGGTCATATTTATGAAGGGATTTCATTGTAACTTGGTAGGTTGACTCCATATAATGTCTAGATGAGAACGTCCCCTTTTGGTCACGATCATTCAGCCTTGCTGGCTGCTCAAGCCCAAAAACCTTTAGCATAGTCTATAGGTCGTATTTATGAAAGGATTTCATTGTAGCTTGTTAGGTTGACTCCATATAATGCCTAGATGATGACATCCCCTTTTGGTTGTGATTGGTCAACTGTGACGGCTACAGGTGCCCGAAGCCTGAAAATCTTGAGCACAGTCTACAGGTCATATTTATGAAGGGATTTCATTGTAACTTCATAGGATCACTCCAGATGATGCCCAGATGAGAATGTCCCCTTTTGGTTGTGATCATTCAACCATGATGGCTGCCCAAGCCCGAAGCCTGAAAACCTTTAGCACAGTCTACAGGTCATATTTATGAAGGGATTTCATTGTAACTTGGTAGGTTGACTTCATATAATGTCTAGATGAGAACACCCCCTTTTGGACATGATTGGGCAACTGTGCCGGCTACAGGAGCCCGAAGCCCAAAAACCTTTAGCACAGTCAACAGATCATATTTATGAAGGGATTTCATTGTAACTTAGTAGGTTGACTTCATGTAATGTCCAGATGAGAACGTCCTCTTTTGGACATGACTGGGCAACTGTGACGGCTACAGGGGCCCGGAGCCCAAAAACCTTTAGCACACTCTACAGGTCATTAGCTCACCTGACTGAAAGTCAGGGTGAGCTATTCTGATCACTTTTCGTCCGTCGTCCGTCGTGAAGGTGGTGTTTGGGCCTTTTTCTCCCAAACCACTAGCCGCATATTAATGAAATTTCATGTGAGTAGGGGTTATATAAGGGCATTTTGATTTTTTGTCAAATTAGGTTTCGGCTCACATTGAGCAGAGGGATTGGGCAAAAATGCTCCAATTCTTAAAAAATCTTCTTCTCAAGAACCAGCAATAGCAGAGACTTGATATTTGGTATGCAGCTTCCTTTTGAGGTGTAGACTCAAGTTTGTTCAAGAGAAGTTGGAGGGGCTATATTTGACGATGTTAAAGGAGGGGCAAAAATTTTGGCCCCGCCCCAAATTTCTATATTTTTATACTGTACCAATGACCCAGACTTAGCTGGTGCTAACTCTAACAAAACCAGGGCCAAACACAAATTTTGCCCCCCAATCCCCAAAATTTGCATCCAAAACAAAAAGAAATCATGTCCTAAAGGACCTCCATACTACGCCTCTACTGCACATGCGCAGTGACGCAGACGTCCCGAAATTGGTGCCAATTATCATTCTCTGTTTGGCCCTTCATCAGTCAACATCTCACTGATCTTTGTGCTTGTAAATCTCAGTTTAAAGGATGCCAGGCACGTAATTTTTGGAGAAAATGTGATTCTAAGGAGGATAGAAGGAGGAGAGGAAAAAGAAGTGACAAAAAATAATCAGGGCTGTACTTAAAATTTTTTGATGAAATTATGTTAAGTTGCCTATTTTCGAGGCATGGGCCTCTTGTTGTCATTCTTGCTAATTGTTGCACTGCTTATTCAGTGTTTCCTCTCCCCTAGCCTTCTAAAGTCCCCCCTTGCAATTCTCCCATGCTTTTGGCATTTTTTTGAGAAATTTCATTTCTAAAATTTCCTGGGAGAGTTGCTTGGTTACAGAATGTTTTCTGTTATTTTCCCCATAGTTACGTTTTCACCCATGGGTGTATAACGTTTGTGTTCTGCATCTTCCATCTGATGTTCTGCAGATTCTCCCCTGGGAGTCTCTGTTTTGCATCATATAGAGTGTAATTTGATGACTGATTCCGGACCAGTTTTTTCAGTGCCTGGAGTCATGTTTTCTGGTGTTTTTACACTGTTTGTTTACATTGGCAACAGCCTTTTTTGAGGGGGGCTGTTTGCCTTTGCTGTAGTTTATCTCACTATAAGATACATTTATATTATCCGTAAGTGTCTCATTAATTATTTAATAGAAATTTAAAATTTTTGACCACACTTTGCCATCGGATCCATCGGGGCTCAACGTTACTTTTCAGCAACTTGGGCTTCGCTGAAAAAATATTTTTTCAAAATTATTTTGATTTGCAATTGTTTTATCATTTATTAATGGATCATGTTATTATGTATCTTTGTGTCAGGGGTTTTTGCGAGTAACTAGGACTTATTGTTGTTCTTTCACAATGAAGGGACATTGTTCAAATTGTAATAGGAAGAAATCTTCCTCTGACTTTCATGATCATTGTATTAATTGTAGTCAGTGTTCTCGCATTAATCCCTGTCCTATATGTGAATATTGGGATGAGAAACATTGGAAACGTGTGTCATGATATGTTGTTTCTGGAGAAAGGGCTATGCCGGCTCTTTCTCCGCAAGGTCACTCTACTCTCTCAGTTTCTATTTCAGAGGAACCAGAACAGGGTGATGTTTCCATGTTATCTTCTACAAGTGTGCGTCCGTCGTCACAAATGAATTCAGAGCTAGCGGCAAAAGTGCTCATGGAGATTAGACAAATGTCGTCCGCTAGCTCGCCTGGTGTAGCGTCCATTCACCGAATGGTTCGGCAGCCGGGTTCGTCCGATGTGGTCCAGGAGGAAATTTTGGGTGATGCGAGCACTATAAACATAATAGATGCACACCCAGTGACGGCGGATAGTAAGTGAGAACGGAGGAAGCCTTTGAGTCCGGTTCCTAGCTCGTCCAGGTCCAGCCGGGCCGCGAGCGAGAGAGGCCCCTCTCTCGTACAACAACATCTGGGACCAGATGTTGTGGTACAAAATGTGTCTTTAGCGGAGCATACGTCCGTCGCTCGGGACGCTCCGTTGTATAAGCAGTCCGCAGAGACTGTTAAGGCTTCCTCTTCTCGTCAGCGCACACGACCGCACCTTGGCTGCGTGACCGCCGATATATTACCAGCTTCGCCGATCAAGGATTCTTCGGCGACCAGGTCACACCATCCGGCAGCCAGGGATTCGAGACCGATGGACTCCGGACGTTCCCATAGGAAAAGTATGCGGGAGCCATCTGATGTGGAGCTGCCCTCGGCAAAGCAGCGAAAGACTGCGCCTCCGCAGGTCTCGACGCCGGACATTCTTGTGCAGATAGCACAGCTTATCGCAGCATCCCAGCAGCCGACAGAAACGGTGTCGGATCGAGAATTATCCGACGGAGCTGGGTCGGTACGCTCCGCCGAAGCATCGGGGGCGGACGACCGGGAACATCATGAGGTCCGACCAGATGGTGAAAGGGATACGGATGACTTGGAGCTATCCCTTTAGGAACAACATAAAGCTGCCGTGGACTTCATCCGGCACTTTCTCCCTCAAGTTGTTCCGTCAGGCCAGACTGCTGTGGTTCCGGACAAGAGAATTATAGCGTCATTGGACTCTGAATTTTTTGAGCGGTTCAGGGACATCGCTCCCGAGTTTCCGTCGCAGTCCAATAATGTTGCAAGAACATTTGAATTATTGAACGACGCTATATTTAAACTTGCTTCCAGGACGGGGAAAGCAGGTTTCTTGTCCGCTAATACTCTCAACCTGCCTTTCATTAATGCAAGGAATAAATTCGATACGGCAGGACAGGGTATACCGAGAGTTCCTCTGCGTATGGAAGACGAGGCGGAAGACTTAGAGCTATCATTACCGTCGTCAGCTTCTATTCCAACCGCGGTGTTGGAAACAGCTATTGCGTCTAACAGAGCCAATTTAGATGCCTTATCTTACGCAGATCACCTTACTAAGGCGTTATCACTGCGCCTTCAGGGGAAAGAGTTTCAGGATATACAATCCTCTTTAAGACTTCTTTCAAGGGCAGTAGCTTATTCCACGTGTAACTCCGCCCTTTCAGTGGCAAATCAGGAGTTGGTTAGACGTGACGCAGCCCTAGCTACATCCACACTAGTGGATTCTAAGGTGAAGAACTCTCTTAGAGTCGCTTCGGTCTCAGGAGAACTTCTCTTTGACAGCAAGCTTTCCGCTATTTATGATAAAATTACAAAGAAAGCTAAGGATTCTCTGTTGTTCAAATCTGCTCCTAAGAAGTCGGATACAGCAGACACGAATAAGACAGGCACTTCTGGGTCTAATGCGCCCAAGAGAGGTTCCTATAGAGGTTCCGGTGCGTCCTCTTGGTCTTATTCGAGAGACCGTCAGGATAGCGACTCTCCGTTCGGGACGTCCTTCAGGCCGGGACAATCGGTTGGACGCCCCGAGGTCGACGGGGCGAGGTGCGGGCCGTGGAAGACGTGGTTTCTCCTACCGCAGGCCTCGCAGGTCCAGGAGGTGATGGCTTAAACCTCTATCGCGTTCCGGTTGGCGGAAGGTTGTCGAGCTTTTCACAAGAATGGGCGTCGATTACGGACGACCCTTGGGTGAGAGGAGTGATTTCGGAAGGTCTAAAGATATCCTTCAAACGAAAGCCTCCATTAACTCGAAGTCCAAAGTGGACTCATCTTCCGTCAAATCCGCAGAAAAGAGACGCTCTGTTATCAGAAGTGCAGTCTCTTTTAATGAAGAACGCGGTAGAGGTCGTAGAAAACCAGGAATCTCCGGGATTCTACAGCCATCTGTTTCTGGTAACGAAACCAGACGGCTCGTTCCGTCCAGTCATAGATTTGAGCTGGATAAACAAGCTGATCGTCGCTCCGAAGTTTTATATGGAGACAATTCGATCGGTCAGAGCGAGTATTCGGGTGAACGATTATGCAACGAGCATAGATCTCAAAGATGCGTACTTTCACGTCATGGTACATCCGACATTCCGAAAGTATCTACGCTTCGCAGTCCTAGGAGTGGTGTATCAATTCCGGGCGATGTGCTTCGGATTGAATCTAGCACCCTGGGCTTTCACTCGGGTAATGAACTCGGTAATGATCTACTTCCGAGCTCATTCGTCTGCGGTAACGTCGGCCTACCTGGATGACATTCTTCAGAGGTACGGCAACGAGTTAACGCTTCAGAACGATGTTCAGAATCTTCTTCTATTGCTCCGACGTCTCGGTAGTAAACGAGGAGAAGTCGGATCTGGTGCCGTCCAAGTCATTCACTCATCTGGGAATGAGCTTCGAGACGCATAACAATCTTGTTCGTCTGCCGTTAACCAGAGTGAAATTAGTCAGTTGTTACGCTCGCTATTGTCTGCACGCAGACAAAGTCATGGCGAGAGAATTTATGAGACTGATAGGTCTGTGCGGAGCCGCCGCGGATCTCATTCCGATGGGGCGGTTACGCACACATCCTCTTCAAATTTTCTTGACTCAGAATTGGAGTGTGAAAATTCATTCGCTCGACGTAGACGTTCTCTTGTCAGATCAAGTGAAACAAGAGATTCAGTCTTGGGCAAACATTCAGTGGTTAACTCAGGGAGTTCCGCTGCAGTTGCCGGATCCGAGTTTTACCATTATGACGGATGCCAGTCAAACAGGTTGGGGTGCATCATTAATCCCAACGGATTCGAGATGCCAGGGTCTTTGGGATCCGCAATTCCTGTGCAAGCACATAAACATCAAGGAAATGATGTCAATTTGGCTTGCGTTACATCACTGGATGGACATTATTCACAATGCTCATGTCCAAATCATATCCGACAATACGACAGTAGTGGCGTATATACGGAATCAGGGAGGCACTCATTCAGTTCCGTTGTTCAATCTAACGGAATGAATCCTTCTGTTTGCGCTAGAACATCACGTTCTTCTTTCGGTCCGTCACATACCGGGTCGTCTGAATGTGCTAGCAGACTCCCTTTCACGAAAGGGTCGCTTGTTGCCGTCGGAATGGACTCTCAACAAACAAGTATTCAATCAGATTTGCTACCAATGGGAACGGCCAGTGATAGACTTATTTGCGACACATCTCAACAATCAGTTGCAGACGTATGTGTCTCCGTGTCCGGATCCAAGAGCATTTGCAGTAGACGCTCTGTCGATCCCTTGGGACGGAATGATAGGATATGCGTATCCTCCAGCGCCGTTAATTCAACAAGTATTGCTAAAGATAAAACAATCTCAATGCAAGATTCTGTTGGTAGCATCTCTGTCGCCACAGAGACCGTGGATAAATCTACTCAGGTGTCTGTTGTGGGACCTACCGCGAAAGCTTCCTCCACGGGAGGATCTTCTTTCGCAGGGGAAATCGCGCCAACTCCGTCACAACCCGCAAGGTCTCAACCTTCACGTTTTTCCGTTGTGCGGTCCTTCTTGCATGGCAAGCACTTTACAGGACGAGCAGTGGACGCGATTTCTAACTGTAGGAGGACCTCCTCTTCGCTAAACTATGCGGCTAAGTGGAAGGTTTTTCATCGTTGGTGTAGGGATCATTCTGTAGATATATTCGATCCCTCTATACCAGACATTGCAAACTTTCTAGTATACTTGTTTGACGAAATCAAACTGCAGCCTGTTACTATAAAGGGTTATAGGTCTATGTTATCTGATACCTAGGCTCATCATGATAGTTTACAAATTGGATCTAATGTCTCTTTATCTAAGTTGGTTAGAAACTTTTCGATAAATAGACCCAGAACTCTTAGATTAATTCCTAAGTGGAATTTAGCTTGGGTTCTTCTTAAATTGAAGGAAAAGCCATTTGAACCTCTTGGGACAGTAGATTTCAAATTCTTATCTTATAAGACAGCTTTTCTCTTAGCTTTCTCTTCTGCTAGAAGAGTCAGTGAGCTTCATGCACTGTCGGTGGATGATTTTCACTATCGTAGTGTTGGGAACACTATCACCTTCACTACTAATGTGGGTTTTTTAGCTAAGAATCAGGCTCCTAATAAATATCCAGAACCTATTGTTATTAAGGCTCTTCCATCTTCAGACGGGCGTAGGCCTTTACTCTGTCCTGTTAGAGCGTTACGTATCTATAAACAGAGATCTCAGTTTATCAGAAAGGGACGGAAACGTTTCTTTCTGTCTTTGATGCCTAATAGAAAGGACATTTCGGTCCATTCTATTGCTAGATGGATTCAATTAACTATCCGTACTGCTTATGAGAGTTTATCTTCTTCTCAGCAGTCTGTGCTTAAGATTTCCGCTCATGAAGTAAGAGCTCTTTCTACTTCCTGGGCTTATGCTAATAGTGTTGCTATTACAGATTTAATGAAGGCTGCTTATTGGTCTCAGCCATCCACATTTACGAATTTTTATCTCAGAAATATTGAGTCCATTTCTGGAGACCTGCATTGTTTAGGTTCGTTATCTGTTGCTCAGAATGTCGTCCACTAAACAGTTGCAACTATAGTTATGCAGGCTTTCTGTTCCGGCAGTGACTCCGTCTGGCTGCCCTCTTCGCTCTGGGGTATTTGACCCAGGGCAAGGGGAAGGGGGGGGGGGGGGCGGGTGTTCCCTTAGGTCACCTGCTTTATAGTGAAAAGCAAGGGAATGCCTCCTCCAAGTCAGTATTTCTGAGTCGCTTCCGGGATGGTTTTAAAGTGTAATATTAATGTTAAAATTCATTCATGTCTTATTTTTAAAGTGTAGCTCGGTGTGAAGCATTTGTATATGTCAAGTGTCAAACGGGCTTTAATATACAATACTCGGACACTTTTAAATGACTATAAAGAGTCTCAATTCTCTGGACTACTTTATTTATTGGCTTACTTTAAAAATAATTAGTATAAGGGATATACTGGATGTTAATAGAGAACATGAATGTTATTGTGCTCAATTATTAAGGGTAGTGTATCTTTCTAATTTAATATTAAATAAGAAAGATACATGTAAAGCCTAATACTCCTTTTCTCCTTAAGGGGTTACCTCTTTACTATATAGTTGAGCTTATTGGATTTTCCTCTATGTCCTAGGCCCTCCAGCCTGTTTACTATTCAGCTAAGTCTGGGTCATTGGTACAGTATAAAAATGTTAAAAAATTTATAGTAATTTATATATTTTTTATACTTACCAATGACCCAGACGGGGATGGCCCTCCCTGGAGTTGGAAACTCTTGCCTCCCCGCTGAGCACATAGCGCTGACCAGGCACTGCCAGTAAGAATGATAATTGGCGCCAATTTCGGGACGTCTGCATCACTGCGCATGCGCAGTAGAGGCGTAGTATGGAGGTCCTTTGGGACATGATTTCTTTTTGTTTTGGATGCAAATTTTGGGGATTGGGGGGCAAAATTTGTGTTTGGCCCTGGGTTTGTTAGAGTTAGCACCAGCTAAGTCTGGGTCATTGGTAAGTATAAAAAATATATAAATTACTATAAATTTTTTAACTTTTTTCATTTTTTGGCATCAAAAACATAACTTATAATCCCTCATTGAGCTCGATTTTCATAATTTTTTTCATTGTTTGCCTCAAAAACAGCTTGGAAGCTGTTATTGAGGCAAAGAATGATAAAAATTATGAAAATTGAATGGCAGTTTTTGTGAATAGCACTGGCCAGTTTTGGCCATTTTGTTAGGCCAGACGACACTTACAAACAGAATTCTCTTGAATAACCTTTTGATAAAAAAAAATTTCATAAAAAACATAGCTTATTACTCCTCATTGGAACAAGTTCAGTGAGATCTTTCCAATGAGGGTTCATAAGCTATGTTTTTGAGACAAAAAATGCAAAAATAATGTAAATTGAATTGTGATTTTTGTGAATAGTGCTGGCTGGTTTTGGTTGTTACATTGGGTAAAGGGTTAAAACATTTAATTATCATTTATTTTGAACTTTAGTTTCTAGAAAAGAAAATAAACCAGTACTTATGAGCCTTATCGAAGTACAAAGTGGATAAATTTAACTATTGTTTTTTTTATATTCTTCACCAGTATTCAGTGAAAGTTGAGAAGGGTGATTACACCATATTTGTTCAAGTGAGACATGAGAAACGAGACATGCTTGAGAAGCTGAAGGACATTATACTGTTATTGCATCACAAACTGTCAAATACAATCAGTATGGATGTATATTCATCTTGGCATAATGCTATTACATCTGGAAAGAAGCTCAATAGTTTGATGTTGCAGAGACGGTTGAGATATCCATTGTTTTTATCACCAGTTCCTGAAGACAAGTAAGTACCTCTGAATGCAGTCAATATCGAAAAGCCTTAAATGTTTCCATAATTCTGTAAACTGATTCTCGTAACTATCTTGCAAGCAATCAGTATGAAAATCTGCTAAGATTGGGACATGGAAACACCAGGGAGTGCTGCAGTACTTTTCTTGGTAACCATAGCCAGGGTACCAGACTTCTGAAATGGATAAAATAATTAAAAATGATTGGCTAAACTGTACTTTACACTTCTGTTACAAACGGGATATAGCTATAGATGTGGAAGTGTTCTTAAATACCAAGGAACAGTGACAAAGTTTGTATTGAAAGAGAATCACACAGGATAACATTTGTTTCAAATTAAATTAGTTAACTATGCAAATGTACTTTATCTATGAGCATCAAATATTCTAAGTAGGTAGCTTCTATCTAATTTATACCACAAGAGGCTGTTGTTGATAATTTTTTTGTTACTCATCAATTCTTGGTTCTGATAGGCAGGTGAGAAATGTGCTAATTATTGACTGTTAATTATCTGAAGACAAGTATCTATGCTCATCATCTAATTTCTAAGTTTTCTGAAGCCAAAATGCTAAATTTGTTTAAATTTCTTCTATCAGATTAGTGCAAACTTGGACTCAAGGGACATAAAATAATTTTTTGCTTTGGTACGTTCTTTGGAATACCATATCACACCAAAAAGTTATTGCGGCCTTTAGGATCCACATTTTATTTAATAATTTGTTTGTAGTCAGATTAGTGTTTATAAACACAGTTGGCACATGTTTCCATTCAGAACACCATCGTTGAACCTGCCAAGCAGTTATAAATGAAACACCATGGTGAGTTAATGCCACTGATAAATAGTCGCAGTTTGATGAATGTTGTTGTGATTAAAAGCCAGTCTTGACCCACAATTAACTGGTAGAGTGCTAAATTATTTTTGGTCATCAAAATTTGTCAACATATCTTTGCCTTGTTAACATTTATGGGAGAGTGCCCATAGGCACTCTCCCATAAATTATAACAAGGCAAATCCTTCAAGACCAAATAATTTCACTTCATGGATAATATGAAATACATTAACTGAATATGAAGTCTTTATGATGGGTTACCTGCACTTCAGATTAAAGCCCAAATATGGGCTTCCAGCACTCTACCACTTAACTAATATGCGCAACTATTTGATGTCTTCAGTAATTGTGCATGATTGAAGTAAAACTATGTATTGATTACCAGAAACCTGATTGTTCTGCAGATTCCACCTCCAATGGAACTGATGATGGTTTCTGCACGTGTTCCCAGTTTTTTTGTGGAATTAAAATATGATTTCAGTAAATTAGGTCTGGACGTAGATCGTTGGGAATGTACAGAACCAATTTACTGAATTTACTGGTCAAATTTCATAAACTTCAGTGTCAGCTGGGGTTGAGCTGAAGATTCTATTTACCATTTGATACAGGATCCAGGTAAAATTGTATAAATGGACCAATAAACAAACAGCACTTTTCACAATGCCTCAAATTATGCTGTCACAGGCATTGTTTGTGATGTCCAAATACTAGTCTTCAGTGACATAAATATTTTGAACCATTTAAAATATAATTTTATTGAAATTGCAGGTTCAATATTCATCAAATGATGTCATTAGATGAATTGTAAACAGACAACAAGTGGTTCGAGTTCCATGCCTGAAAATGAGCAGCCTGCCATTTGCAGAATGAGGCCCTCAGAGGGTGAATTTGATGATGCTATCCCATACAGTTGGCCAATTTATCCTCTGGGTACCTCTTTCAGTTTAGTTTTGAGACCCTGATTTAGACTGAGGTTCACAGAGGGTAAATTTAGTGATGTAGTAGGGTAGCATCACTAAATTCACCCTCTGGGGACCTCATTTTGAAGATGACAGTATGCTTATTTTCTGGCTTGCCGAGTTCAATTGTTGTGCAATAATACATTAACGTACACCTTGATCTACTTTTGAAATCTTATTGAATGATTTTGCATTACTGCTTTTAAAGTATAAGTTTATTGGTTGGAAAAAGGATAGGACACGTGATCAATTTCTCTAATCAGTTATTGTATTAGCTCACTTGAACCATTAAGGATCTGGACAATTGTTCTGAATTCACACTTGACCACAACCTGTACACACCCAGGGGCTTAACAGTTATTTCTAGTCAAATTCTTGACTAGAAACCACTACCTGTGTAATTTGTTTATTATCAGCAGGACCCACTCATGATGGCATGTTCTGAGATTGTAAAAGTCGGAAATAGGCCTTTAAGGGTTAATTGTGCTTGTTAGCTCATCTTGACAAAGTCAAGCTGAGCTAATCTCATCGCTTCCCGTCCATCGTCTGTCGTCCGTCAACACCATGTTTTGGTCTTCTCCTCCAAAGCCACTGGGCCAATTCAAGTGAAAGTTTGTGTGAGTGATGGTCCCAAAGGGGCATTTCATTTTTGTTTAAGCCCGCATGCCCAGCCCCATAGGGAGGGAGTAGGGGAAAATGCTCCAAAATATTTTAAAAATCTTCTTCTCAAGAACCAGTGTGTACAATGACTTGATATTTGCTATGGAGCTTCCGTATGAGGTGTAGAATCAAGTTTGTTCAAACAAAGTTCATGAAGTAATATTTGGCTTTGTAATAGGAGGGGTAAGATTTTGGGCCCCGCCCAAAATTTCTATTTTCTGAACCGATGGTCCGGTATGAACCAAATTTGGTTTGTGTTTGGTTTGTGGTAGTATTGGGTCATAAGTACTTGACCCATGCAAAAAAAAAAAAATTCCTGCATCCCCATGGGAACCCTGGAAGCTAAAAATAGAAATATTTTCAAACGCACATATTTCCCAAACCCCACGGAACAGAGAGCTTTTATTTGGTATGAAGTATCCCTATGACCAGTAGAATTGAATGGTAAAAAAAAATTGCCATCGGTTATGTTAGGGTGTTCTGTAATGGGCATCGAAAAAATGCTGAGTCAGCATATTTGCAAAAATTTAAAAAAAATTTTTTTCCAGAACCAATCATCAGAATCTTTTGATATTTGGTATACAGCATTCATAGGGGGGGTCAGATAAAAGTTTGTTGAAATAAAGCTCATTGGTTCATATTTGGGCTCTCAACAGGAGCCCGAAGTTTTAACACGGTAATATGGGGAATATTCTTTAAAAATCTTCTTCTTCAGAACCACCAGTCAGAATCTTTTAATATTTGGTATACATCATTGTTATGAGGGTCAGATTCTGGATTGTTCAAACTAAGTCCCTAGGTTAATATTTGGGCTTCCTATGGAAGCCCAAATTTTATCTTTGTTCAATATGGAGGGTAATTTAAAAAAATCTTCTTCAGATCCATCAGTCAGAATGCTTTGATATTTGGTATGCAACATCTCTATGGGGGTCAGATTCAAGTTTGTTCAAATCAGATCCCTAGGTATATATTTGGGCTCACTATGGTAGCCCAATTTTTTACTTAGTGCAATATGAGAAAATTTCTTTAAAAATCTTCTTATTCAGATCCACCAGTCGGAATGCTTTTATATTTGGAATACAACATCTCTAGGGGGGGCAGATTCCAGGTTGTTCAATTCGAGTGCCTAGGTTAATATTTGGGCTCCATATGGGAACATGAAATTTAACTTAGTACAATATGAGCGAATTTCTTCAAAAATCTTCTTCTTCAGATTCACTTGTCAGAATGCTTTCACATTTGGTATACAACATCTCTAGGGGGTCAGATTCAAGTTTGTTCAAATCGGATCCATAGGTCAATATTTGGGCTCGCTATGGTAGCCCAAATTTGAACTTAGTGCAGTTCGAAGAAATTTCTTGCCAATTTCTCTTCTTCATATCCAACAGTCAGAATGCTTTCATATTCGGTACACAACATCTCTAGGGAAGTCAGATATAACTGTGTTCAAATCAAGAGCCTGGGTTAATATTTGGGCTCTCTATGGGAGCCGGAATTGGCCATTTTGCTGAAGAATTAAAAATTTTATTTTGTATTCAGTACCCTCTAGAGGTACTAAGATTAATCCACATAGGTTGTATCAAGGGGCTTCATAGGGGAGCTCTACATTTTACTTATGATCAACTGAAAAAAAGGCATGATGCCTAGATTATTTTTGTCACTCCTGAGGGACTCAAGGATTGACAGTGTAGCCTATGGAGATGGCTTGCTTAATGTAGACTCATTCGTGGACTCTGTTTAAATTGTGTTCTGTACAAGATGAGCGCTTCAGTCCTCGTGGGGCCCCTTGTTTTTTGGTTGTAATTCCTTCTCTACATCCCCAAGCAAGGATCCTACATATTTGAATATTTCTGAATTGACAAACTCGTATAACTGCATATAACTTTCAAACACCACACCATTCACCATGACTCCAGTACAAATTTAACCTATTAATTGAATACAAGTTAACCCTTTACCTAATGAATTGCTCGCATCCGCCTGCATAATTTGCAAATTGAGCAGTTGAAAAAAATTAAATATTTCAACAAAACCATATCATGTGACCCCTCATTGGAATGAGCTCATCGAACTCATTCCAATGAGGGGTTACATGATATGGTTTTGTTGAAATTTTTTTGAAAAAATTAAAATAATAAATTTTGATATTGTCTGCGATGGGTAAAGGGTTAAAGAAATAATTTCTCTCATTTGAATAAAAATTGTGTGATCTGTCAAAGAATTACTTTGATCCTCACTGATTTTCCAAAATTTACATGTCTCTTTGGCCTCAGTTTATCCAATCTATTGATTTTATTCTTTTCTATCTTGTTTGACAGAACTCTGACAGGGCTATAAAACAAGAAATTGATTGAAGTCCTGCAAATTGAGTACTCCTGGGCCTGTTAATTGAATATCTTTTTCTGTCAAAGTTTCTGTTCAGTTAATCCTCTGCACACTGATGCCAAATTGAAAGTTTAACCTGCATATTTTTTCTGTAATGCAGATGGGAATTTAACCAATTCAGTCTTGCTTGACAGAGCTCACTGAGCTCTGTCAAACAAGACTGAATTGGTTAAATTCCAAGTTACGTTATTGGAAAATATTGCTGCTTGAAATTTCAGAATTTTGACATCAGTGTGCAGAGAATAAACAAGGTTTGACCTTGACAATGAAATGCTTAAACTCATATTTTTTATACGACAACCAATGGCCCAGACTAGCTGGTGCTAACTCAAATTAATCCAGAGCCAAACACAGATTTTGCCCCCCAATCCCCCAAATTTGCTTGCAAAACCGAAAAAAAATTAAGTCCTAGATGGTTCTCCATACTTTTGAGATCTGTGCATTCGCAGTATCCAGAAAGGTACTGAAATTGGTGCCAAGCATCATTCTTTGTTTGGCCCGGAAGTCAGCAACAATGAACTGACATCTGTGCTTTTAAATCTCCTTTTTTGAGGATGCCAGACACAAATCAATGGTAAAATTGGTGGATCCAAGGCTGGAAATGGATGATGGAAGTAAACAACGGTGGTTGGAAGCATTCAGGGCTGTAACTTTATAATAATTATAAAAATTATTTCATGTTTCCCAATTTCGGGACATACGCCTGACGTCATCATTCTTGCTAATGATTTTTCCACTGTTTGTTAAGTGTTCCTTCCCTATCCCTCCTTGAAGCCCTCCTGTTAAACTCCTAAGCTTTTTGTCTGTTTTTTTATTGAAATTTTTTATTAAATTTCTTGGGAGTTTAACGTGTATTACAGAATGTTTATTCTGTTTATCCCCATGGTTACGTCCTCACCCTAGGGGTGTTAGGTCGTTTTGGTCTTGCATCTTCTATCTGGTCTATCATTTTTTCTTCATAAGAAGATCTAGCTTCACATCTGGTAGCATTAAAATTTGTTACTGACTTTGGGCCTTTTTTCTGTGCTTGATGTCTTGTTTCCAGTTTTTTCTTTGATGTTGTTTACATTGGCAATGTCTTTAAATATATGTAGTTTTTAGATATTATATTACTTGTAGGATTATTGTAGGATACATTGATTATGATTCCGGTAGTGTAGCTAAAAAAATTTTGTTTTGACCACACTTAGGCTCTATCGGGATGCCCTTGGGCTCTTCATGTTCCCTTTGGGAACTAGGGCTTTTTCAAAATGTTTTCAAAAAAATTTTGGGGTTTAATTTTTCAATTTTGATTTTGATTGCAATTATTTATGTAACTTTATCATATATTTATTGTGGAGTTTGTAGGAGTCTATCGACTTACTTTGATTGAATCAAGAAAGCTTACTGCTCTAAATGCAAGGCGAGGAAGTCTTCCTCAGATTTACATGCTTGTTGCCTTGCCTGTAGTCGATGTACTCCTGCAGATACTTGTCCTACATGTGTGAATTGGGATGACAAACATTGGAGACGGGTGTCACGGTATGTTGGCGGTGAGATGCCTATGCCAGTGCTCTCACCGCAAGGTAATTCAAGTTTTTCAGTTTCTTTTTCTGAGGAACAAGAACATGGTGATGGTACTGTGACACCCACCAAAAGTGTGCTATCATTGTCGCGCTCTGATGAGCAAACAGAGCTAGCTGCAATGGTGCTCATTAATATTAAGCAAGGGATAAGGCCTTTAGTTAGTGTCCTTAATCCCTTGCAGGCAGCTAGCTTGACCGGTGAAGCGGTTACTCCGTCCTTGGGACTCGTGATACCAGGTATGTCCGTTGCAGCTGAAGGAAGTGTAGAATTGGGTGGAGCTAGCACCTTAAAACCAAAAGCTCACCCAGCGACGACTGAAATAGGGAGGAAGCCAGCAAGTTTCTTTTTGGGAGGCTCATTGAGGTCTGACAAGGCTGCGAGCTGGAGTGGTCCCTCTCTAACCCAACAACATCTGGGATCTGAGGTTGTTTTGAGAAACTTGTACTAGCCAGAGCATATGCCACACCTGCTGGGCGGGACGCTCCATCTAGACTGCAGCGGGCCTCGGTTAGTCACAGCTTCCTCTGCTACGATTCATAAGCACACATGACCGCATCCTAGCTACCCGACTTCGGACATCCAGCCAGCTGCGCGAAGATGGAGCCAGTCTTCGCCCGTGAAGTCGGACCATCCGGTAGCTAGGGATGTTCAGAGCAGAGATCCATCTCTGGAATGCCGTCCCAGGAGCAGCAAGCGGCTAAAAAGCAGAAAACTGCTGCTCCCCAAGCCTCGGTGACAGACTTGTTGTCGCAGATTGCGCAGCTGATTGAAGAATCCCAGCAAGTGTGTGAGCAGCCTCCCGCAGACTCCAGTAGTGAGCTGTCGGATGGTGCTGGGTCGGTCCACTCATCTGCACATGCAGATGCGATGGACCGAGAATCATAGCTGATTCAGTCGGATGGTGAAAGGGATAAGGAAGAGGATTACCCTTCCCTTTAGGAACAACATATGGTAACGATGGAATTTATCCATAAATACTATCCTGAATTTGTTCCACCTAATCAGCAAGCTGCGACAACAAGGGAGAAACTGCTGTCGTCTTTAGACGCAGACTTTGTACGGAGGAAAGAAGAAGTTCTTTCTTTTCCGATACAGTCTAGACAGGTGTCGCAGGCCTTCGGCCATGTCGATGACGCCATATTTAACCTCTCTAGTATGAAGAGGAAAGGCGGTTTCTTATCAACATCTTCCATAAATACACCGTTCCTTGGACCACGTTCATTTAAAACGGTTGGAGATGTTCAAAGATCTCCTCTGCATTTAGATGAGTAGGACGGGCATTTAGATATGTCCCTACCTGCTTCATTCAACATTCGCTTGGATGTGATGGAATGTGCTATTTCATCGAATAGAGTGAATTTGGATGCGATGTCCTACGCAGATCACCTTACCAGAGCTATGGTGCAACGTCTCAATGAGAAGGAATTTGAGGACGTTTGTTCCTTGCTTAGAGTTCTTTCCAGGGCAGTCATGTATGCCACGTATAACTCTACTCTGGAGTTAATCAGACGTGAAGCTGCCCTTGCGTCGTCATCACTTATAGATGACAAAGTGAAAAGCTCACTCCGGGTCGCTCCGGTCTCTGGACATACTCTGTTTGATGACAAGCTTTCGTAAGTCTATGAATAGGCTACTAAGAAAGCTTCCAGTGCTCTGCTTTTGAAGTCGGGGTCTCAACAACATGCTTCAGCAGACCGGGGTAAGCGAGGATGTTCTAAATCAAAATCATCAAAAAGGAACTCCTCACAAGGGTTAAAGAAACCCTCATATAATTACTCCAGAGGTCATCAGTACAGCGACTTGGGAAAGGGGCGTAAGTCTGATCAGGATTATCGGTCAGATGCCCCTTAGCTGATGGGATGAGGATCTTCACGGGGAGGACGTAGGTTCTCCTCCTGTAAGCCTCTCAAGTCCTACAGGTGATGGTCAAGACCTCTATTGCTTGTGAGCTGGCGGAAGGTTATCAAGCTTCGTGAGAAACTGGATAGCAGTCACAGAAGATCAGTGGGTGAGAAGTGTAGTCTCGGAAGGCCTATGGCTATCATTCCGAGCGAAACCCCCACTAACAAAATGTTTGCGTTGGACAAATCTTCCGGCGGATGCTTTCAAAAGAGAGTCTCTCCTAGCGGTGTACAGGCTCTCTTATTAAAGGAAGCAATAGAGGTCATCAAGAATCAAAATTCTCAGGGTTTATCAATCCTCTGTTCCACGTACCAAAACCAGACGGTTCATTCTGGACCGGTAATAGACTTGAGCTGGATAAACAAGTTAATCGTGTCTCCAAAGTTCTATATGGAAACTATTCGGTCGGTAAGAGCGAGCATTGAAGGGAACGACTATGCAGCAAGCATAGATCTAAAGGGCACTTACTTTCATGTCCTGGTACATTCGGCATTCAGAATCAGTTCTGAGCAATGTGCTTTGGTCTGAACCTGGCTCCTTGGGCTTTCACTCGAATAATGAACTTGGTAATGTCATACTTCCGAGCTCATTCATCTGCGGTAACGTTGGCTTACTTGGACGACATTCTTGAGAGATACAGCAACAGAATTATTCTTCAGAACGATGTTCAGAGTCTGCTACAATTGCTCCGACATCTCGGTTTCATAGTAAATGAGAAAAAGTTGGATCTAGCTCCATCCAAGTCGTTCACTCACTTGGGAATGAACACAACAATCTGGTTCATCTGCCGTTACCCAGAGCGAAATTAGTCAGTTGTTATGCTTCCTTTTGTCTAAACTTGGACACAATAACAGCGAGGGAGTTCATGCGACTGATGTGGCTGTGTGGAGCGGCTGCGGATCTTATTCCGATGGGCCGCCTGCGCATGCATCCCCTCCAGATATTCTTTACTCCAAACTGGAGTGTGAAGATGCATTTGCTTGAAACCAGTATTGTTTAAGCGGACCTAGTAAAACAAAAGGTTCAGATTTGGGCAGATCTTCAGTGGTTAACTCAAGAAGTTCCGCTTCAACTGCTTTCACGATTATGACGGATGCGAGTCAGACGGGCTGGGGCGCATCAATAAGTCCCGCAGACTTGAAGTGCCAGCGTCTCTGGGACTCTCGGTTCCTAGAGAAGCACAAAAACAAAAGAGATGATTCCAATGTGGCTAGCACTACAACATTCGATTCCTCAAATAGCGAACGTCCATGTTCAAATTCTGTCGGACAACTCGACAGTAGTTGCTTACCTCAGGACCCAAGGCAGCATTCACTCAATTCTATTATGCGAATTAACGGAGAGGATTCTCCTTTTCGTTCTGAATCATCACGTTCATCTCTCAGTCCATCATATACCGGGTCGTCTGAACTTATTAGCAGACTCCTGTCTCGGAAAGGTCGCCTGTTGCCATCGGAGTGGACTCTCAACAAGTGAATATTCAGGCAGATTTGCTACCTGTGGGATCGTCCCATGATAGATCTTTTTGTGACACACCAAAGCAATCAGTTACCGACGTTCATGTCGCCATGCCCAGATCATCGAGTGTATGCAGTAGATGCTCTGTCGACTTCATGGGATGGGATGATAAGATATGCATATCCTCCAGCTCCGTTGATTCAGCAGATTCTGTTAAAGATCAAACAGTCTCATTGCAAAATCCTGCTAGTAGCACCTCTGTCGTCACAGAAACCTTGGATCAATCTTCTCAGGTGTCTGTTATGGGATGTTCTCCGGAAGCTTCCTCCATGAGAGGATCTTCTTTATCATGGGAAGTCCCGTGCACTGCATCACAACCCGGAAGGTCTAAACCTTTACGTATTTCTGTTGTGCAGTCCTTCTTGTATGGAAATCATTTTACAGGACAAGCAGTGGATGTAATTTCTAACTGTAGGAGGGCCTCCTCTTCATTGACTTGTGCAGCGAAGTGTAGGGTTTTCTTCCGTTGGTGTTTAGATCCGTCGTTAGACATATACAATCTGTCCATACCACATATTGGCAATTTCCTGGTCTACTTGTCGCTAGATGGATTCAGTTGGCAATACGCATTGCCTACGAAAATCTGTCTTCAGATCAATGTTCTATCAATAAGATTTCAGTGCACGAGGTTAGAGCACTATCCACTTCTTGGGCTTATTCTAACCATATAGCCATTACTGATGAAGGCTGCTTACTGCACACAGCCCTCTTCATTTACCAAGTTTTACCTGAGAAATTTAGAGTCCATCTCCGGTGACCTTAGATCTTTGGGTCCTCTTTCTATTGCTCAGAATGTCATCCATTAATGTTACATCTATAAGGTCTTTAGGCAGTCTGCTCCAACACTGATGCTGTTCCGCTGCCCTCTTCGTTCTGTGAAATTTTACCTCAGAACAAGGGGAAGGGGGGGGGGGGTCCCTTATGATTTTCCAGCTTTATAGTGAAAAGCAAGGAAATACCTCCTCCAGTGACAGTAGTCCTGCATCGGGGCTGAGGTGGTTTTAATGTGTAGCTCAGTGTGAAGCAATAACTATGTACTGTTTTTTAAGTGTAGCTCACTGTGAAGCATTTGTATATGTTACGTGTGAAACGAGCGTTAATATACAATCCTCGGACCCTTTTAAATGAGTATAAAGTCTCCTTCTCTGAACTATCTTTATATATTGGTTTTCCTTCACCGAATTAGCATAACAGGTTATGCTGGCATCAAATGGAGAATTATGTATTATTATGTAATGCTCAGTTACATTGTTGGTGTTATGCCTTTCTCTTTTCTCGTAAAAGAAAAAGACATATATAATTCCTATCTTTTCCTATTCTCCTGTAGGAGCTATCCTTTTCTGAAGTAAGTGAGAGATTGGATTTTCCTTTAAGTCCTAGGCCCTCCAGCCTTTTTACGATTCAGCTAGTCTGGGCCATTGGTTGTCGTATAAAAATATGATAGATTTTAAGTAATTTGTATATTTTTTATGCTTACCAATGGCCCGGACGGGGATGGCCCTCTCATGAGTGGGGACTCATACCCCCCTGCTGTTTATAACATTTAGCAGACATCTGTAGAAAGAATGATAGTTGGCGCCAATTTCAGTACCTTCCTGGATACTGTGTATGTGCAGATCTTAAAAGTATGGAGGACCATCTAGGACGGTTTTGCATGCAAATTTTGGGGATTGGGTGGCAAAATTTGTGTTTGGCCCTGGATTAATTTGAGTTAGGACCACCTAGTCTAGGCCATTGGTAAGTATAAAAAATAGACAAATTACTTAAAATTTATCATATTTCTTTCTAGATTACCTAAATGTTCCTCTCCTGGATACTACCTCACTGGAAATATGACCTTATTCAAAGATGACCCATTGAAAAAATCAGTAAGTTAGAGATATCTTCACTGCTTTTATGTAGGCTTGCCGTGATTATGCAAAAAGTCGACTAATCGTCGGTCGGGTCGATTGATCGACTTTAAATTTGAAAGTCGACTTTTTTTACTTTTTTTTACCCCCGCATGTATAATGACACCACTTCCTTGCCAGAACGTGATCACGCTGTATATACATGAGGTAAAGGAGGGCAGCCTCACTCCCCCCCCCCCCCCCCCCCCTCAAATAAATAGTAATTTTTCTAAGTCCAATTCGGAAATGTTTGCGGTAATTACCTCCCACTTTAATGATTTCTTTTTTGGAAAATATGAAAGTTATTTTCAAGTATTACTCTCTCGTCATGTCAACAACATGTCCGTATTTTAAACAACATCGTTTCCAATAACCATTCTTTGCTCATAAATCTTTCATTTTGAACAACATGAAATGAAACTCGCTGCGTTTGATGAAATTTCAGTATTTTGCATCACAACACTAGAGTTAGCTCCCTTGGGTCACTCTTTCGTGTTGGAAATCAGAAAAAAATAATCATCGATTTTGGGCTCTGATCGATCGACTATGGAATTTCATAATCGCGGCAAGCCTACTTTTATGTACCCTTTTCTTGTTCAGATAATATTTATCTTGGTCTATAAAGTTTTATCACTATGTGCTCAATTGCTCAAAAATACATCATGAACCAAAATTGGTTCACTAAGACACATATTTCATTTCATGCTTTACCATCAACAGTGAAAACTTCCTTTCTGGGCCATATTTCAGATGCCATTTGACCTAGAGTCATAAAACTTAGTGGGTTTATGTTCCAAAGGAATATGTTGAATTGGAACTGGGTCACTCTGACTATATCTATCCTGCACTGCACTGAGTGCAAATCTGCCAAAGACCATATTTTGAGTGATAATTGACCTATGAAACTTGCTGGGTTTGTGTATCTTCACCCAAAGGTATGTCACTGTGACTTGTCTTTCATGCTTGACTACACTTGGTGCAGCATTCTCTTCTGAACTATATTTCACTTACTATTCGACTTAAGGCCATGAACATGATGGATATAATGCATTCTCCAAATGTTATATAAGTAGCCCACGGTGTCCTATTTTATATGCATGGCTCAACTTATTGCATAAGATTTGTGGAGGTATTCAGTAAGTTAATGCGTTTTGACATATCTAGTTTCTGACATATCTAGTTTCTGATGCCTATCATATGTTTACAATAATGCATTCTTCATTGGAAGTGATGATGTGTCTAGCTTTTGTCATAAATTCAAATTAAATGAACTGAAATACTTAAATATAATGTAAATCTATATTTTGTGTTTTATGATCTTCATTCATGGAGGAAACCATTGGTGAATACCAGCAAATGTTAATAAATGAATTAATTAACCCATAAGGGCCTAATTCCAACTTTACTCACTTTTTCTGCAACAAATCTGGTACCCCCAACATGCAGTCTTTGGGTAAACTTCCAAGTTACATTCCAAGTGTCTTGACAGTTGTTTCTTGACAAGTCTTGGCTACCTAAATAGGCAGCCAAGACTTGCTTAGAAACAACTGCAAAGTCACAGTATATGGACTGTCAGTATATAGAAAAAAAATATTAAAAATCTCTGGAACCCTAAGGGTTAAAAATATACTTGTATTATCAAAAAAGTGCCTAAAGAAATTTGTCAGTTATTCTTCATATGTTGTGCTCTCAAAAAACTGAATACAATAATTTTTTAACAAAGAGACATTTAGTAAACATCAAATTAAAAAATAACTAACCTCTGAAGGTCTGGACAGTTTCACAGCTTTGCAATACTTTCATGATGGTATATATTTTATTGGACTTATGCCCTATATATCTCAGTAGAGATATGTTTTGCCCTATTTAATCATGGAAAGAAAGTTTGAAGAAATTGCTTTGAAAGGTGTATGGACTGATCAACTGTCAATTTTCTATATAACTTTCCCATTTCACATGTTCTTTACACCACTTTATTGAACTTCATTGTGGAGATCCTGGATAGTGTGTCACACAAATGTATTGCCGAGTGACATATCTGTTCAGATTGTTTCACAAAATCACAGATATGCTGCAAGAACAGTGCAATTTTATGCTGAGTGTTTACAGCTATCACGTAACATTGCAGCAGCCCTGCAACATTCCACCATAGCATGAACACTGGTTGTTAGTAGCATGGGAAGCAGTTCGCTTGATCTGGATCTATCTCATAAGTCATCAAGTTCTGGATAGGTGAGAACTTTTTCTGACAAGAATGCACTCTTGCTGATAACATCGTGTTAGGACCCCAAGAAGTATGATTTTATGAAGTACAAACTGCTACCGGTACACCATCAATTGAGTGTGTAACAGCATAGAACGTCTCTTAAAATACATTAAGCAAAAGCAAGCCACTCATATGAAATATAACCAATGTCACCTATTTCGACAAGTTATCCCAGCTGTTGGAACAAAACAATAAATGTCACAAAGAGAAGATGAAGATTGTGGGAAAGAGTTAAGAATGGAATAGAGCATAAAACAATATCGACTTGTGCATAAGAAACAAGAATTTGCCTGCTGTTCGATGGCTACACCAAAAGTTTTACAAGAGATATTGTATCATGCTCATGTAAATGCTTGTGCTGGGTGCGAGCTGTTGACCTACAAGAAGTGTCAGCAAGAGTTACAGAAAAGATGTAGTTAATGCTTCAAGTATGTGAAGGTGTCTTCTGTAGTTTGTGAAGCTTGCAACAAGAGCTTTGCTGTTAGAAATGGTTTGAGAAAGCACTAATGGGCAGAACATGAAAAAGGAGTACAACATGTGTCCTATCAGACTGTCTTCTGCAATCACAAGAAAAGCAAAGGTCATTTATAAAGGGCCTGTGCCATTTTAATACTTATTAGCTCAACTTTGGCGAAGCCAAATTTGAGCTTTTGTCTGGCCGTCTGTCCGTACGTCAACAATTGGATACGGCTCAGGCTAGAGGCCGTATTTATGAACCGATCTTTACGAAACTTCTTGGGTACCTTTGTTATCACCGTGGGACGAGAACAAGTGTTTTTGGGTGCGGTCCAAAATTCAAGATGGCTCCCAGCCACCATTTTGTACCGACGATGCAGAAATCTGTATTTTTATACTGTACCAATGACCCAGACTTAGCTGGTGCTAACTCCAACAAAACCAGGGCCAAACACAAATTTTGCCCCCCAATACCCCAAAATTTGCATCCAAAACAAAAAGAAATCATGTCCTAAAGGACCTCCATACTACGCCTCTACTGCGCATGCGCAGTGACGCAGTCGTCCCGAAATTGGCGCCAATTATCATTCTCTGTTTGGCCCTTCATCAGTCAACATCTCACTGATCTTTGTGCTTGTAAATCTCAGTTTAAAGGATGCCAGACACGTAATTTTTGGAGAAAATGTGATTCTAAGGAGGATAGAAGGAGGAGAGGAAAAAGAAGTGGCAAAAAATAATCAGGGCTGTACTTAAAATTTTTTGATGAAATTATGTTAAGTTGCCTATTTTCGAGGCATGGGCCTCTTGTTGTCATTCTTGCTAAGTGTTGCACTGCTTATTCAGTGTTTCCTCTCCCCTAGCCTTCTAAAGTACCCCCTGGCAATTCTCCCATGCTTTTGGCATATTTTTGAGAAATTTCATTTCTAAAATTTCCTGGGAGAGTTGCTTGGTTACAGAATGTTTTCTGTTATTTTCCCCATAGTTACGTTTTCACCCATGGGTGTATAACGTTTGTGTTCTGCATCTTCCATCTGATGTTCTACAGATTCTCCCCTGGGAGTCTGTTTTGTATCAGATAGAGTGTAATTGATGACTGATTCCGGGCCAGTTTTTTCAGTGCCTGGAGTCATGTTTTCTAGTGTGTTTACACTGTTTGTTTTCATTGGCAACAGCCTTTTTTGAGGGGGGCTGTTTGCCTTTGTGGTAGTTTATCTCATTATAAGATACATTTATATTATCCGAAAGTGTCTCATTAATTATTCTATATAAATTTAAAATTTTTGACCACACTTTGCCATCGGATCCATCGGGGCTCAACGTTACTTTTCAGCAACTTGGGCTTCTCTGAAAAAATATTTTTTCAAAATTATTTTGTTTTGCAATTGTTTTTTCATTTATTAATGGATCATGTTATTATGTATCTTTGTGTCAGGGGTTTTTGCGAGTAACTAGGACTTATTGTTGTTCTTTCACAATGAAGGGACATTGTTCAAATTGTAATAGGAAGAAATCTTCCTCTGACTTTCATGATCATTGTATTAATTGTAGTCAGTGTTCTCGCATTAATCCCTGTCCTATATGTGAACATTGGGATGAGAAACACTGGAAACGTGTGTCACGATATGTTGTTTCTGGAGAAAGAGCGATGCCGGCTCTTTCTCCACAAGGTCACTCTACTCTCTCAGTTTCTATTTCAGAGGAACCAGAACAGGGTGATGTTTCCATGTTATCTTCAAGTGTGCGTCCGTCGTCACAAATGAATTCAGAGCTAGCGGCAAAAGTGCTCATGGAGATTAGACAAATGTCGTCCGCTAGCTCGCCCGGTGTAGCGTCCATTCACCGAATGGTTCGGCAGCCGGGTTCGTCCGATGCGGTCCAAGAGGAAATTTTGGGTGATGCGAGCACTATAAACATAATAGATGCACACCCAGTGACGGCGGATAGTAAGCGAGAACGGAGGAAGCCTTTTAGTCCGGTTCCTAGCTCGTCCAGGTCCAGCCGGGCCGCGAGCGAGAGAGGTCCCTCTCTCGTACAACAACATCTGGGACCAGATGTTGTGGTACAAAATGTGTCTTTAGCGGAGCATACGTCCGTCGCTCGGGACGCTCCGTTGTATAAGCAGTCCGCAGAGACTGTTAAGGCTTCCTCTTGTCAGCGCACACGACCGCACCTTGGCTGCGTGACCGCCGATATTTTACCAGCTTCGCCGATGAAGGATTCTTCGGCGACCAGGTCACACCATCCGGCAGCCAGGGATTCGAGACCGATGGACTCCGGACGTTCGCATAGGAAAAGTATGCGGGAGCCATCTGATGCGGAGCTGCCCTCGGCGAAGCAGCGAAAGACTGCGCCTCCGCAGGTCTCGACGTCGGACATTCTTGTGCAGATAGCACAGCTTATCGCAGCATCCCAGCAGCCGACAGAAACGGTGTCGGATCGAGAATTATCCGACGGCGCTGGGTCGGTACGCTCCGCCGAAGCATCGGGGGCGGACGACCGGGAACATCGGGAGGTCCGACCGGATGGTGAAAGGGATACGGATGACTTGGAGCTATCCCTTTCGGAACAACATAAAGCTGCCGTGGACTTCATCCGGCACTTTCTCCCTCAAGTTGTTCCGTCGGGCCAGACTGCTGCGCTTCCGGACAAGAGAATTATAGCGTCATTGGACTCTGAATTTTTTGAGCGGTTCAGGGACATCGCTCCCGAGTTTCCGTCGCAGTCCAATAATGTTGCAAGAACATTTGAATTATTGAACGACGCTATATTTAAACTTGCTTCCAGGACGGGGAAAGCAGGTTTCTTGTCCGCTAATACTCTCAACCTGCCTTTCATTAATGCAAGGAATAAATTTGATACGGCAGGACAGGGTATACCGAGAGTTCCTCTGCGTATGGACGACGAGGCGGAAGACTTAGAGCTATCATTACCGTCGTCAGCTTCTATTCCAACCACGGTGTTGGAAACAGCTATTGCGTCTAACAGAGCCAATTTAGATGCCTTATCTTACGCAGATCACCTTACTAAGGCGTTATCACTGCGCCTTCAAGGGGAAGAGTTTCAGGATATACAATCCTCTTTAAGACTTCTTTCAAGGGCAGTAGCTTATTCCATGTGTAACTCCGCCCTTTCAGTGGCAAATCTGGAGTTGGTTAGACGTGACGCAGCCCTAGCTACATCCACACTAGTGGATTCTAAGGTGAAGAACTCTCTTAGAGTCGCTTCGGTCTCAGGAGAACTTCTCTTTGATGGCAAGCTTTCCGCTATCTATGATAAAATTAAAAAGAAAGCTAATGATTCTCTGTTGTTCAGATCGGCTCCTAAAAAGTCGGATACAGCAGACACGAATAAGACAGACACTTCTGGGTCTAATGCGCCCAAGAGAGGTTCCTATAGAGGTTCCGGTGCGTCCTCTTGGTCTTATTCGAGAGACCGTCAGGATAGCGACTCTCATTCGGGACGCCCTTCAGGCCGGGACAATCGGTCGGACGCCCCGAGGTCGACGAGGCGAGGTGCGGGTCGTGGAAGACGTGGTTTCTCCTACCGCAGGCCTCGCAGGTCCAGGAGGTGATGGCTTAAACCTCTATCGCGTTCCGGTTGGCGGAAGGTTGTCGAGTTTTTCACAAGAGTGGGCGTCGTTTACGGACGACCCTTGGGTGAGAGGAGTGACTTCGGAAGGTCTAAAGATATCCTTCAAACGAAAGCCTCCATTAACTCGAAGTCCAAAGTGGACTCATCTTCCGTCAAATCCACAGAAAAGAGACGCTCTGTTATCAGAGGTGCAGTCTCTTTTCTGTTCAGATTGTTTCACAAAATCACAGATATGCTGCAAGAACAGTGCAATTTTATGCTGAGTGTTTACAGCTATCACGTAACATTGCAGCAGCCCTGCAACATTCCACCATAGCATGAACACTGGTTGTTAGTAGCATGGGAAGCAGTTCGCTTGATCTGGATCTATCTCATAAGTCATCAAGTTCTGGATAGGTGAGACCTTTTTCTGACAAGAATGCACTCTTGCTGATAACATCGTGTTAGGACCCCAAGAAGTATGATTTTATGAAGTACAAACTGCTACCGGTACACCATCAATTGAGTGTGTAACAGCATAGAACGTCTCTTAAAATACATTAAGCAAAAGCAAGCCACTCATATGAAATATAACCAATGTCACCTATTTCGACAAGTTATCCCAGCTGTTGGAACAAAACAATAAATGTCACAAAGAGAAGATGAAGATTGTGGGAAAGAGTTAAGAATGGAATAGAGCATAAAACAATATCGACTTGTGCATAAGAAACAAGAATTTGCCTGCTGTTCGATGGCTACACCAAAAGTTTTACAAGAGATATTGTATCATGCTCATGTAAATGCTTGTGCTGGGTGCGAGCTGTTGACCTACAAGAAGTGTCAGCAAGAGTTACAGAAAAGATGTAGTTAATGCTTCAAGTATGTGAAGGTGTCTTCTGTAGTTTGTGAAGCTTGCAACAAGAGCTTTGCTGTTAGAAATGGTTTGAGAAAGCACTAATGGGCAGAACATGAAAAAGGAGTACAACATGTGTCCTATCAGACTGTCTTCTGCAATCACAAGAAAAGCAAAGGTCATTTATAAAGGGCCTGTGCCATTTTAATACTTATTAGCTCAACTTTCATTAATGCAAGGAATAAATTTGATACGGCAGGACAGGGTATACCGAGAGTTCCTCTGCGTATGGACGACGAGGCGGAAGACTTAGAGCTATCATTACCGTCGTCAGCTTCTATTCCAACCGCGGTGTTGGAAACAGCTATTGCGTCTAACAGAGCCAATTTAGATGCCTTATCTTACGCAGATCACCTTACTAAGGCGTTATCACTGCGCCTTCAAGGGGAAGAGTTTCAGGATATACAATCCTCTTTAAGACTTCTTTCAAGGGCAGTAGCTTATTCCATGTGTAACTCCGCCCTTTCAGTGGCAAATCTGGAGTTGGTTAGACGTGACGCAGCCCTAGCTACATCCACACTAGTGGATTCTAAGGTGAAGAACTCTCTTAGAGTCGCTTCGGTCTCAGGAGAACTTCTCTTTGACGGCAAGCTTTCCGCTATCTATGATAAAATTAAAAAGAAAGCTAATGATTCTCTGTTGTTCAGATCGGCTCCTAAAAAGTCGGATACAGCAGACACGAATAAGACAGGCACTTCTGGGTCTAATGCGCCCAAGAGAGGTTCCTATAGAGGTTCCGGTGCGTCCTCTTGGTCTTATTCGAGAGACCGTCAGGATAGCGACTCTCATTCGGGACGCCCTTCAGGCCGGGACAATCGGTCGGACGCCCCGAGGGCGACGAGGCGAGGTGCGGGTCGTGGAAGACGTGGTTTCTCCTACCGCAGGCCTCGCAGGTCCAGGAGGTGATGGCTTAAACCTCTATCGCGTTCCGGTTGGCGGAAGGTTGTCGAGTTTTTCACAAGAGTGGGCGTCGATTACGGACGACCCTTGGGTGAGAGGAGTGACTTCGGAAGGTCTAAAGATATCCTTCAAACGAAAGCCTCCATTAACTCGAAGTCCAAAGTGGACTCATCTTCCGTCAAATCCACAGAAAAGAGACGCTCTGTTATCAGAGGTGCAGTCTCTTTTAATGAAAAACGCGGTAGAGGTCGTAGAAAACCAGGAATCTCTGGGATTCTACAGCCATCTGTTTCTGGTTCCGAAACCAGACGGCTCGTTCCGTCCAGTCATAGATTTGAGCTGGATAAACAAGCTGATCGTCGCTCCGAAGTTTTATATGGAGACGATTCGATCGGTCAGAGCGAGTATTCGGGTGAACGATTATGCAACGAGCATAGATCTCAAAGATGCGTACTTTCACGTCATGGTACATCCGACATTCCGAAAGTATCTACGCTTCGCAGTCCTAGGAGTGGTGTATCAATTCCGGGCGATGTGCTTCGGATTGAATCTAGCACCCTGGGCTTTCACTCGGGTAATGAACTCGGTAATGATCTACTTCCGAGCTCATTCGTCTGCGGTAACGTCGGCCTACCTGGACGACATTCTTCAGAGGTACGGCAACGAGTTAACGCTTCAGAACGATGTTCAGAATCTTCTTCTATTACTCCGACGTCTCGGTTTTATAGTAAACGAGGAGAAGTCGGATCTGGTGCCGTCCAAGTCATTCACTCATCTGGGAATGAGCTTCGAGACGCACAACAATCTCGTTTGTCTGCCGTTAACCAGAGCGAAATTAGTCAGTTGTTACGCTCGCTATTGTCTGCACGCAGACAAAGTCATGGCGAGAGAATTTATGAGACTGATAGGTCTGTGTGGAGCCGCCGCGGATCTCATTCCGATGGGGCGGCTACGCACACGTCCTCTTCAAATTTTCCTGACTCAGAATTGGAGTGTGAAAATTCATTCGCTCGATGTAGACGTTCTCTTTTCAGATCAAGTGAAACAAGAGATTCAGACTTGGGCACACATTCAGTGGTTAACTCAAGGAGTTCCGCTGCAGTTGCCGGATCCGAGTTTTACCGTTATGACGGATGCCAGTCAAACAGGTTGGGGTGCATCATTAATCCCAACGGATTTGAGATGCCAGGGTCTTTGGGATCCGCAATTCCTGTGCAAGCACATAAACATCAAGGAAATGATGTCAATTTGGCTTGCGTTACGTCACTGGATGGACATTATTCACGATGCTCATGTCCAAATCCTATCCGACAATACGACAGTAGTGGCGTATATACGGAATCAGGGAGGCACTCATTCAGTTCCGTTGTTCAATCTAACGGAAAGAATCCTTCTGTTTGCGTTAGAACATCACGTTCTTCTTTCGGTCCGTCACATACCGGGTCGTCTGAATGTGCTAGCAGACTCCCTTTCACGAAAGGGTTGCTTGTTGCCGTCGGAGTGGACTCTCAACAAACAAGTATTCAATCAGATTTGCTACCAATGGGAACGGCCAATGATAGACTTATTTGCGACACATCTCAACAATCAGTTGCAGACGTATGTGTCTCCGTGTCCGGATCCAAGAGCATTTGCAGTAGACGCTCTGTCGATCCCTTGGGACGGAATGATAGGATATGCGTATCCTCCAGCGCCGTTAATTCAACAAGTATTGCTAAAGATAAAACAATCTCAATGCAAGATTCTGTTGGTAGCATCTCTGTCGCCACAGAGACCGTGGATAAATCTACTCAGGTGTCTGTTGTGGGACCTACCGCGGAAGCTTCCTCCACGAGAGGATCTTCTTTCGCAGGGGAAATCGCGCCAACTCCATCACAACCCGCAAGGTCTCAACCTTCACGTTTTTCCGTTGTGCGGTCCTTCTTGCATGGCAAGCACTTTACAGGACGAGCAGTGGACGCGATTTCTAACTGTAGGAGGACCTCCTCTTCGCTAAACTATGCGGCTAAGTGGAAGGTTTTTCGTCGTTGGTGTAGGGATCATTCTGTAGATATATTTGATCCCTCTATACCAGACATTGCAAACTTTCTAGTATACTTGTTTGACGAAATCAAACTGCAGCCTGTTACTATAAAGGGTTATAGATCTATGTTATCTGATACCTATGCACATCATGATAGTTTACAAATTGGATCTAATGTCTCTTTATCGAAGTTGGTTAGAAACTTTTCGATAAATAGACCCAGAACTCTTAGATTAATTCCTAAGTGGAATTTAGCTTGGGTTCTCCTTAACTTGAAGGAAAAGCCATTTGAACCTCTTGGGACAGTAGATTTCAAATTCTTATCTTATAAGACAGCTTTTCTCTTAGCTTTCTCTTCTGCCAGAAGAGTCAGTGAGCTTCATGCACTATCGGTGGATGATTCTCATTATCGTAGTGTTGGGAACACTATCACCTTCACTACTAATGTGGGTTTTTTAGCTAAGAATCAGGCTCCTAATAAATATCCGGAACCTATTGTTATTAAGGCTCTTCCGTCTTCAGACGGGCGTAGGCCTTTACTCTGTCCTGTTAGAGCACTACGTATCTATAAACAGAGATCTCAGTTTATCAGAAAGGGACGGAAACGTTTCTTTCTGTCTTTGATGCCTAATAGAAAGGACATTTCAGTCCATTCTATTGCTAGATGGATTCAGTTAACTATCCGTACTGCTTATGAAGATTTATCTTCTTCTCAGCAGTCTGTGCTTAAGATTTCTGCTCATGAAGTAAGAGCTCTTTCTACTTCCTGGGCTTATGCTAATAGTGTTGCTATTACAGATTTAATGAAGGCTGCTTATTGGTCTCAGCCATCCACATTTACGAATTTTTATCTCAGAAATATTGAGTCCATTTCTGGAGACCTGCATTGTTTAGGTCCATTATCTGTTGCTCAGAATGTCGTCCACTAAACAGTTGCAACTATAGTTATGCAGGCTTTCTGTTCCGGCAGTGACTCCGTCCGGCTGCCCTCTTCGCTCTGGGCTATTTGACCCAGGGCAAGGGGAAGGGGGGGGGGGCGGGTGTTCCCTTAGGTCACCTGCTTTATAGTGAAAAGCAAGGGAATGCCTCCTCCAAGTCAGTATTTCTGAGTCGCTTCCGGGATGGTTTTAAAGTGTAATATTAATGTTTAAATTCATTCATGTCTTATTTTTAAAGTGTAGCTCGGTGTGAAGCATTTGTATATGTCAAGTGTCAAACGGGCTTTAATATACAATACTCGGACACTTTTAAATGATTATAAAGAGTCTCAATTCTCTGGACTACTTTATTTATTGGCTTGCTTTAAAAATAATTAGTATAAGGGTTATACTGGATGTTAATAGAGAACATGAATGTTATTGTGCTCAATTATTAAGGGTAGTGTATCTTTCTAATTTAATATTAAATAAGAAAGATACATGTAAAGCCTAATACTCCTTTTCTCCTTAAGGGGTTACCTCTTTACTATATAGTTGAGCTTATTGGATTTTCCTCTATGTCCTAGGCCCTCCAGCCTGTTTACTATTCAGCTAAGTCTGGGTCATTGGTACAGTATAAAAATGTTAAAAAATTTATAGTAATTTATATATTTTTTATACTTACCAATGACCCAGACGGGGATGGCCCTCCCTGGAGTTGGGAACTCTTGCCTCCCCGCTGAGTACATAGCGCTGACCAGGCACTGCCAGTGAGAATGATAATTGGCGCCAATTTCGGGACGACTGCGTCACTGCGCATGCGCAGTAGAGGCGTAGTATGGAGGTCCTTTAGGACATGATTTCTTTTTGTTTTGGATGCAAATTTTGGGGTATTGGGGGGCAAAATTTGTGTTTGGCCCTGGTTTTGTTGGAGTTAGCACCAGCTAAGTCTGGGTCATTGGTAAGTATAAAAAATATATAAATTACTATAAATTTTTTAACTTTTTGTACAGAACTTCCATATGAAAGCTCTGATTTGAATAATTGTTTGTATGAATGTTTAGTACCATGGGATACATCACATATAATACGGGTTTTTTTCTCGTGCGTAAATTATGCAAATTAGACTAACTTTGATGTTTTTGGTGTTACTTTCAGCACTATAAGTGCAAATGCCAATAAGTCTCGGGCTAGAGGCCGTATTTATGAACCGATCTTTATGAAACTTCTTGGGTTACTTGGGTATCACCGTGGGACGAGAACGAATGTTTTGGGTCTGGTCCGAAATTCAAGATGGCCTATGGCAGCCATTTTGTACAAAATTAGGTGCAATCAGATTTTTGCGCAGAACTTCCATATGAAAGCGCTGATTTGAATAATTTTTTGTATGAATGTTTAGTACCATGGGATACATCACATATAATACGGGTTTTTTTCTCGTGCAGAAATTATGCAAATTAGATGAACTTTGATTTTTTCAGTGCTACTTACACACAGTAAGTATACATGTCAATAGGGCTCGGGCTAGAGTCTGTATTTATGAACCGATCTTCATGAAACATCTTGGGTACCTTTGTTATCACCTTGGGACGAGAACGAGATGTTTCTGGGTGCGGTCTAAAATTCAAGATGGCTGCCAGTGGCCATTTTGTACCAAAATTAGGTCTAATCAGTTTTTTGTACACAACTTCTATATGGCTCAGGCTAGAGGCTGTATTTATGAACCGATCTTTACGAAACTTCTTGGGTACCTTTGTTATCACCGTGGGATGAGAACGAGTGTTTTTGGGTGTGGTCCAAATTTCAAGATGGCCACCAGCAGCCATTTTGTACCAAAATTAGTGCAATCAGTCTTTTGTACAGAACTTCTGTATGAAAGTTCTGATTTGAATAAATTTTTGTATGAATCTTTAGTAAAATGGAATACCTCACATACAGTACGGGTTTTTTTCTCGTGCAGAAATTATGCAAATTAGATGAATTTTGATTTATTTAGTGCTACTTATACACTGTAAGTGCACATGTCAATACGGCTCAGGCTAGAGGCTGTATTTATCAACCGATCTTCACGAAACTGCTTTGGTACCTTTGTTATCACCTTGGGACGAGAACGAGTGTTTCTGAGTGCGGTCCAAAATTCAAGATGGCTGCCAGTGGCCATTTTGTACCGAAATTAGGTCCAAACAGTTTTTTGTCACAACTTCTATACAGCTTGTATTTATGAACTGATCTTCACGAAACTTCTTGGGTACCTTTGTTTTCACCTTGGGACAGGAATGAGTGTGTTTTGGGGTGCCTTTGTTATCACTGTGCTATGAGAACAAATATTTTGGGGTTCAGTCAGACCCACTCTGGGACTCAAAGATTTCTTTTCTAGTTTAGCATCTGACTGTCACCCACCTTTACAATACTTTACCTATACATTTGTTACAGGCTACGGTCACTATTTATGTACAGACCGTTACAATACTTTATATGTACGTTTGTTATCAGGTCATTACCTAGATGTTTGTCATTGCTGTGTCACATACTAAACATGTACATGTCTTGACATGTTGAGCTACTGTGTCATTGACACTTTTATTTTGTTTGTAGTTACTTTACAACTTTTCATGCAATGTCCTTATGAGGTACCCAAGTGAATATTGCAGAAAATGCAATATAGTTCATTATTTCAGTGATGTCCAATGTGTGGTGGTGGCTGTCATCAAACTTTTGGCACCTCCTCGCGCAACTGTAGCATCCGTATGGCTCGGGATTCATTGTTCTGAAAATCAAAGGATATTCTGTTACCAATTATCAAACTTCATTGTCAAATGCATATTGTGCTGTGTATACCTCTAAGATAATGTGTTTCACAAGTTATGTGCTTGTAATAGTTTTTCCCCTTAAAAGACCTCAAAAAATGGTTTTAGCAGTCCCTTTGTTGAATGGTAACCACTGAACGTACTACGACTGTGAACTTCATTTCTGCTACACATGCTGCTTTCACCTGTTAATGTTTTACCTCATGCAGTTTCTGAGGGACTTCATATGACACTAATGCTCTAACGCTGACTGGATTCTGGATTAACTACTAAAGAAAGACTAAACAGTGTCATCAGTACAACTGATGGAATGTCTACATTATCTGTTCGATAATGACTGACATTGGAAAGTTATATTATTTTTACACTATAACCCAATGGCCCAGACTAGCTGGTGCTAACTCAGAGTTATCAAGGGCCAAACACAAATTTTGAACCCCCCCCCCCCCCCCCATACCCAAAATTTGCTTGCAAAACTAAAAATTAAAAGTCAGGAAGTGACCGGAATTGGCGCCACATCATTCTTTGTTTGGCCATAAAGTTATCAACAATGAAATGACATCTGTGCTTTAAAATCTCCTTTTTGAGGATGCCAGACACAAATCAATGCAAGAATTTGTGGATCCAAGGCTGTTATTGGATGATGGAAGTGTTCAACGGTGGTCTTTGATGTTCAGGGCTGTAACTTTATAATAATTATAAAATTATTTCATGTTTCCCAATTTCGGGACATATGCCTTCCATGAACCCTTCCTGTTAAACTCTTAAGCTTTTTGGCTAATTTTTATTGAAATTTTTAATGAAATTTCTTGGGAGGTTAACATTTATTACAGAATATTATTCTGTTTCTTCCCCATGGTTAAGTCCTCACCCTAGGGGTGTTAGATCGTTTAGTCTTGCATCTTCTATCCGATGTATCATTTCTTCTTCGTATGAAGATCTAGCTTCGCATCTGGAAGCATTAAATTGTTTTAGGACTTTGGGCCTTTTTGTGTGCCTGATGTCTTGTTTACATTGACAATGTCCTCATATATAGGTAGTTTTTAGCTTAACTTGACAAAGTCAAGATAAGCTATTGCCATCATGCATGTGGAAGTCTGTTAGTCTGTTCACATTTTCCTTTAGCACAGGTTACACCCCGCAGTTCTTTTCTGCTCGTCACGAAATTTCATATGCAGGTTTGGGGTCATGTCTAGATGAGAACGTCCCTTTTTGGTCGCGGTCGGTCAACCAGTATGGCTGCCCGAGCCCAAAACTGAAAACCATTAGCAGAGTCTACAGGTTGTATTTATGAAGGGATTTCATTGTAACTTAGTAGGATGCCTCTGTATAATGCCTAGATGAGAACGTCCCCTTTTGGGCCTGATCTGGGTTGACTTCATATAATGTCTAGATGAGAAAGTCCCCTTTTGGACGTGATTGGGCAACTGTGACGGCTACAGGGGGCCGAAGCCCGAAAACCTTTAGCACAGTCTACAGGTCATATTTATGAAGGGATTTCATTGTAACTTCGTAGGATCACTCCAGATGATGCCCAGATGAGAATGTCCCCTTTTGGTTGCGATCATTGAACCATGATGGCTGCCCGAGCCGGAATACCTTTAGCACAGTCTACAGGTCATATTTATGAAGGAATTTCATTGCAACTTGGTAGGTTTGACTTCATATAATGTCTAGATGAGAACGTCCCCTTTTGGACACAATTGGGCAACTGTGACAGCTACAGAGGCCCGAAGCCCGAAAACCTTTAGAACAGTCTACAGGTCATAATTACAAAGGGATTTCATTATAGCTTGGTAGGATGACTCCAAATAATGTCCAGATGAGAACATCCCCTTTTGGTCGCAATCATTCAGCCTTGATGGCTGCCCGAGCCCAAAAACCTTTAGCATAGTCTATAGGTCGTATTTATGGAAGGATTTCATTGTAACTTGTTAGGTTGACTCCATATAATGCCTAGATGATGACATCCCTTTTGGTCGTGATTGGTCAACTGTGATGGCTACAATTGCCCGAAGCCCAAAAATCTTGAGCACAGTCTACAGGTCATATTTATGAAGGGATTTCATTGTAACTTTGTAGGATCACTCCAGATGATGCCCAGGTGAGAATGTCCCCTTTTGGTTGCGATCATTCAACCATGATGGCTGCCCGAGCCCCAAAGCCTGAAAACCTTTAGCACAGTCTTCAGGTCATATTTATGAAGGGATTTCATTGTAACTTGGTAGGTTTGACTTCATATAATGTCTAGATAATAACTTTCCCTTTTGGACATGATTGGGCAACTGTGCCAGCTATGGGGGCCTGAAGCCCGAAAACCTTTAGAACAGTCTACAGGTCATATTTATGAAGGGAATTCATTGTAACTTGGTAGGTTGACTTCATATAATGTCTAGATGAGAACAGCCCCTTTTGGACACCATTAGGCAACTGTGATGGCTACAGGGGCCTGAAGCCCGAAAACCTTTAGCACAGTCTACAGGTGATATTTATGAAGGGATTTCATTGTACTGTGATAGGATGTCTCCAAATAATATCTAGATGAAAACGTCCCCTTTTGGTCGCGATCATTCAGCCTTGATGGCTGCCCGAGCCCAAAACCCCAAAACTTTTAGCATAGTCTATTATAGGTCATATTTATGGAAGGATTTCATTGTAAACTGTTAGTTTGACTCCATATAATGCCTAGATGATGACATCCCCTTTTGATCGTGATTGGTCAACTGTGACAGCTTCAGGGGCCCGAAGCCCGAAAACCTTGAGCACAGTCTACAGGTCATATTTATGAAGGGATTTCATTGTAACTTCGTAGGATCTCTCCAGATGATGCCCAGATGATGCCCAGATGAGAATGTCCCCTTTTGGTTGCGATCATTCAACCATGATGGCAGCCCGAGCCCAAATCCGAAAACCTTTAGCATAGTCTACAGGTCATATTTATGAAGGGATTTCATTGTAACTTGGTAGGCTGACTTCATATAATGTCTAGATGAGAACGCCCCCTTTGGACGCAATTGGGAAACTGACGGCTATATGGGCCCGAAGTGCGAAAACCTTTAGCACAGTCTACAGGCCATATTTATGAAGGGATTTCATTGTAACTTGATAGGATGACTCGTTTTGGAATAATTACACTGTAACTTGGTAACTTTCGTTGATATACTTTAACTGTGAGGGCCATATTAACCCACTCCTCAGCTTTTTAGTACAGTGTACACCTCATATTTTTTTTATCAAAAACATAGCATACAGGGAACAGAAATGAACATATTCCCAATTATCACAATTCTTGTCTTATTTCATAATCCTTTCATAAACATTGAACATTATCCTTTTCATCAAACACAACACACAAGTTAAGCTACAGTGTCATTGACACTTTCATTTTATATTCTATTACTGTTGAATTACTGTAGGATACATGGATTATTATTCCGGTAGTGTAGCTCAAAAAATTTGAATTTTGTCCACTCTTAGGCTCTATCGGGATGCCTTTGGGCTTTTAATGTTCCCTTTGGGAACTTAGGTGTTTTTTCCAAAAAGTTTTTTGCTATTATTCATGTATCTTAATTATATATATTTTGTTGTGGAGTTTGGAGGTCTGATATAGACTTTTGTCGATGCACTCCTGCGGACTCTTGTCATTCTTGTGTTTACTGGAATGACTAATGTTGGAGACGGGTGTCGCAGTACGTTGTTTGCGGTGAGGCTCTGAGGGCAGGCCTCTCACCACGTTATAATTCATTTTGTCAATTTCTATTTCAGAGGAACATGAACATAGTGAGAATATTCTGACACCCATCCAAGTGTGCTACTGTCGTCGCGCTCTGTGGAACATATAGAGCTAGCTGCAGTGTTCATGATTGCAAGAGTTAGGACCTTTTGTTAAGGGTTTTAATCTCTTGCAAGCAGCTAGCTTGACCGGTGAAGCGGTACTCCATCCGTGGGTGCTGTAACGCCGGGTAAGTCTGTTGCGGTCTAAGAAGTGGATTGGGTAGAGCAAGCACTTTAATATAAATAGCTCACCCAGCGATGACGGAACTAGAATGGAAATAGGAAGGAAGTCAACAAGTTTCTAGTACTCAGTGAGGTCTATAGACCGTGAGTGGGAGAGGTCCCCCTCTCTAACCTCTAATTTGGGGCCAAATGTTGTTATGAGAAACTTGCATGAGCCAGAGCATATGTCCGCCCTCCACTCAGAACGCTCTTTTTAGTCTGCAGCCGGGGTCGGCTTCAGTCACGGCTTCATCCGCTACGTTTCACACACCGAAATGAAGTATTTTTATACTGTACCAATGACCCAGACATAGCTAGCTGGTGCTAACTCTTAAAATATAGGGCCAAACACAAATTTTGCCCCCCAATCCCCCAAATTTGCATCTAAAACCAAAGAAAACATGTCCTGAATGGCCCTCCACACTTCACCTCTACTGCACATGCGCAGTGTCAAGGACGTTCCGAAATTGGCGCCATTAATCTTCTAAGTTTGGCCCTTCATCAGTTAACATCTGACTGATCTTGGTGCTTGTAAATCTCGGTTTAAATGATGCCAGACACATAAATATTAGTGAAATGGTGATTCTAAGGAGGATAGAGAAGGAGGAGAGGAAAAATGTGTGACAGAATGTTATCAGGGCTGTAACTTAAAATTTTTTAATGAAATTATGTTACGTTACCTATTTTCGAGGCAGCAGCCATTTTGTTGTCATTCTGGTTATTTAGTTACACTGATATTTTTATACTGTACCAATGATCCAGACTTAGCTGGTGCTAACTCTAACAAAACCATGGCCAAACACAAATTTTGCCCCCCAATCCCCAAAATGTGCATCCAAAACAAAAAGAAATCATGTCCTAAAGGACCTCCATACTACGCCCCACTGCGCATGCGCAGTGTCACAGACGTCCCGAAATTGGCGCCAATTATCATTCTCTGTTTGGCCCTTCATCAGTCAACATCTCACTGATCTTTGTGCTTGTAAATCTCAGTTTAAAGGATGCCAGACACGTAATTTTTGGAGAAATGGTGATTCTAAGGAGGATATAGAAGGAGGAGAGGAAAAAGAAGTGACAAAAAATAATCAGGGCTGTACTTAAAATTTTTTGATGAAATTATGTTAAGTTGCCTATTTTCGAGGCATGGGCCTCTTGTTGTCATTCTTGCTAAATGTTGCACTGCTTATTCAGTGTTTCCTCTCCCCTAGCCTTCTAAAGTCCCCCCTTGCAATTCTCCCATGCTTTTGGCATATTTTTGAGAAAGTTCATTTCTAAAATTTTCCTGGGAGAGTTGCTTGGATACAGAATGTTTTCTGTTATTTTCCCCATAGTTAACGTTTTCACCCATGGGTGTATAAACGTTGTGTTCTGCATCTTCCATCTGATGTTCTGCAGATTCTCCCCTGGGAGTCTCTGTCTTGCATCAGATAGAGTGTAATTTTGATGACTGATTTCGGGCCAGTTTTTTCAGTGCCTGGAGTCATGTTTTCTGGTATTTTACACTGTTTGTTTACATTGGCAACAGCCTTTTTTGAGGGGGGCTGTTTGCCTTTGGTGTAGTTTATCTCACTATAAGATACATTTATATTATCCGTAAGTGTCTCATTAATTATTTAATATAAATTTAAAATTTTTGACCACACTTTGCCATCGGATCCATCGGGGCTCAACGTTACTTTTCAGCAACTTGGGCTTCGCTGAAAAAATATTTTTTCAAAATTATTTTGATTTGCAATTGTTTTTTCATTTATTAATGGATCATGTTATTATGTATCTTTGTGTCAGGGGTTTGTGCGAGTAACTAGGACTTGTTGTTGACTTTTCACAATGAAAGGATATTGTTCAAATTGTAATGGGAAGAAATCTTCCTCTGACTTTCATGATCATTGTATTAATTGTAGTCAGTGTTCTCGCACTAATCCCTGTCCTATATGTCAATATTGGGATGAGAAACATTGGAAACGTGTGTCATGGTATGTTGTTTCTGGAGAAAGGGCTATGCCGGCTCTTTCTCCGCAAGGTCACTCTACTCTCTCAGTTTCTATTTCAGAGGAACAAGAACAGGGTGATGTTTCCATGTTATCTTCTACAAGTGTGCGTCCGTCGTCACAAATGAATTCAGAGCTAGCGGCAAAAGTGCTCATGGAGATTAGACAAATGTCGTCCGCTAGCTCGCCCGGTGTAGCGTCCATTCACCGAATGGTTCGGCAGCCGGGTTCGTCCGATGCGGTCCAGGAGGAAATTTTGGGTGATGCGAGCACTATAAACATACAAGGTGCACACCCAGTGACGGCGGATAGTAAGCGAGAACGGAGGAAGCCTTTGAGTCCGGTTCCTAGCTCGTCCAGGTCCAGCCGGGCCGCGAGCGAGAGAGGCCCCTCTCTCGTACAACAACATCTGGGACCAGATGTTGTGGTACAAAATGTGTCGCAAGCGGAGCATACGTCCGTCGCTCGGGACGCTCCGTTGTATAGGCAGTCCGTGGAGACTGCTAAGGCTTCTTCTCGTCAGCGCACACGACCGCACCTTGGCTGCGTGACCGCCGATATCTTACCAGCTTCGCCGATCAAGGATTCTTCGGCGACCAGGTCACACCATCCGGCAGCCAGGGATTCGAGACCGATGGACTCCGGACGTTCGCATAGAAAAAGTATGCGGGAGCCATCTGATGCGGAGCTGACCTCGGCGAAGCAGCGAAAGACTGCGCCTCCGCAGGTCTCAACGCCGGACATTCTTGTGCAGATAGCACAGCTTATCGCAGCATCCCAGCAGCCGACAGAAAAGGTGTCGGATCGAGAATTATCCGATGGCGCTGGGTCGATACGCTCCGCCAAAGCATCGGGGGCGGACGACCGGGAACATCATGAGGTCCGACCGGATGGTGAAAGGGATACGGATGATTTGGAGCTATCCCTTTCGGAACAACATAAAGCTGCCGTGGACTTCATCCGGCACTTTCTCCCTCAAGTTGTTCCGTCGGGCCAGACTGCTGCGGTTCCGGACAAGAGGATTATAGCGTCATTGGACTCTGAATTTTTTGAGCGGTTCAGGGACATCACTCCCGAGTTTCCGTCGCAGTCCAATAATGTTGCAAGAACATTTGAATTATTGAACGACGCTATATTTAAACTTGCTTCCAAGACGGGGAAAGCAGGTTTCTTGTCCGCTAATACTCTCAACCTGCCTTTCATTAATGCAAGGAATAAATTCGACACGGCAGGACAGGGTATTCCGAGAGTTCCTCTGCGTATGGACGACGAGGCGGAAGACTTAGAGCTATCATTACCGTCGTCGGCTTCTATTCCAACCGCGGTGTTGGAAACAGCTATTGCGTCTAACAGAGCCAATTTAGATGCCTTATCTTACGCAGATCACCTTACTAAGGCGTTATCACTGCGCCTTCAAGGGAAAGAGTTTCAGGATATACAATCCTCTTTAAGACTTCTTTCAAGAGCAGTAGCTTATTCCACGTGTAACTCCGCCCTTTCAGTGGCAAACCTGGAGTTGGTTAGACGTGACGCAGCCCTAGCTACATCCACACTCGTGGATACTAAGGTGAAGAACTCTCTTAGAGTTGCTTCGGTCTCCGGAGAACTTCTCTTTGACGGCAAGCTTTCTGCTATTTATGATAAAATTACAAAGAAAGCTTCGGATTCTCTGTTGTTCAAATCTGCTTCTAAGAAGTCGGATACAGCAGACAAGAATAAGACAGGCACTTCTGGGTCTAATGCGCACAAGAGAGGTTCCTATAGAGGTTCCGGTGCGTCCTCTTGGTCTTATTCGAGAGACCGTCAGGGTAGCGACTCTCGTTCGGGACGTTCTTCGGGCCGGGACAACCGGTCGGACGCCCCGAGGTCGACGGGGCGAGGTGCGGGTCATGGAGGACATGGTTTCTCCTACCGCAGGCCTCGCAGGTCCAGGAGGTGATGGCTTAAACCTCTATCGCGTACCGGTTGGCGGAAGGTTGTCGAGCTTTTCACAAGAATGGGCGTCGATTACGGACGACCCTTGGGTGAGAGGAGTGACTTCGGAAGGTCTAAAGATATCCTTCAAACGAAAGCCTCCATTAACTCGAAGTCCAAAGTGGACTCAACTTCCGTCAAATCCGCAGAAAAGAGACACTCTGTTATCAGAGGTGCAGTTTCTTTTAATGAAGAACGCGGTAGAGGTCGTAGAAAACCAGGAAACTCCGGGATTCTACAGCCATCTGTTTCTGGTTCCGAAACCAGACGGCTCGTTCCGTCCAGTCATAGATTTGTGCTGGATAAACAAGCTGATCGTCGCTCCGAAATTTTATATGGAGACGATTCGGTCGGTCAGAGCGAGTATTCGGGTGAACGATTATGCAACAAGCATAGATCTCAAAGATGCGTACTTTCACGTCATGGTACATCCGACATTCCCAAAGTATCTACGCTTCGCAGTCCTAGGAGTGGTGTATCAATTCCGGGCGATGTGCTTCGGATTGAATCTAGCACCCTGGGCTTTCACTCGGGTAATGAACTCGGTAATGATCTATTTCCGAGCTCATTCGTCTGCGGTAACGTCGGCCTACCTGGACGACATTCTTCAGAGGTACGGCAACGAGTTAACGCTTCAGAACGATGTTCAGAATCTACTTCTATTGCTCCGACGTCTCGGTTTTATAGTAAACGAGGAGAAGTCGGATCTGGTGCCGTCCAAGTCATTCACTCATCTGGGAATGAGCTTCGAGACGCACAACAATCTCGTTCGTCTGCCGTTAACCAGAGCGAAATTAGTCAGTTGTTAGGCTCGCTATTGTCTGCACGCAGACAAAGTCACAGCGAGAGAATTTATGAGACTGATAGGTTTGTGCGGAGCCGCTGCGGATCTCATTCCGATGGGGCGGTTACGCACACGTCCTCTCCAAATTTTCTTGACTCAGAATTGGAGTGTGAAAATTCATTCGCTCGACGTAGACGTTCTCTTGTCAGATCAAGTGAAACAAGAGATTCAGACTTGGGCAAACATTCAGTGGTTAACTCAGGGAGTTCCGCTGCAGTTGCCGGATCCGAGTTTTACCATTATGACGGATGCCAGTCAAACAGGTTGGGGTGCATCATTAATCCCAACGGATTCGAGATGCCAGGGTCTTTGGGATCCGCAATTCCTGTGCAAGCACATAAACATCAAGGAAATGATGTCAATTTGGCTTGCGTTACGTCACTGGATGGACATTATTCACAATGCTCATGTCCAAATCCTATCCGACAATACGACAGTATTGGCGTATATATGGAATCAGGGAGGCACTCATTCAGTTCCGTTGTTCAATCTAACGGAAAGAATCCTTCTGTTTGCGCTAGAACATCACGTTCTTCTTTTGGTCCGTCACATACCGGGTCGTCTGAATGTGCTAGCAGACTCCCTTTCACGAAAGGGTCGCTTGTTGCCGTCGGAGTGGACTCTCAACAAACAAGTATTCAATCAGATTTGCTACCAATGGGAACGGCCAATGATAGACTTATTTGCGACACATCTCAACAATCAGTTGCAGACGTATGTGTCTCCGTGTCCGGATCCAAGAGCATTTGCAGTAGACGCTCTGTCGATCCCTTGGGACGGAATGATAGGATATGCGTATCCTCCAGCGCCGTTAATTCAACAAGCATTGCTAAAGATAAAACAATCTCAATGCAAGATTCTGTTGGTAGCATCTCTGTCGCCACAGAGACCGTGGATAAATCTACTCAGGTGTCTGTTGTGGGACCTACCACGAAAGCTTCCTCCACGGGAGCATCTTCTTTTGCAGGGGAAAACGCGCCAACTCCATCACGACCCGCAAGGTCTCAACCTTCACGTTTTTCCGTTGTGCGGTCCTTCTTGCATGGCAAGCACTTTACAGGACGAGCAGTGGACGCGATTTCTAACTGTAGGAGGACCTCCTCTTCGCTAAACTATGCGGCTAAGTGGAAGGTTTTTCGTCGTTGGTGTAGGGATCATTCTGTAGATATATTCGATCCCTCTATACCAGACATTGCAAACTTTATAGTATACTTGTTTGACGTAATCAAACTGCAGCCTGTTACTATTAAGGGTTATAGGTCTATGTTATCTGATACCTATGTACATCATGATAGTTTACAAATTGGATCTAATGTCTCTTTATCTAAGTTGGTTAGAAACTTCTCGATAAATAGACCCAGAACTCTTAGATTAATTCCTAAATGGAATTTAGCTTGGGTTCTTCTTAAATTGAAGGAAAAGCCATTTGAACCTCTTGGGACAGTAGATTTCAAATTCTTATCTTATAAGACAGCTTTTCTCTTAGCTTTCTCTTCTGCTAGAAGAGTCAGTGAGCTTCATGCACTGTCGGTGGATGATTCTCACTATCGTAGTGTCGGGAACACTATCACCTTCACTACTAATGTGGGTTTTTTAGCTAAGAATCAGGCTCCTAATAAATATCCGGAACCTATTGTTATTAAGGCTCTTCCGTCTTCAGACGGGCGTAGGCCTTTACTCTGTCCTGTTAGAGCGTTACGTATCTATAAACAGAGATCTCAGTTTATCAGAAAGGGACGGAAACGTTTCTTTCTGTCTTTGATGCCTAATAGAAAGGACATTTCGGTCCATTCTATTGCTAGATGGATTCAATTAACTATCCGTACTGCTTATGAGAGTTTATCTTCTCAGCAGTCTGTGCTTAAGATTTCCGCTCATGAAGTAAGAGCTCTTGCTACTTCTTGGGCTTATGCTAATAGTGTTGCTATTACAGATTTAATGAAGGCTGCTTATTGGTCTCAGCCATCCACATTCACGAATTTTTATCTCAGAAATATTGAGTTCATTTCTTTAGACCTGCATTGTTTAGGTCCGTTATCTGTTGCTCAGAATGTCGTCCACTAAACAGTTGCAACTATAGTTATGCAGGCTTTCTGTTCCGGCAGTGACTCCGTCCGGCTGCTCTCTTCGCTCTGGGCTATTTGACCCAGGGCAAGGGGAAGGGGGGGGGGGGGGTGTTCCCTTAGGTCACCTGCTTTATAGTGAAAAGCAAGGGAATGCCTCCTCCAAGTCAGTATTTCTGAGTCGCTTCCGGGATGGTTTTAAAGTGTAATATTAATGTTAAAATTCATTCATGTCTTATTTTTAAAGTGTAGCTCGGTGTGAAGCATTTGTATATGTCAAGTGTCAAACGGGCTTTAATATACAATACTCGGACACTTTTAAAATGACTATAAAGAGTCTCAATTCTCTGGACTACTTTATTTTATTGGCTTACTTTAAAAATAATTAGTATAAGGGATATACTGGATGTTAATAGAGAACATGAATATTATTGTGCTCAATTATTAAGGGTATTGTATCTTTCTAATTTAATATTAAATAAGAAAGATACATGTAAAGCCTAATACTCCTTTTCTCCTTAAGGGGTTACCTCTTTATTATATAGTTGAGCTTATTGGATTTTCCTCTATGTCCTAGGCCCTCCAGCCTGTTTACTATTCAGCTAAGTCTGGGTCATTGGTACAGTATAAAAATGTTAAAAAATTTATAGTAATTTATATATTTTTTATACTTACCAATGACCCAGACGGGGATGGCCCTCCCAGGAGTTGGGAACTCTTGCCTCCCCGCTGAGTACATAGTGCTGACCAGGCACTGCCAGTAAGAATGATAATTGGCACCAATTTCGGGACGTCCGTGACACTGCGCATGTGCAGTGGGGGCGTAGTATGGAGGTCCTTTAGGATATGATTTCTTTTTGTTTTGGATGCAAATTTTGGGGATTGGGGGGCAAAATTTGTGTTTGGCCCTGGTTTTGTTAGAGTTAGCACCAGCTAAGTCTGGGTCATTGGTAAGTATAAAAAATATATAAATTACTATAAATTTTTTAACTTTTCAGTGTTTTCCTCTCTCCCTTTCCTTTAAGTCTCCTCTTGCTATTCTCCCATGCTTTTGGCATAGTTTCTGTAATTGTTATTACTAAAATTTCCTGGGAGTTTTAGCTGAATAACAGAATGAATTCTGTTCTTTCCCCATGTTTACGTCTTCACCTACGGGTGGTTAGGCGTTGTGTTCTGCATCTACCATCTGATGTTCTGCAGTTTCTTTCCTGGAAGTCTCTGTTTTGCATCAGATAGTGTATTTTTGGTAACTGATTCCGGGCCTGGGTGCCTGGAGTCTTTTTTTAGTGTTTTTACACTCTTTGTTTACATTTACAACAGCCCTCTGTGTGAGGGGGGGATTTCTTGAAAATAATATCTTGATGTTATTTTAATCATAACTAGATACATTATTATTGCTCGTAAGTGTTGAATAAATTGTTTAAAATATTTTTAAAATTTTTGTCCACACTTAGGCTTGGGATCCATTGGGGCTCAACGTTACTTTTCAGAAACTTGGGCTGTTCTGAAAAAATATTTTTTCAAAATATTTTGATTTCAATTATTTTTTCTATTTTAATGGATCATATTATTATTATGTATTTTGATTGCCAGGGGTTGGTGTGAGTACCAGGACTTTGTTTTCATTTCACATTGAAAGGATTTTGATCAATTGTAATAAGAGGAAGTCTTCCTCTGACTTTTATATTCATTCTATATGTGGTCAGTGTACTCGCATTAACTCCTGTTCTGTATCGTATGATTTCGATAACAACATGGGAAGCGTATGTCACGGTATGTTAGTGGGGAATTGGACACTCCGGTCCTTTCCCCGCAGGGTCACTCTACTTTTTCAATTTCTATTTCAGATGATCAAGATTAGGGTGATGTATCTGTGATGTCTTCCAACAGTGTGCCTCCGTCGTCACATTTAATGAAGGGCTAGCGGAAAAGTGCTCATGTAAATACGCCAATTGCCTAAGAGGACCCTAGTAGGTTCGATGGCCTTTGACGTCCTCTAGCTCGCCCGGTGTAGCATCCATTCATCGAATGGTTCGGCAGCCGGGTTCGTCTGTTGCGGTCTAGGAGTTTTGGGGTGATGCGAGCACTATAAATCAACCAAATGCACACCCAGTGACGGCGGATTAGAGGGAGAACGGAGGAAGCCTTTTAGTCCGGTTCATAGCTCGTTCTGGTCCATCCGGACGGCGAGCGAGAGAGGCCCCTCTCTCGTACAACATCATCTGGCCCCAGATGTTGTGGTACAAAATGTTTCGCATTCGGAGCATACGTCCGTAGCTCGGGACGCTCCGACATATAGGCAGTCCGGAGTAGACTGTCAATAAGGCTTCCTCATTCTCATGGTAGCGCATACGACTGCTCTTGGCTACGTGACCTCGGATATCCAGTCAGCTTCGCCAGTCAGAGAATCATCGGCGACCAGGTCACACCATCTGGTAGCCAGGGACACGAGGCCTGCAGACTCCGGACGTTCGCATAGGAAAGTGTGCGGGAGTCAACGTACACGGAGCTTCCTGCGGCAATGCATCGTAAGACCGCTACTGCACAGGCCTCGGGAATGGACGTGCTTTCCTAAATAGCACAACTTATCGCAGCATCCCAGCATCAACTAAATCTGTCGCATATTTTTTATCCGACGATGCTGGGTCAGGACGCTCCGCGGAAGCGGGTAGGGACGTCCGAAAATTTCATCCGGTCCGACGGGATACCGAAAGGGATTCGGTGGATTTCGAGCTTTCCCTTTCGGAACAACATATGCTGTTGTGTATGTCATTTGACTTGATCTTCTACAGCTTCTTTCGTCGGACCAGAATGCTGCGATGCCGGATAAGAAACTGATAGCGTCGGTGGACTTAGAAATTTTTGGTTCGGTTCAGGGACATCGTCCCTCAGTTCCGACATAGTCCAATAATGTCACACAAACTTTCGAATTATTGAACGACGCTATATATATTATTATTATATGCTTGCTTTTACCAAGCATTTCTGATTTCTTGTTCGCAAAGTTACGGAGAGGTCTTTCAAAAGTGTGCCTCTGTCGTCATAGTTAATGAAGAGCTAGCGGCAATAAGTGCTCATGGAATATGTCTATTGCCTAAGAGGTCCCTTGTAGGATCGACGGAGTGACATTCGCTAGTTCACCCGGTGTAGCGTACATTCATCGAATGGTTCGGCTGCCGGGTTCGTCCGTTGCGGTCTAGGAAGGAGATTTGGGTGATGCGAGCACTATAATTACTTTAGTACTCACCCAGTGACAGCGGTTTGAGGACAGATCGGAGGAAGCCTGTTAGTCCGGTTCCTGGCTTGTCCAGGTCCGTCCGGGCTGTGAGCGAGAGAGGTCCCTCTCTCGTCCAACAACATAGGGGACCGCATGTTGTGGTTCAGATATTTTACATTCGGAGCATATGTCTGTCGGTCGGGACGCTCCGTTATATTGACAGTCCGAGAGACTGTCCATAATGCTTACTCATCCTCACAGCAGGGCACATGACCGCACATTGGCTATGTGACCTCGAGTATCTGATCAGTTTCGTCATTCAGTGATTCCACGGCGAATAGGTCATGCCATCCGGTAGCCAAGGGATACGAGGCCTATACACTCCGTTCGCTCGCATATTAGTAGTATGCACGGGGTAACGATCACGGAGCTTCTAGCGGCAATGCATTGTAGGACCGCTTCTCCACAGGCCTCAGTGACGGACGTGCTATCCGAGTTAGCACAGTTTTTTCGCAGCATCCCAGCAATCAACAGTTTCTTAGTCGAATCAGGAATTATCCGACGGCGCTGGGTCGGTGCGGTCCGCGGTTGCATCAGGTACGGACGACCGAACACTTTATAGGGTCCGACAGGATAGCGAAAGGGATTCGAAAGATTTCGGGTTTTCCCTTTCGTAGCATTGGAAGCTGCCATTCATATCTTCTGGCATTATCTTCCAGTGATTGTTATTTCGGACTACATTGCTGCGATATTGGATAAGAGACTTATAGCGTCATTGGACACGGAATTTTGGATTGGTTCAGGGACATTGTCCCTGACTTACCGACACAGTCCAATATTGTCATTAGAACATTTGTATTATTTATCGACGCTATATATGCATATAAGCCTGCTACCAAGCATGATAGTTTAGTTTCTTGTCCGCAATGCTCATTTCTGCCTTTTATCATTTATACGAATAATTTATTTTGTCAGAGCAGGGCATACCGAGAGTTCATATGCGTCTAGACGGCGTGGTTAAAGACTGGAAATATTCTTTTTCGCCGTCTATGTCTTTTCCAACCACAATGTTGGAAACGACAATGATGTCTAGTAGACTTAACTTAGACGCTTTATCATACGTAATCCACCTTACTGAGGCATTATCATTACGTCTTCAAGAAAAGAATTACGGGATATTATCCTCAATGTGATTTCTTTTGAGGGCAGTAGTTTGTTCACGTATAACTCCGCCCTTCAGTGGCTGATTGGAGTTGGTTAGACGTGACGCAGCCCTAGCTACATCCACGCGCGTGGATAGTAAGGTGAAGAACTCTCTCAGAGTCGCTTCGTTTTCGGAGAAGCTTCTCTTCGACGGCAACTTTTCAGCAATCCATGAATTGCTCGATTTACACGTTCTCTTGTCTATCTAGTGTTGCAAGAGATTCAGACTGGGGCAAACATTCGGTGGTTGACTCAGAGAGTGCCACTGCAGTTGCCGGATCCGAGTGTTATATTTATGACGGTTGCCAGTCAAACAGGTTGGGATATAATATTGATCCCAACGGATTCGAAGTGCCAGGGTCTTTGGGTTCCGCAGTCTCTAAGCAAGCACTTATCTTTCGCGGAATAATGTTTTTTAGGCTTGCTTTATGTCATTGGATGAACATTATTCAGAAACGCATGTCCAAATCCTGTCCGTTAATTCGACAGTAGTGGCGTATCTCCGGAACCAGGGAGGCACTCATTCGTTTCCGTTATTCAATTTAATGGAAAGAATCCTTCTGTTTGTTATAGTACACCAAGTTCTGTTTCGGTCCGTCATATTCCGGGTCGTCTGATTGTTTTACCGGACTCCTGTTCACTTATGAGTCGCTTGTTGCTGTCAGAATGGACTCTCAACAAACAAGTATTCAATCAGATTTGCTATCAATGGGAGCGCCCAATGATAATTTATTTACGACACAGCTTGCTAATCAATTGCAGACGTATGTGTTTGCTTGTCCGGATCTCTGAGCTAATGTTGTTAACGCTCTATTGATCTAATAGGATGGAATGATAGGATATGCGTATCCTCCGGCGCTGTTGTTTCAGCAGGTATTGCTAAGATAAACAACCACAATACATTTCTGTTGATAGCATCTCTGTCTTCACAGAGACCGTGGGTAAATTTACTCTGATGTCTACTGTGGGACTTAACGTGAAATCTTCCTCAATGAGTGGATCTTTTTTCGCTGGGTAAAATCGTGTCATCTTTATCACAACCCGCAAGGTCGCAACCTTCACGTATTCCGTTGTGTGGTCCGTATTGCATTGTAAGCATTGTACTGGACGAGCTTTGGACGCGATTTCTTACTATAGGAGATCCTCTTCTTCGCTATTCTATGCGGCTAAAGTGGAGGCTCTTCCGTCGTTGGTGTAGGGATCACTATGTTCATATTGTTGATCCCTCCATACTACTCATTGCAACTTTTTAGTATACTTGTTTGACAAGATCTACTGCAGCCTGTTATTATTAAGGTTATAGGTTTATGTTACCTCATACCTGTGCACTCTATGATAGTTTACAATTGAGTCTTATGTCTCTTTATCTAAGTCAGTTAGTAACTTTTTGATAAATAGACTTAGAATCATTAGATTAAATTCCTATATGGAATTTAACTTCAGTTCTTATTTAGCTAAGTAATCATTTGAGCCTCTGGAAACAGTAGTTTTCAAATTCTGACCTTTTAGACAGTAATTCTGTTGGCTTCTCTTTTACTGAAGAGTCAGTGAGTTTCATGCACTATCGGTGGATGATTTTCACTTTCGTAGTTTCGGAATCACTACTTCCTTTACTATTTAGGTTGGATTTTTTGCATAAGAGTTAGGCTCCTAATATCCGGAACCTATTGTTATTAAGGTCCTTCCGTCTTCGTACAGGCATAGGCCTTTACTCTGTCCGGTTAGAGTTTATGTATTTATAAACAGATATCTGTTTATTACTACGGGCGTAAACTTCTTCTGTCTTTGATGCCTATTAGAAGGACGTTACGCTCCATTCTATTGCTAATGGATTCAATTAACTATCGATACTGCTTATGGTATATCTTTGACTCAGCAGTTGTATTTGAGATTTCGGCTCATGAAGTAAGAGTTCTTCTACATCTTGGGCTTACATTAATAGTGTCGCTATTATAGATTTTTGAAGGCTGCTCATTGCGCTCAGCCATCCACATTCATGAATTTTTTATCTCAGAAATATTGAGTCCATTTCTGGAGGCCTCTGTTGTTAGGTCTATTATCTACTGCTCAGAATGTCATTCACTTAACAGTTGCTACTATAGCTAGGTAGGCTGTCTGTTTCAGCAGTGACTCTGTTCTGCTGCCCTCTTTGCTCTGGGCTATTTGACCCAGGGCAAGAAAAAGGGGGGGGGGGAGGGTGTTCCCTTGGGTCACCTGTTTTACTATGAAAACAAGGGGATACCTCCTCCGGAGTTTGTAATTCTGAGCTGTTATTGGGATGGTTGTTTAGTGAGAAGTTTATGTTTTAAAAATTCATTCAAGTCTTAGTTTTTAAAGTATAGCTTTTGAATATAGCACGTGTCAACAGACATGTTTATGCAATCCTCAGACACTTTTAAGGAGTATAAAGAGTCTCTATTCTCTAGACTTACTTTATTTATTGGCTTACTTTAAAAATTATTAGTATAAGGTTTATACTAGATATTAATAGAGTACATGGATGTATGATGCTCAATTTTGGAAGGTGTTGTATCTTTCTAATTTATTATAAATAAGAAAGATACATGTAAGGCCTATTACTTCTTTTTCCCTAGAGGGGATGACTCTATTTATTTTATTGAGCGTATTCCATCTTGCTCTATGTCCTTGGCCCTCCAGCCTTTTTACTATTCAGCTATGTCTGGGTCATTGGTACAGTATAAAAATGTTAAAAAATTTATAGTAATTTATATATTTTTTATACTTACCAATGACCCAGACGGGGATGGCCCTCCCAGGAGTTGGGAACTCTTACCTCCCCGCTGAGTACATAGTGCTTACCAGGCACTGGTTATTAGAATGATTAATGGCGCCAATTTCGGAACGTCCTTGACACTGCGCATGCGCAGTAGAGGTAAAGTGTGGAGGGCCATTCAGGACATGTTTTCTTTGGTTTTAGATTCAAATTTTGGGGATTGGGGGGCAAAATTTGTGTTTGGCCCTATATTTTAAGAGTTAGCACCAGCTAGCTATGTCTGGGTCATTGGTAAGTATAAAAAATATATAAATTACTATTAATTTTTTAACTTTCTGGTTGGAAACTTGCACGTGACGGAGCATATGTCCACCCACCACTCGGGACACTCCGTCTAGTCTGCAGCCGGGGTTGGCTTCAGTCTCAGCTTCCTCTACTACGTTATTAAAGTACACACTACCGCATCCTAGCTACCCAACTTTTCGCCCCGAAAGTTGGATCATCTGGTAGCTAGGGAGATGAGGCCTCGATCATTGGGACGTTTGGAGAAGAGATCCATCTCCAACACACCATCCCAGGAGCAGCAAGTGGCTAGGAAACCGAAGAGTGCTGCTCCTCAGGCCTCGATGACGGACTTGCTGTCACAGATTGCGCAGCTGGTCGCAGCATCCCGGCAAGTGCAGATGCAGCTTCCTCCCTCAGTCTCAGAACCTGAGCTGTCGGACGGTGTTGGGTCGGTCCATTCATCTGTTCATGCAGATGCAAGGGACCGAGATTCACAACTGATTCTCTCAGATGGTGAAAGGGGTAAGGAAGAGGATTACCCTTCCCTTTCGGAACAGCACAGGGTTGTGATGGATTTCATCCATCAGTACTACCCTGAATTTGTTCCACGAGTCAGAATGCTGCGACGACAAGGAAGAAACCACTGGCATCATTAGGCGCAGACTTTATCCAGACAAAGGAGGAAGTCCTTTCATTTCCAGTCCAGTCTAGGCTGGTTTCGCAGGCCTTCGGTCATATAGATGACACCGTATTTAACCTCGCGAGTGCGAAAAGGAAAGGCAGTTTCTTAGCTACATCTTCCATAAACATACCGTTTCATGGACTACGTTCATTTAAAAATGGTTGGAAAAGATCTTCGGAGAGCTCCTCTGCATTTGAATAAGCAGCCCGGGGATCTAGATGTATCCTTGCCAGCAACATTCAGTATTCGCTCAGACACAGTTACAACGGCATTTTCATCAAGTAGAGCGAATTTGGAAGCAATAACTTATGCAGATGAGCCTACCAGAGCTATGGTGCAATGTCTCAACAGGAAGAAATTTGAGGTCGTTTTTACCTCTCTTAGAGTTCTTTCCAGGGCATTTTGTATACCACGTTTTACTCCACCCTGACAGTGGCTAATCTGGAGTTAATTCAGACATTATGCTGCCCTTACGTCATCATCACTTATAGATGACAAGGCGAAATGCTCTCTCCGAGCCGCTCCAGTCTCCGGACATACTATTTTGGACGGCAAGCTTTTGTCAGCCTGTGATCAGGCTATTTAGAAAGCATCAAGTCATCTGTTATTGAAGTTGGCGTTTCATCAACCTGCTTCAGCAGACAAGAGTAAAGGAGGACGTTCCAGATCTAAATATCAAAAGGGAACTCCTCACAAGGGTACAAGAAGCCCTCTTACAATTACTCTGGAGGTCGTCAATATAGCGACTCGTCGAAGGGGCGTAGGTCTGATCAGGTCTATCGGTCAGACCCCCAGGCCGACGGGATGAGGTTCTTCGCGGGGAGGACGTAGTTTCTCCTCCCATAAGCCTCGCAGGTCATACAGGCGATGTTCAAGACCTCTATTGCTTGCCAGTAGGCGGAAGGGTATCATCTTCGCGAGAAACTGGACAGCAGTCACGAAAGATCAGTAGCAGTGTAGTCTCGGACGGCGTATGGCTATCATTCGAGCGAAACCCTCACTAACAAGATGTCTGCGTTGGTCAGATCTTCCGTCAGATCCTTTCAAAAGAGAGTCTCTCCTAGCAGAGGTACAGGCTCTATATTGAAGGAAGCAATAGAGGTCACCGAGAATCAGGATTCTCAGGGTTTTTACAGTCGCCTGTTCCTCGTACCGAAGCCAGATAGCTCGTTCTGACCAGTAATGGACTTGTGCTGGAAAAACAAGCTTATCGTGGCTCCAAAATTCGAAATGGGGACCATTCGGTCAGTAAGTGCGAGCATTCGAGTGAACGTCTATGCGACAAGCATAGATCTAAGGATGCGTACTTTCATGTCCTGGTACATCCGGCATTCAGAAAGTACCTGTGGTTCGCTGTACAAGGGAAGGTTTATCAGTTCAGAGCAATGTGCTTTGGTCTGAACCTGGTTCCCGGAGCATTCACTCGTATTATGAACTCGGTAATGTCATACTTCCGAGCTTATTCATCTGCAGTAACGTTGGCTTACTTGCACGGCATTCTTCAGAGATACGGCAACAGAATTATTCTTCAGACCAATGCTCAGAGTCGGCTTCTTTTGTTCCGACGTCTCGGTTTCATTGTAAACGAGAAAAAGTCGGATATAGCTCCATCCAAGTCGTTCACTCACTTGGGAATGAGCTTCGAGACTCACAACAATCTGGTTTGTCAGCCGTTACCCAGAGCAAAATTTGTCAGTTATGCTCGCTTTTGTCTACACTCAGACGCATTAATGGTGAAGGAATTCATGCGACCTAATGGGGCTGGGCAGAGCGGCTTTGAATCTTATTCTGATGAGGCGCACGTGTCCCCTCCAGATATTCTTTACTCAGAACTGGAGTTTGATGTTGCATTTGCTCGAAACCAGTATTGTTTTAATGGACCTAGTAAAACAGGAGTTCAGATTTGGGCAGATATTCAGTGGTTAACTCAGGGAGTGTCGCTGCAACTGCCGGATCCGGCTTTTCGCAATTATGACGGATGCGAGTCAGATGGGTTGGGACGCGACCCTAAGTCCCACAGACTTGAGGTGTCAGGGTCTTTGGGACCTGCGGTTCCTGAGAAGCGCATAAACATCAAAGAGACAATGTTAATTTGGTTAACGCTACAACATTGGATTCACATAATAGTGGATGTCCATGTTCAAATTTTGTCGGACAATTCGACAGTAGTAGCTTACATCAGGAACCAAGGCGATACTCATTCAATGCCATTATGCGAATTAACGGAGAAGATTCTCCTATACGTCATGAATAATATTCATCTTTCTGCCCGTCATATACCGGGTTGTCTGAATGTACTAGCAGACTCGCTCTCTCGGAAAGGTCGCCTGTTGCCATTGGACTGGACTCTCAACTAGCGAATATTCAGGCAGATTTGCTACCAATGGGATTGTTCCATGATAAATCTGTTTGTGACACACTGGAACAATCAGTTACGGATGTTCGTGTCGCCATGCCAAGATTATCGAGTGTACATAGTAGACGCTTTGTTGATCTCATGGGATGGAATGATAGGATAGGCGTATCGTCCATCTCCATTGATTTAGCATATTCTGTTTAGTTCAAAAGGTCTCATGAAATCTTGATAGTAGCACCTCTGTAGGTGCAGAAACCTTGGATCAATCTTCTCAGGTGTCTGTTATGGGACGTTCCCCCAGAAGCTTCCTTCACGAGAGGACCTTCTTTATCAGGGGAAGTATTTGTTCTTCACGTCCTTCTCCACCCTTAGTGGCATTATGGAGTCGGTCAGACGTGAGGGAGTCTTTCTGTTCCTATACTATTTGATGACGAACACAAGAACAATTCAAGTAATGCAGGTGAAGGGGGTTCGTTATGATTTTGAATCTCCACACCGCCAATGTGTTAAGAGGTGATTTTACCGGGCAAGACGTAGTTTTCTTCCCGTAAGCCTCCATTGCATTTAAGTACATAAATGCATTTCATGACTACTCGTTTGGCGGCTGGGTCGTGTTCTATGGTGACCTCATGGGCACATCCACTTTCTACTTGGTTGTTTTCCTGTGGTTGTTCGTTTATATGTCATTCATGAGCATATGATTCATCGTCAATAAATTGCTAGCCTTAGAGTACCTTGGAGGCTGTTTAGTCAGTTAACTGGTATTCAGATGATTACATGCTGGATTCCAATGCTTATGTGCATAATAATCGCATTATTAGGTAGACGTATTATTGTATGTTATGGACCTTAGAAACTATGAATTATTTCGGGGATGGTCTTTGGCGTGTCTGTTAATCATTGCTCGATCCATTTCTAGATCCAGGTTTCTATTAATGGCGGTACCCCAACGAATATATCTTGTTTTCACTCTCGTATATATGCACGTTTTCCAGGAACATAGATATCGGATAGAACACGTGTAGGAGTGTTATTTACTGGAATTTATTGTACATCTGAATGGGGTCACCTGTGGATTACCTTGGAAGTGTGTTTACTCTCCAGAGATCGTCCATTGTGATTCTATTGGACATGTGTATGTTATATATTATATAACCAGTTTTCAACCTATCTGCGTATGCCGACTCCGGCATACATTACGAGCGAGCGATATTAATTTCCGGGATTGCCGCTATAGCCTTAATCTTCTGAAGTGGCATTAAGCGCCAATTTATTAATAATAATTAATACCTGGGTGTCTATTCGACAAATATTTATATTGTTATTTGGTACCACTTTTATTGATTCCAGAGCGCTCCCCTCTTCTTTTTGACGATTCATTCAAAAAGGGGGGGAGTGTGATTTTTTACCTGTCCTCCGGCTTGATAAGTATGTAACTATGAGTAAAGCTGTTTTGTCTGTAGATTATATCCTGGATACAGCTTGTGTTTATTGTATATGGCGTATGTTTGTGGGGGATTGCCTCTCATTCTCAAATACGCCATCCTAATTTTTGGGGCTCAGTCTGGAAGAGCCTTAAAAAATTGGGAACTTGTTACATCCAATCAGCATAGTCTTCATGTCAAGAATATGGAATTACTTGATTGTGGCTCCTTATTGATGATATGTCTTCTCTATTACTGTATAGAGACACACACATGTAATTCCTTTTAAATTTAATTTCCTTTCACCTTGGATTACAGGATTGGAACTATGTTGATCTACTAATTCTGAAGTCCTAGGCCCTCCGCCTTTTTACGATTCAGCTAGTTTGGGCCATTGGGTGATAGTGTAAAAATATAAATTTAAAGTAATTTGTATATTTTTATACTTACCAATGGCCCAGACGGTGATGGCCCTCCCATGAGTGGGCACTCTCCCATGAGTGGGCACTCATTCCCACTGAATTATTATGTAGTACTCTCTTCTACAAAGAATGATGTTGGTGCCAATTCCGGTCACTTCCTGATGGCTGCACATGCGCAGAGAGTAAATGTATAGATGGTCAAATAGGACTTTTAATTTTCGGTTTTGCAAGCAAATTTTGGGGATTGGGGGGTTTAAAATTTGTGTTTGGCCCTTGATAACTTTGAGTTAGCACCAGTTAGTCTGGTCCATCAGTAAGTATAAAAATATACAAATTACTTTAAATTTGTAATTTTTCAACTCATTTCAGAAAAGAAACACCAAAGTCTCTAACGAAAGTTAACTATGCACTCAAATAAACTCTTCACTATTAAGACTGTAGAATATGATTTTTGTGAAGTCTTATATCAACTTAATTGCTTATCTTTTATTGAGAGTACTGCTGGACTGGTAAAATAGGATCCAGAACCAACGCTTGGGTGAAAGTCCTCTTTAAGTGGGGCAGCATAGGTTTAAATAATTGGCTAAATTTGACCTCATCCCAATTCTGTGGTTATGAGATAGCAAAAGATGGTGATACAGTGGAGCCCACTTAATTGGATATCTCTTAACTGAATAAACCTATTAATTGAATATAACACAAAACCATTTACAAAACCTCCAGTACAAGTTTGACCTGTTAATTGAATATAGGTTATAGAGTAAACTCCTGTTAATTGAATAAAAAATCTTGTAACCTGTCGAGAAATTACCCTGACTCTCCCCAGTTTTCATTGGTTTATAGACCTATTTGGGCTCGGTATATCCAGTAGAGGCGTTTAATCTATTATATCGTGTTTGATACAGCTTATGGAGCTCTGTCAAACAAGATATAACAGAATAAATACTAAGTTTTTCTCTAGAATACAGGAAAGTGACACAATCCCTGTTAATTGAATACTCCTGTTAATTGAATAATTTTTATTGGCAAAATGGCTATTCAGTTAACAAGGTTCCACTGCAGTGACGTCAAACACAGATAAATAAATAAATATTGATTACCCACCAAGTATTGTGGTGTTGTCTTCTCGGAAAAAGTTTATTTACTACAGCTGTCCTGCTACTCAATTGTCATACAGTTTATCAGATGTGCAACTTGATGCCCTTTGTATGTTAAATGTAATCTGCTAGTACGTGCACAGATTTCATGTTATGATATCTGTCAAAGCTTGTAAAACTTACCAATAACAGAATGAGAGTTTTTACCTGATATTACTTCCATAATGGGCCAGTGCTATTCTAAAAAATCGCCGATAAAAGTTTTCTGATTTTGTCAATATTTACCTAAAAAAACATAGCCTACGATCCCTCATTGGAGGAAGATCCTTGAGCCCATTCCAATTAGGAATTATATGCTATGTTTTGGAGGCAAAAAATGAACATTTTTAATGGTTCAAGAAATGTTTTTGCAAGTGCTGTCTGATATTCCTGTTTGGTAATCATTTAAGGCTTAAACTGCATTTGTGTTGTGTTTTTGAGTTCAGGTACAGTTATATTATTTCATATTTCAGAGCTCCATTCCATTCCACTATGTTTTATCAGAAAACATCAAAAAACCAAACTCTGGTAAAAACAACAAAGATAAAGAGAAATCAAAGGAAAAGACCAAAGAAGAAGAATACAGTGAGGCAATAAGAGATCTGAAGATTTCCTGGCTCTCAAAGTTAGTATTTAATCTTTTAATTATGAAAACTAGCACATCAAGAACAGTAGCTAAAAGATGAAATTTCTACATACTGTAAAAATTCTCATTGTCTTCCCATTATTGGTACATTTCTTAGTAAAAGGGGCAATGGTTCCATCCAAAGGCTGTCAGGAAAATAACTGCTTACAGACTTCTAGCAACATTCAACACAGTTGGACAATATCTGGACCAACATTTTGATGCTCTATGTTCCTGCCATAACCTTCCTGTCTTCATGATCATTTGTGATTTTTCATGTTTTTGACTTAAAATCAGTCAGAAAAATGTTTATTAAAAACTTTTAATTCTCATTGCAGGTTAGAAAATCCACACTCTTTGTATGAGGAACTAAAACAAGATTTTGGTGATCATCTTCCTTTGTACATAGGTAAACTACAATCCCTGGAGTCTCTCAAGGTTAGTATATGTACAAACATTTACCCTTTTCCTTACGTTGTGGCCAAAAACATTAAGCACTATTCACAAAAATGTCCATTCAGATTTTATCATCTTTAATACACTCATTGTGCTCATTCCAATAAGGGCCATAATCTATCTTTTTGAGGCAAAACATGAAAATGTTTAGTTCTTTAGTTGCTGTCTTGTGTTAGATGAAGGGTTAATTTTGACAGATGATATTTCTCCAGAACTTCTTATATTCATCATACAAAACCGAAAACTTGATTCAGTCAAACCCGCTTAATTGAATAGCCCTTTTGCCAGCCGAAAATATACAATTAAGCGGAGTATTCAGTTAACCAGGAGGTCTGGATCTAAGAAATTGTCACAACCTGTACTACTAATGTTCGATTTGGGGAGTTTTGTATACATGTATATCATCTGTTATTCTTTGTTTTATACGATTTGTTTATCGAATAAAATTGTTTATTTTGCAGCGTGTTTTATTTCTTAGAACCCAAAACACATTTTCCACGAACTGAGAAACTGTGTGGGGGATGAGTATAATACAGTCTGTTGATGCCAGGCTGTATTATATACATGGATTTAGGCCTGTGAGTCGCATTGAAGGGCTTCAATTCACACCAACTGGTCAATGCAAGTGTAAAAGAGAACATTCTAAATCATATCTACCTAGTTTCATTTGCAATGGATGTAATCCAAAGTGAAACTTTATTTGTTCCAAGATGTTCGAAATTATTTGGAAAAACCCATATTTTTACACTGTAAACCAATGGCCCAGACTAGCTGCTGGTGCTTAACTCAAAGTTATCAAGGGCCAGACACAAATTTTGAACCCCCCCCCCCCCCCCCCCCAATCCCCAAAATTTGCTTGCAAAACCGAAAATTAAAAGTCCTATCTGGCCCTCCATACATTTACTCTCTGCACATGCACAGACGTCAGGAATTGGCACCAACATCATTCTTTGTTTGGCCCTAAAAGTCATCAACAATGAAATGACATCTGTGCTTTAAAATCTCCTTTTTATACGCCTGTTTTGAAAAAAACGGGTCGTATTATGGTATACCGCTGTCCATCTGTCCGTCTGTATGTCTGTCTGTCCATCTGTCCGTTCGGTCACATGTCGTACGATAACTCCAGAACGCTTTGAGAGATTTTCGTGATTTTTGGGTAGGTGGTGTATATCGATGGAGGGAAGCTCCCTTTCGTTTAGTGGCGCCGTTCGATTAGTCATTCCAGAGTTATGGGATTTTATTACTTAGAAAATTGTTGATTTTTTACACGTCGTACGATAACTCGAGAGTGCTGTGAGAGATTTTTGTGATTTTTGGGGAGGTGGTGTATATCGATGGAGGGAAGCTCCCTTTCGTTTAGTGTCGCCGTTCGATTAGTCATTCCAGAGTTATGGGACTTTATTACTTAGAAAATTGCCGATATTTTTATACTGAACCAATGACCCAGACATAGCTGGTGCTAACTCTTAAAATATAGGGCCAAACACAAATTTTGCCCCCCCATCCCCAAAATTTGCATCTAAAACCAAAGAAAACATGTCCTGAATGGCCCTCCACACTTCACCTCTACTGCGCATGCGCAGTGTCAAGGACGTTCCGAAATTGGCGCCATTAATCATTCTTAGTTTGGCCCTTCATCAGTTAACATCTGACTGATCTTTGTGCTTGTAAATCTCAGTTTAAATGATGCCAGACACATAAATATTAGTGAAATGGTGATTCTAAGGAGAATATAGAAGGAGGAGAGGAATAATGTGTGACAGAAAATTATCAGGGCTGTAACTTAAAATTTTTTAATGAAATTATGTTAAGTTACCTATTTTCGAGGCAGCAGCCATTTTGTTGTCATTCTTGTTATCAAGTTACACTGCTTGTTCAGTGTTTTCCTCTCTCCCTTTCCTTTAAGTCCCCTCTTGCTATTCTCCCATGCTTTTGGCATATTTTCTGTAATTTTATTACTAAAATTTCTTGGGAGTTTTAGCTGAATAACAGAATGAATTCTGTTCTTTTCCCCATGTTTACGTCTTCACCTATGGTGGTTAGGCGTAGTGTTCTGCATCTACCATCTGATGTTCTGCAGTTTCTTCCCTGGAAGTCTCTGTTTTGCATCAGATAGTGTATTATTGGTAACTGATTTCGGGCCTGGGTGCCTAGAGTCTTATTCTGGTGTTTTTACACTTATTGTTTACATTTACAACAGCCCTCTGTGTGAGGGGGGATTTCTTGAAAATAATATCTTGATGTTAATTTAATCATAACTAGATACATTATTATTGTTCGTAAGTGTTGAATAAATTGTTTAAAATATTTAAAAAATTTTTGTCCACACTTAGGCTTGGGATCCATTGGGGCTCAACGTTACTTTTCAGAAACTTGGGCTGTTCTGAAAAAATATTTTTTCAAAATTTTTTGATTTCAATTATTTTTTCTATGTTAATGGATCATATTATTATGTATTTTGATTGTCAGGGGTTGGTGCGAGTACTAGGACTTTGTTTTCTTTTCACATTGAAAGGATTTTGGTCAATTGTAATAAGAGGAAATCTTCCTCTGACTTTTATAATCATTGTATATGTAGTCAGTGTACTCGCACTAGCTCCTGTTCTGTATGTGATAATTTCGATGACAACATGGGAAGCGTGTGTCATGGTATGTTAGTGGGGAATTGGACATTCCGGTCCTTTCCCCGCAGGGTCACTCTACTTTATCAATTTCTATTTCAGACGATCAAGATTAGGGTGATGTATCCGTGATGTCTTCCAAAAGTGTGCCTCCGTCGTCACAATTAATGAAGAGCTAACGGAAAAGTGCTCATGTAAATACGCCAATTGCCTAAGAGGACCCTAGTAGGTTCGACGGCCTTTGACGTCCGCTAGCTTGCCCGGTGTAGCGTCCATTCATCGAATGGTTCGGCAGCTGGGTTCGTCCGTTGCGGTCTAGAAGGAGTTTCGGGGTGATGCGAGCACTATAAATCAACCAAATGCACACCCAGTGACGGCGGATTAGAGGGAGAACGGAGGAAGCCTTTTAGTCCGGTTCCTAGCTCGTCCAGGTCCATCCGGACGGCGAGCGAGAGAGGCCCCAGATGTTGTGGTACATAATGTTCGCATTCGGAGCATACGTCCGCCGCTCGGGACGCTCCGACATATAGTCAGTCCGGAGAGACTGTCAATAAGGCTTCCTCATTCTCATGGTAGCACACGACCGCTCTTGGCTATGTGACCTCGGATATCCAGTCAGCTTCGCCAATCGGAGAATCATCGGCGACCAGGTCATACCATCCGGTAGCCAGGGACACGAGGCCTGCAGACTCCGGACGTTCGCATAAGAAAGTGTGCGGGAGTCAACGTACATGGAGCTTCCGGGGGCAATGCATCATAAGATCGCTTCTGCACAGGCCTCGGTGACGGACATGCCATCCCAAATAGCACAGCTTATCGCAGCATCCCAGCAACAACTGAATCTGTCGCATCATGTATTATCCGACGATGCTGGGTCGGGATGCTCCGCTGAAGCAGGTACGGACGTCCGAAAATTTCATCCGGTCCGACGGGATGCCGAAAGGGATTCGGAGGATTTCGAGCTTTCCCTTTCGGAACAACATATGCTGTTGTGTATGTCATCTGACTTTATCGTCTACAGGTTCTTTCGTCAGACCAGAATGCTGCGATGCCGGATAAGAAACTGATAGCGTCGGTGGACTTAGAAATTTTTGGTTCGGTTCAGGGACATCGTCCCTCAGTTCCGACATAGTCCAATAATGTCACACAAACTTTCGAATTATTGAACGACGCTATATATTATTATTATATGCTTGCTATTACCAAGCATTTCTGGTTTCTTGTTCGCAAAGTTACGGAGATGTCTTTCAAAGTGTGCCTCTGTCGTCATAGTTAATGAAGAGCTAGCGGCAATAAGTGCTCATGGAATATGTCTATCGCCTAAGAGGTCCCTTGTAGGATCGACGGAGTGACATTCGCTAGCTCACCCGGTGTAGCGTCCATTCATCGAATGGTTCGGCAGCCGGGTTCGTCCGTTGCGGTCTAGGAAGGAGATTTGGGTGATGCGAGCACTATAATAACTTTAGTACTCACCCAGTGACGACAGATTGAGAACAGATCGGAGGAAGCATGTTAGTCCGGTTCCTGGCTCGTCCAGGTCTGTCCGGGCTGTGAGCGAGAGAGGTCCCTCTCTCGTACAACAACATAGGGGACCGCATGTTGTGGTTCAGATATTTCGCATTCGGAGCATATGTCCGCAGCTCGGGACTCTCCGTTATATTGACAGTCCGAGAGACTGTCGATAATGCTTCCTCATCCTCACAGCAGCGCACACGACCGCACATTGGCTACGTGACCTCGAGTATCCGACCAGTTTCGTCATGCAGTGATTCCACGGCGAACAGGTCACGCCATCCGGTAGCCAAGGGATACGAGGCCTATACACTCCCTTCGCTCGCATAATAGAAGTATGCACGGGGTAACGATCACGGAGCTTCCAGCGGCAATGCATCGTAAGACCGCTTCTCCACAGGCCTCAGTGACGGACGTGCTATCCAAGTTAGCACAGTTTATCGCAGCATCCCAGCAATCGACAATTTCTCGGTCGGATCAGGAATTATCCGACGGCGCTGGGTCGGTGCGCTCCGCTGTTGCATCAGGTTCGGACGACCGATCGCTTTATAGGGTCTGACAGGATGGCGAAAGGAATTCGGACGATTTCAAGTTTTCCCTTTCGGTACAAAGGAAACTGCCATACATTTCTTCCGGCATTATCTTCCAGTGGTTGTTCCTTCGGACTACATTGCTGCGATGTTGGATAAGAGACTTATAGCGTCATTGGACACAGAATTTTGGATCGGTTCAGGGACATTGTCCCTAACTTACCGACGCAGTCCAATAATGTCATTAGAACATTTGTATTATTTATCAATGCTATATATGCATATAAGCCTGCTTCCAAGCATGATAGTTTAGTTTCTTGTCCGCAATGCTCAATTCTGCCTTTTATCATTTCTAGGAATAATTTATTTTGGCAGAACAGGGCATACCGAGAGTTTATATGCGTCTAGACGGCGGGATTAAAGACTGGAAATTATCTTTTTCGCCATCTATGTCTTTTCCAACCACAATGTTGGGAACGACAATGTTGTCTAATAGACTTAACTTCGACGCTTTTTCATACGTAGTCCACCTTACTGAGGCATTATCATTACGTCTTCAAGAGAAAGAATTCCGGGATATGATCCTCAGTGTGATTTCTTTTGAGGGCAGTAGTTTGTCCACGTATAACTCTGCCCTTCAGTGGCAACCTGGAGTTGGTTAGACGTGACGCAGCCCTAGCTACATCCACGCGCATGGATAGTAAGGTGAAGAACTCTCTCAGAGTCGCTTCGGTCTTGGAGAAGCTTCTTTTCGACGGCAACTTTTCAGCAATCCATGAATTGCTCGATATACATGTTCTCTTGTCTATCAAGTGTAGCAAGAGATTCAGACTGGGGCAAACATTCGGTGGTTGACTCAGAGAGTGCCACTGCAGTTGCCGGATCCGAGTTTTATAATTATGACGGTTGCCAGTCAAACAGGTTGGGGTACAATATTGATCCCAACGGATTCGTAGTGCCAGGGTCTTTGGGTTCCGCAGTCTCTAGGCAAGCACTTATCTCCACGGAATAATGTTTTTTAGGCTTGCTTTATGTCATTGGATGAACATTATTCAGAAACGCATGTTCAAATCCTGTCTGATAATACGACAGTAGTTGCGTATCTCAGGAACCAGGGAGGCACTCATTCGATTCCGTTATTCAATTTAACGGAAAGAATCCTTCTGTTTGTTATAGTACACCAAGTTCTGCTTCGGTCCGTCATATTCCGGGTCGTCTGATTGTATTACCGGACTCCCTTTCACGTAAGGGTCGCTTGTTGCCGTCAGAATGGATTCTCAACAAACAAGTATTCAATCAGATTTGCTATCAATGGGAGCGCCCAATGATAATTTATTTACGACACAACTTGCTAATCAATTGCAGACGTATGTGTTTGCTTGTCCGGATCTCTGAGCTTATGTTGTTAACGCTCTATTGATCTAATAGGACGGAATGATAGGATATGCATATCCTCCTGCGCTGTTGTTTCAGCAAGTATTGCTAAGATAAACAACCACAATACATTTGTGTTGATAGCATCTCTGTCTTCACAGAGACTGTGGGTAAATTTACTCAGATGTCTACTGTGGGACTTAACGCAAAAACTTCCTCCATGAGAGGATCTTCTTTCGCTGGGGAAAATCGTGTCATCTTCATCACAACCCGCAAGGTCTCAACCTTCACGTATTCCGTTGTGTGGTCCTTATTGCATTGTAAGCATTGTACTGGACGAGCTTTGGACGGGATTTCTTACTGTAGGAGAACCTCTTCTTCGCTATTCTATGTGGCTAAAGTGGAGGCTCTTCCGTCGTTGTTGTAGGGATCACTATGTTGATATTGTTGATCCCTCCATACTAGTCATTGCAACTTTCTAGTATACTTGTTTGACAAGATCTACTGCAGCCTGATACTATTAAGATTATAGGTCTATGTTATCTCATACCTATGCACTCTATGATAGTTTACAATTGAGTCTTATGTCTCTTTATCTAAGTCAGTTAGTAACTTTTCGATAAATAGACTTAGAATCATTAGATTAAATTTCTAGATGGAATTTAACTTCGGTTCTTATTTAGCTAAGTAATCATTTGAGCCTCTGGAAACAGTAGTTTTCAAATTCTGACCTTTTAGACAGTAATTCTGTTGGCTTCTCTTTTACTGAAGAGTCAGTGAGCTTCATGCACTATCGGTGGATGATTCTCACTTTCGTAGTTTCGGAATCACTACTTCCTTTACTATTTAGGTTGGATTTTCGGTTAAGAGTCAGGCTCCTAATAAATATCCGGAACCTATTGTTATTAAGGTCCTTCCGTCTTCGTACGGGCATAGGCCTTTACTCTGTCCAGTTAGAGTTTACGTATTTATAAACAGATATCTGTTTATTACTACGGACGTAAGCTTCTTCGGTCTTTGATGCCTAATAGAAGGACGTTACGCTCCATTCTATTGCTAATGGATTCAATTAACTATCGGTGCTGCTTATGGTATATTATTGACTCAGCAGTTGTGCTTGAGATTTCGGCTCATGAAGTAAGAGTTCTTTCTACATCTTGGGCTTACATTAATAGTGTCGCTATTATAGATTTTTGAAGGCTGCTCATTGTGCTCAGCCATCCACATTCATGAATTTTTTATCTCAGAAATATCGAGTCCATTTCTGGAGGCCTCTTTTGTTAGGTCTATTATCTACTGCTCAGAATGTCATTCACTTAACAGTTGCTACTATAGCTAGGTAGGCGGTCTGTTTCGGCAGTGACTCCGTTCTGCTGCCCTCTTCGCTCTGGGCTATTTGACCCAGGGCAAGAAAAAGGGGGGGGGGGGGAGGGTGTTCCCTTGGGTCACCTGTTTTACTATGAAAACAAGGGGATACCTCCTCCGGAGTTAGTAATTCTGAGCTGTTACTGGGATGGTTTTTTAGTGAGAAGTTTGTTTTAAAAATTCATTCAGGTCTTAGTTTTTAAAGTATAGCTTTTGAATATAGCACGTGTCAAACGGACGTTATTATACAATCCTCAGACACTTTTAAGGAGTATAAAGAGTCTCTATTCTCTAGACTTACTTTATTTATTGGCTTACTTTAAAAATTATTAGTATAAGGATTATACTAGATATTAATAGAGTACATGGATGTATGATGCTCAATTTTGCAAGGTGTTGTATCTTTCTAATTTAACATAAATAAGAAAGATACATGTAAGGCCTAATACTTCTTTTTCCCTAGAGGGGATGACTCTATTTTATATAATTGAGCGTATTCCAACTTGCTCTATGTCCTAGGCCCTCCAGCCTTTTTACTATTCAGCTATGTCTGGGTCATTGGTACAGTATAAAAATGTTAAAAAATTTATAGTAATTTATATATTTTTTATACTTACCAATGACCCAGACGGGGATGGCCCTCCCAGGAGTTGGGAACTCATACCTCCCCGCTGAGTACATAGCGCTTACCAGGCACTGGTTATAAGAATGATTAATGGCGCCAATTTCGTAACGTCCTTGACACTGCGCATGCGCAGTAGAGGTGAAGTGTGGAGGGCCATTCAGGACATGTTTTCTTTGCTTTTAGATGCAAATTTTGGGGATTGGGGGGCAAAATTTGTGTTTGGCCCTATATTTTAAGAGTTAGCACCAGCTATGTCTGGGTCATTGGTAAGTATAAAAAATATATAAATTACTATAAATTTTTTAACTTTTTACACGTCGTACGATAACTCGAGAACGCTTCGAGAGATTTTCATTTTTTTTTGGTAGGTGGTTTATGTTGATGGAAGGAAGCTCCCTTTCGGTTGGTGTCGCCGCTCGATTAGTCATTCCAGAGTTATGGGACTTTATTTTTCACATATCGAACAATAACTTGAAAATGCTTAGAGCAATTTTCATAATTCTTTGGTTGCAAGTATATGTTGATAGAAGGAATCTCCCTTTCGATTTGTGTCGCTGTCCGATTTGTCATTTCAGAGTTATGGGACTTTATTCATCAAAATATAGGCAATTTTCCACATGTTGTACTTTGAGCAATTTTCTTGATTTTTTGGTGGCAAGTATATGTAACCTGACAAGTACACATGTATACTCATGTTGTGTGGTTCCCTCTTGTAATTAATAACGGGCGTATCATGCGCTCGTGGCGCAGCTGTTTATTTGAGGATGTCACACACAAATCAATGCAAGAATTGGTGGATACAAGGCTGTTATGGGATGAAGGAAGTGTTCAATGGTGGTTTTGGACATTCAGGGCTGTAACTTTATAATATTTATAAAATTATTTTATGTTTTCCAATTTTGGGACATATGCCTGATGTCATCATTTTTGATAATGATTATTCCACTGCATGTTAAGTATTCCTTCCCTATCCTTCCATGAACCCTTCCTGTTAAACTCTTAAGCTTTTTGGCTATTTTTTATTGAAATTTTTTATTAATATTTTTATACTGTACCAATGACCCAGACTTAGCTGGTGCTAACTCTAACAAAACCAGGGCCAAACACAAATTTTGCCCCCCAATCCCCAAAATTTGCATCCAAAACAAAAAGAAATCATGTCCTAAAGGACCTCCATACTACACCTCTACTGCGCATGCGCAGTGACGCAGACGTCCCGAAATTGGCGCCAATTATCATTCTCTGTTTGGCCCTTCATCAGTCAACATCTCACTGATCTTTGTGCTTGTAAATCTCAGTTTAAGGGTTGCCAGACACGTAATTTTTGGAGAAAATGTGATTCTAAGGAGGATAGAAGGAGGAGAGGAAAAAGAATTGACAAAAAATAATCAGGGCTGTACTTAAAATTTTTTGATGAAATTATGTTAAGTTGCCTATTTTCGAGGCATGGGCCTCTTGTTGTCATTCTTGCTAAATGTTGCACTGCTTATTCAGTGTTTCCTCTCCCCTAGCCTTCTAAAATCCCCCCTTGCAATTCTCCCATGCTTTTGGCATATTTTTGAGAAAGTTCATTTCTAAAATTTCCTGGGAGAGTTGCTTGGTTACAGAATGTTTTCTGTTGTTTTCCCCATAGTTACGTTTTCACCCATGGGTGTATAACGTTTGTGTTCTGCATCTTCCATCTGATGTTCTGCAGATTCTCCCCTGGGAGTCTCTGTTTTGCATCAGATAGAGTGTAATTTGATGACTGATTCCGGGCCAGTTTTTTCAGTGCCTGGAGTCATGTTTTCTGGTGTTTTACACTGTTTGTTTTCATTGGCAACAGCCTTTTTTAAGGGGGGCTGTTTGCCTTTGCTGTAGTTTATATCATTATAAGATACATTTATATTATCCGTAAGTGTCTCATTAATTATTTAATATAAATTTAAAATTTTTGACCACCCTTTGCCATTGGATCCATCGGGGCTCAACGTTACTTTTCAGCAACTTGGGCTTCGCTGAAAAAATATTTTTTCAAAATTATTTTGATATGTAATTGTTTTTTTCATTTATTAATGGATCATGTTATTATGTATCTTTGTGTCAGGGGTTTTTGCGAGTAACTAGGACTTGTTGTTGTTCTTTCACAATGAAGGGACTTTGTTCAAATTGTAATAGGAAGAAATCTTCCTCTGACTTTCATGATCATTGTATTAATTGTAGTCAGTGTTCTCGCCTTAATCCCTGTCCTATATGTGAATATTGGGATGAGAAACATTGGAAACGTGTGTCACGATATGTTGTTTCTGGAGAAAGGGCTATGCCGGCTCTTTCTCCGCAAGGTCACTCTACTCTCTCAGTTTCTATTTCAGAGGAACAAGAACAGGGTGATGTTTCCATGTTATCTTCTACAAGTGTGCATCCGTCGTCACAAATGAATTCAGAGCTAGCGGCAAAGTGCTCATGGAGATTAGACAAATGTCGTCCGCTAGCTCGCCTGGTGTAGCGTCCATTCACTGAATGGTTCGGCAGCCGGGTTCGTCCGATGCGGTCCAGGAGGAAATTTTGGGTGATGCGAGCACTATAAACATAATAGATGCACACCCAGTGACGGTGGATAGTAAGCGAGAACGGAGGAAGCCTTTGAGTCCGGTTCCTAGCTCGTCCAGGTCCAGCCGGGCCGCGAGCGAGAGAGGTCCCTCTCGCGTACAACAACATCTGGGACCAGATGTTGTGGTACAGAATGTGTCTTTAGCGGAGCATACGTCCGTCGCTTGGGACGCTTCGTTGTATAAGCAGTCCGCGGAGACTGTTAAGGCTTCCTCTTCTCGTCAGCGCACACGACCGCACCTTGGCTGCGTGACCGCCGATATATTGCCAGCTTCGCCGATCAAGGATTCTTCGGCGACCAGGTCACACCATCCGGCAGCCAGGGATTCGAGATCGATGGACTCCGGACGTTCGCATAGGAAAAGTATGCGGGAGCCATCTGATGCGGTGCTGCCCTCGGCGAAGCAGCGAAAGACTGCGCCTCCGCAGGTCTCGACGCCGGACATTCTTGTGCAGATAGCACAGCTTATCGCAGCATCCCAGCAGCCGACAGAAACGGTGTCGGATCGAGAATTATCCGACGGCGCTGGGTCGGTACGCTCCGCCGAAGCATCGGGGGCGGATGACCGGGAACATCATGAGGTCCGACCGGATGGTGAAAGGGACACGGATGACTTGGAGCTATCCCTTTCGGAACAACATAAAGCTGCCGTGGACTTCATCCGGCACTTTCTCCCTCAAGTTGTTCCGTCGGGCCAGACTGCTGCGGTTCCGGACAAGAGGATTATAGCGTCATTGGACTCTGAATTTTTTGAGCAGTTCAGGGACATCGCTCCCGAGTTTCCGTCGCAGTCCAATAATGTTGCAAGAACATTTGAATTATTGAACGACGCTATATTTAAACTTGCTTCCAAGACGGGGAAAGCAGGTTTCTTGTCCGCTAATACTCTCAACCTGCCTTTCATTAATGCAAGGAATAAATTTGATACGGCAGGACAGGGTATACCGAGAGTTCCTCTGCGTATGGACGACGAGGCGGAAGACTTAGAGCTATCATTACCGTCGTCGGCTTCTATTCCAAACGCGGTGTTGGAAACAGCTATTGCGTCTAACAGAGCCAATTTAGATGCCTTATCTTACGCAGATCACCTTACTAAGGCGTTATCACTGCGCCTTCAAGGGAAAGAGTTTCAGGATATACAATCCTCTTTAAGACTTCTTTCAAGGGCAGTAGCTTATTCCACGTGTAACTCCGCCCTTTCAGTGGCAAATCTGGAGTTGGTTAGACGTGACGCAGCCCTAGCTACATCCACACTAGTGGATACTAAGGTGAAGGACTCTCTTAGAGTCGCTTCGGTCTCAGGAGAACTTCTCTTTGACGGCAAGCTTTCTGCTATTTATGATAAAATTACAAAGAAAGCTAAGGATTCTCTGTTGTTCAAATCTGCTCCTAAGAAGTCGGATACAGCAGACACGAATAAGACAGGCACTTCTGGGTCGGTTCTGAGAGGTTCCTATAGAGGTTCCGGTGCGTCCTCTTGGTCTTATTCGAGAGACCGTCAGGGTAGCGACTCTCGTTCGGGACGTCCTTCAGGCCGGGACAATCGGTCGGACGCCCCGAGGTCGACGGGGTGAGGTGCGGGCCGTGGAGGACGTGGTTTCTCCTACCGCAGGCCTCGCAGGTCCAGGAGGTGATGGCTTAAACCTCTATCGCGTGCCGGTTGGCGGAAGGTTGTCAAGCTTTTCACAAGAATGGGCGTCGATTACGGACGACCCTTGGGTGAGAGGAGTGACTTTGGAAGGTCTAAAGATATCCTTCAAACGAAAGCCTCCATTAACTCGAAGTCCAGAGTGGACTCATCTTCCGTCAAATCCGCAGAAAAGAGACGCTCTGTTATCAGAGGTGCAGTCTCTTTTAATGAAGAACGCGGTAGAGGTCGTAGAAAACCAGGAATCTCCGGGATTCTACAGCCATCTGTTTCTGGTTCCGAAACCAGATGGCTCGTTCCGTCCAGTCATAGATTTGAGCTGGATAAACAAGCTGATCGTCACTCCGAAGTTTTATATGGAGACGATTCGATCGGTCAGAGCGAGTATTTGGGTGAACGATTATGCAACGAGCATAGATCTCAAAGATGCGTACTTTCACGTCATGGTACATCCGACATTCCGAAAGTACCTACGCTTCGCAGTCCTAGGAGTGGTGTATCAATTCCGGGCGATGTGCTTCGGATTGAATCTAGCACCCTGGGTTTTCACTCGGGTAATGAACTCGGTAATGATCTATTTCCGAGCTCATTCGTCTGCGGTAACGTCGGCCTACCTGGACGACATTCTTCAGAGGTACGGCAACGAGTTAACGCTTCAGAACGATGTTCAGAATCTTCTTCTTTTGCTCCGACGTCTCGGTTTTATAGTAAACGAGGAGAAGTTGGATCTGGTGCCGTCCAAGTCATTCACTCATCTGGGAATGAGCTTCGAGACGCACAACAATCTCGTTTGTCTGCCGTTAACCAGAGCGAAATTAGTCAGTTGTTACGCTCGCTATTGTCTGCACGCAGACAAAGTCACGGCGAGAGAATTTATGAGACTGATAGGTCTGTGCGGAGCCGCCGCGGATCTCATTCCGATGGGGCGGTTACGCACACGTCCTCTTCAAATTTTCTTGACTCAGAATTGGAGTGTGAAAATTCATTCGCTCGATGTAAACGTTCTCTTGTCAGATTAAGTGAAACAAGAGATTCAGACTTGGGCAAACATTCAGTGGTTAACTCAGGGAGTTCCGCTGCAGTTGCCGGATCCGAGTTTTACCATTATGACGGATGCCAGTCAAACAGGTTGGGGTGCATCATTAATCCCAACGGATTCGAGATGCCAGGGTCTTTGGGATCCGCAATTCCTGTGCAAGCACATAAACATTAAGGAAATGATGTCAATTTGGCTTGCGTTACGTCACTGGATGGACATTCTTCACAATGCTCATGTCCAAATCCTATCCGACAATACGACAGTAGTGGCGTATATACGGAATCAGGGAGGCACTCATTCAGTTCCGTTGTTCAATCTAACAGAAAGAATCCTTCTGTTTGCGCTAGAACATCACGTTCTTCTTTTGGTCCGTCACATACCGGGTCGTCTGAATGTGCTAGCAGACTCCCTTTCACGAAAGGGTCGCTTGTTGCCGTCGGAGTGGACTCTCAACAAACAAGTATTCAATCAGATTTGCTACCAATGGGAACGGCCTATGATAGACTTATTTGCGACACATCTCAACAGTCAGTTGCAGACGTATGTGTCTCCGTGTCCGGATCCAAGAGCATTTGCAGTAGACGCTCTGTCGATCCCTTGGGACGGAATGATAGGATATGCGTATCCTCCAGCGCCGTTAATTCAACAAGTATTGCTAAAGATAAAACAATCTCAATGCAAGATTCTGTTGGTAGCATCTCTGTCGCCACAGAGACCGTGGATAAATCTACTCAGGTGTCTGTTGTGGGACCTACCGTGAAAGCTTCCTCCACGGGAGGATCTTCTTTCGCAGGGGAAATCGCGCCAACTCCATCACAACCCGCAAGGTCTCAACCTTCACGTTTTTCCGTTGTGCGGTCCTTCTTGCATGGCAAACACTTTACAGGACGAGCAGTGGACGCGATTTCTAACTGTAGGAGGACCTCCTCTTCGCTAAACTATGGGGCTAAGTGGAAGGTTTTTCGTCGTTGGTGTAGGGATCATTCTGTAGATATATTCGATCCCTCTATACCAGACATTGCAAACTTTCTAGTATACTTGTTTGACGAAATCAAACTGCAGCCTGTTACTATAAAGGGTTATAGATCTATGTTATCTGATACCTATGCACATCATGGTAGTTTACAAATTGGATCTAATGTCTCTTTATCTAAGTTGGTTAGAAACTTTTCGATAAATAGACCCAGAACTCTTAGATTAATTCCTAAGTGGAATTTAGCTTGGGTTCTTCTTAAATTGAAGGAAAAGCCATTTGAACCTCTTGGGACAGTAGATTTCAAATTCTTATCTTATAAGACAGCTTTTCTCTTAGCTTTCTCTTCTGCTAGAAGAGTCAGTGAGCTTCATGCACTGTCGGTGGATGATTCTCACTATCGTAGTGTTGGGAACACTATCACCTTCACTACTAATGTGGGTTTTTTAGCTAAGAATCAGGCTCCTAATAAATATCCGGAACCTATTGTTATTAAGGCTCTTCCGTCTTCAGACGGGCTTAGGCCTTTACTCTGTCCTGTTAGAGCATTATGTATCTGTAAACAGAGATCTCAGTTTATCAGAAAGGGACGGAAACGTTTCTTTCTGTCTTTGATGCCTAATAGAAAGGACATTTCGGTCCATTTTATTGCTAGATGGATTCAATTAACTATCCGTACTGCTTATGAAAATTTATCTTCTTCTCAGCAGTCTGTGCTTAAGATTTCTGCTGATGAAGTAAGAGCTCTTTCTCCTTCCTGGACTTATGCTAATAGTGTTGCTATTACAGATTTAATGAAGGCTGCTTATTGGTCTCAGCCATCCACATTTACGAATTTTTATCTCAGAAATATTGAGTCCATTTCTGGAGACCTGCATTGTTTAGGTCCGTTATCTGTTACTCAGAATGTCGTCCACTAAACACTTGCAACTATAGTTATGCAGGTTTTCTGTTCCGGCAGTGACTCCGTCCGGCTGCCCTCTTTGCTCTGGGCTATTTGACCCAGGGCAAGGGGAAGGGGGGGGGGGGGGCGGGTGTTCCCTTAGGTCACCTGCTTTATAGTGAAAAGCAAGGGAATGCCTCCTCCAAGTCAGTATTTCTGAGTCGCTTCCGGGATGGTTTTAAAGTGTAATATTAATGTTTAAATTATTCATGTCTTATTTTTAAAGTGTAGCTCGGTGTGAAGCATTTGTATATGTCAAGTGTCAAACGGGCTTTAATATACAATACTCGGACACTTTTAAATGACTATAAAGAGTCTCAATTCTCTGGACTACTTTATTTATTGGCTTGCTTTAAAAATAATTAGTATAAGGGATATACTGGATGTTAATAGAGAACATGAATGTTATTGTGCTCAATTATTAAGGGTAGTGTATCTTTCTAATTTAATATTAAATAAGAAAGATACATGTAAAGCCTAATACTCCTTTTCTCCTTAAGGGGTTACCTCTTTACTATATAGTTGAGCTTATTGGATTTTCCTCTATGTCCTAGGCCCTCCAGCCTGTTTACTATTCAGCTAAGTCTGGGTCATTGGTACAGTATAAAAATGTTAAAAAATTTATAGTAATTTATATATTTTTTATACTTACCAATGACCCAGATGGGGATGGCCCTCCCTGGAGTTGGGAACTCTTGCCACCCCGCTGAGTACATAGCGCTGACCAGGCACTGCCAGTAAGAATGATAATTGGCGCCAATTTCGGGTCGTCTGCGTCACTGCGCATGCGCAGTAGAGGCGTAGTATGGAGGTCCTTTAGGACATGATTTCTTTTTGTTTTGGATGCAAATTTTGGGGATTGGGGGGCAAAATTTGTGTTTGGCCCTGGTTTTGTTAGAGTTAGCACCAGCTAAGTCTGGGTCATTGGTAAGTATAAAAAATATATAAATTACTATAAATTTTTTAACTTTCTTGGGAGTTTAACATTTATTACAGAATATTATTCTGTTTCTTCCCCAGTGTTATGTCCTGGCCCTAAGGGTGTTAAGATGTTTAGTCTTGCATCTTCTATCCGATGTATCATTTTTTCTTCGTATGAAAATCTAGCTTTGCATTTGATAGCATTTCAATTGGTTCTGATTTGGGACCTTTTTGTGTGCCTGATGTCTTGTTTACATTGACGTTGTTTACACTATCAACGTCCTCATTTATATGTAGTTTTTTGTATTCTTTTATTGTAATATACTGTAGGATACATGGATTATTATTCTGTTAGTGTAGCTCAAAACAATTTGTATTTTGTCCACACTTAGGCTCTATCGGGATGCCCTTGGGATCTTCATGTTCCCTTTGGGAACTTGGGCGTTTTTCAAAAAGAAATTTGTTTACAAAAAAATATTTTGAAATTAATCACGATTGCTATTATTCATGTATCTCAGTTATATATATATATATATTATACCACCGGTTTTTGACCTATCTGCGTATGCCATCTCAAATGTACGTTATATAGTGGGCAATATTAATTACCGGGATCGTCACTATAGCCTTAACTTCTGAAGTGCCATTAAGCGCCATTTATTAATAACTCAGGTTTTCCGGTCTTCATCGTCAAAGGGACCTCTCTCTTGCTCGCAGTCATGAAAGACCTAGACGAGCAAACCTCAGAACTTGACCACCAAGTTCCTACCAACAACATCTGGCTGCAGATGTTGTTATAAGAGAGAGGGACCTCTCTCTTGCTCGCAATCACGGACGACCTGGACGAGCGTACCTCCAAACTTCTCTGACCACACAAGTTCCTACCAACAACCTCTGATCGCAGATCGTAGACATTATCATTTCCTTGATCTTGATCCAGTGATTCAAAATGCTGTGAGCAATTATGAGAAACCGCTAGCGTAGTTCGACGCTGACTTCATCCGTGTAAAGAGCAGAGTAATAAGATCCCTTTCTGGTTAAGTCTACACAGGTGTCACAGATCTTTGATTCTGTAGACGACACCATATTTATCTTCCGGCGGAAAAAGTAATTCAGTTTCTTATCTTCTTTCTCTGTATTTTTAATCGTTTGTGATGGTTCACATACTTTTAAAAACAACCGGAAAGATGTGGAGAGTTCCTCAGCGTTGATTGAGCAGGTTATGATCCTAGTTTTAGCCTTACCTTCATCATTTAGCTGTTCGCTCGGACGCAATTGAGAAGATAATTTCTTAGAGCGAATTTAGTCTCATGGTCTTATGTACTCAATTCTAAGAACTGTGATGCATCGTCTATATGGAAGGAATTTTGTTGTCGTTTGTACCTTTTAAAATTCTTTCCAGACCTAGTATTTATTTCTCGGTCTTAACTAATGTTAAGTGAGAGTTATTCTGATGCAACAAAGCCTTGTGTCTTCATCTTTGCATTTCACTAGGTGGAAAACTTGCCGTAGGTCACTTTAGTTTTCCAACTCTAGTTTTTATGATAAGAATCAATTCTCGTCTCTTTAAGCTGGGGTCTAATGTACCATCACCAGCAGAAAGAGTACGAGAGGTTGTCCTAGACTCAAATTGTCTATAAGGACTCATAGCAAGGTATAGGTATACCTAAGTCTTTGATGGTAAGCTTTCGTTATTGTAGGATTAAACTACTAGAAAGAATATATTCTCAACTCTTTTAAGTTGGGGTCTAATCGACCACAGCCAACAGAAGAGTAGGAGAGTTGTCCTAGACTCATTTCGCTTATAAGGCTCATAGCGAAGGTATAGATTTCTCTCCTATATATAATTCTTTAGGTTTGTCTATACAGCCACTTGGATAGGGATTTCTCATCAGACTGAGTTACTGATCAGACTCCCCTGATCTGGTGGTTCTAGGCTCTTATAGAACTTGGTCCGGCCGATTTTAACTGGAAGTGGATAATTAGGTTATTTATTATTATCTTTCAGTCGATAAGCGAATGTTCGACAATTGTAGCGAGTATAGTTCTTTAGATCACTTGTATTGTGAACTAGATAATGTCTCATGGGATTTATGATAGGATTCATGTATCCCACTATTCATTTGGCTGGTTCATCTGTTTCACAGAGCGAATTGACCAGCTGTTTCGCTCACTTTTATCGGTTATCTGATGCATTAACAGCAATAGTTTTGTGCTCCAGATGGAGTTGTGTGGAGCGGCTTGGAAGGTTATTTTGATAGGTCGCTTACACACATGTCTACTCCTGTTATTAACTAGAGTGGTAGATGTTTTTCCCTCTTGACCTGTTTTGTTTTAGAGAACCTTTTAACATAAGGTCAAATTTGGGCATATATTACGGTTTTCTCAATTATTTCGGACGTGAGTTCATATATTGCATTACAATCCTGAGTCCGACTGTCTCTCTCTGCACATCAGAGTTTATCAGAAGAGAAGTTACGCTTTTGTTGTCATTGTTTTTCAATAGAAGGGACGTTATGTTCATTCTATTGTTAAATAAGTCAGTTAGCTATTCGTACTGCTTGGGTTATTTATCTTCCTATTAGCAGTCAATGCTTAAGATTTCAGCGCATAAGTAAGCGCTGGCTATATCTTACGCTTATTCTAACTGTTTGGCTATTATATGATCGTATGTGGGATCTCTTCAGGATAGTTAAGTTTTCGGCGCATGGGAATAATAGTTTCCATTATTTGTGTCGCAAATATAGGCTTTGAGCGCATACATTGACGCTCAGCCGTTTTCATGGGAATGAATGATAGGATACATGTATCCTTCAATTCATTTGTTTCTATTGATTTCATTGAGGTTATGGGGTCTGCTATTGAGCATACCAGAAGCTTCCCCATTAGACGGTTTTCTTCTTTAAGGGAAGTTTTATTCTTCATGTTATTCTTCACTCTCAGTGGCATTATGGAGTATTCAGACGTGAAAGAGCTTTATGATCACTAAATAATAGTTTCCATTATTTGTGTCGCAAATATAGGCTTTGAGCGCATACATTGACGCTCAGCCGTTTTCATGGGAATGAATGATAGGATACATGTATCCTTCAATTCATTTGTTTCTATTGATTTCATTGAGGTTATGGGGTCTGCTATTGAGCATACCAGAAGCTTCCCCATTAGACGGTTTTCTTCTTTAAGGGAAGTTTTATTCTTCATGTTATTCTCCACTCTCAGTGGCATTATGGAGTATTCAGACGTGAAAGAGCTTTATGATCACTATATTATTGCTGTCTGCACCAGCAATGATTAGTAATGTGGGTGAGGAGGTTTCGACATATATTTAAATTCTCACTGATATTTGTGCTTGTAAATCTCAGTTTAAATGATGCCAGACACATAATTATGAGAGAAATGGTGAATATAAGGAGGAAATAGAAGGAGGAGAGGAAGAAACAGTTTAAGGAAATGTTCAGAGCTGTATTATTTTTTTACGAAATTATTTCATGTTACCTATTTTCAAGGCATGATCCTGTTGTGGTCATTCTTGCTATGAATGTTCCATTGTTTGATCAGTGTTTCCTCTCTGCCTTTCCTTTATTCCCCCTAGCTATTCTCCCATGCTATTGGCTTATTTTTTGTAATGTTTATTACTAAAATTTCGTGGGAGTTTTGGCTTGGAACAGAATTATTTTCTGTTTTTTCTCCATATTTACGTCCTCACCCTTGGGTGTTTAGGCCTTTTGGGCGGCATCAACCATCTGATGTTCTACAGTTTCTTCTCTGGATGCCTCTGTTTTGCATCAGATAGTGTTTAAATTGGTAACTGATTTCGGGCCATGTTTACCAGTGCCTGGAGTCATGTTTCCGGTTTGTTTACACTTTTTGTTTAGGTTGACAACGGTTACTTCTGATAGTGATTACTTGTCTTCTGCTTAGTTCAGTTCATAGCAAGATACATTAATATTTTTCGTAAGTGTTACATTAATTTTTTGAAATGATTTAAAAATTTTGTCCACACGTAGCCTTTTTTGGGATCCATTTGGGCTCATCGTTCCCATTGGGAACTTGGGCTCTTCTGAAAAAATTTTTTCTTTTGGAATTATTTTTTCGTAATGTTATAATGGATTATTGTTTTATGTATCTTTGTTTTCAAGGTTTAGTGCGAGTTCTATGACTGTTTGCTTTTTTCACAATGAAAGATTATTGTTAAAATTGTAATGGGAAGAAATCTTCCTCTGATTCTCATGATCTCTGTATTAATTGTAGTCATTGTACTCGTACTAACCCTTGTTCAGTGTGTATCAGTTGGGATGACAAACGTTGGAAAGGTGCGTCACGGTATGTTGTTAGCAGGGAGAGGGCCATGCCGGTCCTCTCTCTGCAGGGTCACTCTAGTTTTTCACTCTCTTTTTCAGAGGAACAAGAACAGGGTGATGTTTCTGTGATGTCTTCCAAGAGTGTGCTTCCGCCGTCACAATCAAATGAAGAGTTAGCGGCAAAGTGCTCATGCAGATACATCAATTGCCTCAGAGTTCCCTAGTAGGGTCGACGGCTCTTGGCGTCCGCTAGCTCGCCCGGTGTAGCGGTCCAGGAAGGAGATTTGGGTGATGCGAGCACTATAAAAATACAACGTGCACACCCAGTGACGACAGACCAAAGGATGGTATGGAGGAAGCCTGTTAGTCCGGTTCCTAGCTCATCCAGGTTCATCCGGACTGCGAGCGAGAGAGGCCCCCCTCTCTCTTACAGCAACATCTGCACCACGATGTTGTTGTATGTTCGTTTGTTAGTCGGAGCATATGTCCACTCCTCCTGCTCGGGACGCTCTGTCGCATAGACAGTCGGACACGGCTGTTCTATTGGCTTCCTCATCCTAACGTCAGCACACAGGACCGCACCTTGGCTATGTGACCACAGATTTCCAGGGGATGTTCGCATATTATATAAATGCAGGAATGAACGTCCCTGGAGCTCCTGCTTCGCCGACCAGGGAATACATGTCGTCCAGGTCACTCCATCGACTAGCCAAGGACACGAGGCCTTCCTTTCCAGTTTGGACATTTGCATATTATATAAATGCAGAAATGAACGTCCCTGGAGCTTCCAGCGGCTAATCACACATGACTGCGGCTCCACAGGCCTCATTGAGGAGCATAGCAGGGTGATGTTACCGTGATGTCTTCGTAAAGTGTGCTTCCGTTGTCACAGTCAAATGAAGAGCTAGCGGTAAAAGTGCTCATGCAGATACGTCAATTGCCTAAGAGGTCCCAAGTAGGATCGACGGCTTTGGCGTCTACTAGCTCGCCCGGTGTAGCGACCATTCACCGAATGGCTCGGCAGCCGGTTTCGTCTGGTGTGGCCCATAAAGGAGATTTGGGTGATGCGAACACTATAAAATACATTGTGCACACCCAGTGACGACGGATACGAGGATGGTACAGAGGAAGCCTATTAGTCTGTCATAGCTCGTCCAGGTCCGTCCGGGCTGCGAGCGAGAGAGGTCCCTCTCTTGTACAACAACATCTGGGTCCAGATGTTGTGGTACATAACGTTCCTCATTCGGAGCATACGTCCACCGCTCGGGATGCTCCGTTATATAGACAGTCTGGAGTGACTGCTCTATCGGCTTCCTCATCCTCACGGCAGCACACACGACCGCACCTTGGCTATGTGACCAGTGATATTCAACTAATCTCGCCGACCAGGGATTCCTCGGTGACCAGGTCACTCCATCTGGTAGCCAAGGATATAAGGCCTTCATACTCCGGACGTTCGCATAAGATGTATGCACGTATCAACGTCCAAGGAGCTCCCAGCAGCTAAATTCCGTAAGACCGCAGCTCCACAGGCCTCCATTACGGACGTGCTATCACAGATAGCACAATTATCGCAGCATCCCAGCAACCGACAGAAACTCTGTCGGATCAGGAATTATCCGAGGAAGCTGGGTTGGTATGTTCTGCTGCAGGTTCATGCATGGACAACCAAGATTTACAAGTGGTCTGACAGGATGGCTGAAGGGATACGAAGGAGTTGTAATTTTTCCTTTCGAAACAACATAATTGCCGTAGAGTATATCCGGCATTATCATCTGACGTTGTTTCCTCCGGACCAAAATGCTGTGTTGCCGAATAAGAGACTGATAGCGCCACTGAACACAGAATTCTTTAATCGATTTAGGGGCATCGTCCCTGAGTTTCCGACACAGTCCAGTAATGTCTGACGGACATTTGAACTATTGAATGACGCTATATATAACTTGCTACCAAAACGGGCAGATCCAGTTTCTTATCGGCAAATGCTCTACAAATGCTCTGCCTTTCATCAATTCATGGAATAATTCGAAACGGCAGGACAGGGCATTCCGAGAGTTACTCTGTGTCTAGACGACCAGGCCGAAGACCTAGTACTGTCTATACCGTCGTCTATGTCAATTCCAACCACGATGTTGGAAACGACAATATCGTCTAACAGGGCTAGCTCAGACGCGTTATCGTACGCAGATCACCTTACCAGAGCCTCCTTAAGAGTTCTTTCGAGGGCCATAGCAATCTCCATGTATAACTCTGCCCTTTTAGTGGCAAACCTGGAGTTGGTTAACGTGACGTGGCCCTGGCTACATCCACGCGCGTGGATAGTAAGGTGAAAAACTCTCTCAGAGTCGCTGCGGTCTCCGCAGAGCTTCTCTTCGACGGCAAGCTTCACAATCTATGATCAGATAACTAAGAAAGCTTCAGACTCTCTGCTATTCAAACCCGCTTCCATAAGTCGGATTCAGCAGAGAAGAGTAGGACAGGTACTTCTGGGACGAATACGTCCAAGAGAAGTTTCTATAGAGGTTCCTTTGTGTCCTCTAGGTCTTACTCTAGAGACCGTCAGGATTGCGACTCAGATAGAGGCCGTAATTCTGGCCGAGTCAACCGGTCAGACGCCCCTAGATCGACAGGGCGAGGTACGGGCCGTGGAGGACATGGTTTCTCCTTCCGCAAGCCTTGCAGGACCAGGAGGTGATGGTGTAACCTCTATCGTGTTCCAGTGGGTGGAAGACTGTCGAGTTTTCTCAACCAATTGGGAGTCAATTACGGACGTCCCTTGGCTTCGAGGGGTGATTTCTGAAGGACGAAACTGTCCTTCAAACGAAAACCTCTACTAAACTCGAAGTCCAAGATGGACTCAGCTTCTGTCAAATACGCAGAGAAGAGGCTCGCTTCCATCAGAAGTCCAGTCTCTTCTGGAGAAGATAGCGATAGAGATTGTAGAAATCCAGGAATCTCCAGGTTTCTACAACCATCTGTTTCTGGTTCTGAAACCAGACGACTCGTTCCGTCCACTCATAAATCTGAGCTGGATTAACAAGCTGATAAGATAAGTTTCTTATATGGAGACCATCCGATCGTTCAGAGCAAGTTTTAGAGTGAACAACTATGCTACATGCATAGATCTCAAGATGCGTACTTTCACATCATGGTACATCAGGCATTCAGAAAGTATCTTCGCTTCGCCGTCATAGGAGTCGTGTATCAGCTCCGAGCAATGTGCTTTGGTCTGAATCTAGCGCCCTGGGTTTTCACTCGAATAATGAACTCAGTAATGACTCATTTCTGAGCTCATTCGTCTGCGGTAACGTCGGCCATACCTGGGCGACATTCTTCAGAGGTACGGCAATGAGTTAACGCTTCAGAACGATGTGCAGAATTTGCTTCAATTGCTCTGACGTCTCGGTTTCATAAGTAAACAAGGAGAAATCGGACCTGGTGTTGTCCAAGTCATTCACCCACCGGGGGATGAGCTTTGAGACGCATAACAATCTCGTTCATCTGCCATCAACCAGAGCGAAATTAATCAGTTGTTACGCTCGCTATTGTCTTCATTCAGACAAAGTTACAGTGAGAGAGTTCATGAAAATGATAGGTTGTGCAGAGCTGCGCAGATTTTATTTCGATGGGGCGGCTACGCACTCGTCCTCTCCAAAATTCAGACCCAGAATTGGAGGGTGAAGATTCATTCGCTCTCTACGGACATCCTCTTGTCAAATCAAGTGATCAAGAGATTCAGACATGGGCATTTATTCAGTGGTTAACTCAGGGAGTTCCACTGCAATTGCCGGATCCAAGTTTTTCAGTTTTGACGGATACCAGTCAAACAGGTTGGGATGCAACATTGAGCCCAACGGATTTGTAGTGCCAGTGTCTTTGGGATCTGCAGTTCCTAATCAAGCACGTAAACATCAACAATGATGTCAATTTGGCTTGCGATACGTCATTGAATGAACATTATTCAGAATGCTCACATGCAATTCTTTCTGCCAATTCGACGATATTAGCGTATTTTCAGAACCAGGGAGGCACTCATTCCATTCTGTTATTCAAGTTAACGGAATGAATCCTTCTGTTTGTACTAGAACATCAATTCTTCTATCAGTCTGTCATATTCCGGGTCGTCTGAACGTATTAGCGGACTCCCTTTCACGGAGCTGCTGCTTGTTGCCGTCAGAATGGACTTACATCAACGAGTATTTAATCATGATTTGCTACCAATGAGAGCGGTCAATGATGGATTTATTTGCGACGCATCTCAACAATCAGTTGCAGATGTATGTGTCACCAGGTTTGGATCCTCGAGCGTTTGCAGTAGACGCTCTATCGATCTAGGGAGACGGAATGATAGGATATGCGTATCCTCCAGCGCCATGATTCAGCAGACATTGCTCAAGTTAAATAATCTCAATGCAAAATTCTGTTGGTAGCATCTCTATCTCCACAAAGACCGTGGATTAATCTACTCAGGAGTCTGTTGTGGGATATTCTGTGGAAGCTTCCTCCACATTGAGGTCCATTCTATGGCTAGATGGATTCAATTAACTATCCGTACTGCTTATGATAAATATCTTCAACTCAGCAGTCTGTGCTTTAAATTTCAGCTCATGAAGTAAGAGTTCTTTCTACATCATGGGCTTACGCTAATAGTGTTGCTATTACAGATCTAATGAGGGCTGCATATTGGTCTTAGCCCTCCACTTTCACGAATTTGTATCTGAGAAATATTGAGTCCATTTCTGAAGATCTGCATTGTTTATGTCCATTATCTGTTGCTCAGAATGTCGTCCACTGAACAGTTGCAACTATACATATGTAGGCTTTCGGTTCCGGCAGTGACTCTGTCCTGCTGCCCTCTTCGCTCTGGAGTATTTGATCCAGGGCAAGGGGAAGGTGGGGGGGGGAGGGTGTTCCCTTAGGTCACCTGCTTTATAGTGTAAAGCAAGGGAATACCTCCCTTGGAGTCAGTAATTCCGAGTCGGTACCGGGATGGTTTTAAAGTGTAAAGCTAATGTTTACTCATCCATGTAATATTTTTTAAGTGTTGCTCGGTGTGAAGCATTTGTATATGTCACATGTTAATCGTGCGTTAATATACAATCCTCGGACACTTTTTAAATGAGTATAAATAGTCTCATTTCTCTGGACTTCCTTTATTTATTGGCTTTCCTTTAAAAAATATTAGTATAAAGGGTTATACTGGATGTTAATAGAGATCATTGATGTTATTGTGCTCAATTACAGAATGGTGCTGTGTTTTTCTTTTTTGATACAAATAAGAAAGATACATGTAAAGCCTATCTCTCCTTTTCTCCTTGAGGGGATAATTTTGTTATAGGTAATTGAGTCTATTGGATTTTCCTTTATGTGCTAGGCCCTCCATCCTTTTTTACTATTCAGCTAAGTCTGGGTCATTGGTACAGTATAAAAATGTTAAAAATTTTTCGTAATTTATATATTTTTTATACTTACCAATGACCCAGACTGGAATGGCCCTCCCATGAGTTGGGAACTCATTCCTCCCCACTGAGTACATAACACTTACCAGGCACTGGTTGTAAGAATGACATTTGGCGCCAATTTTGAGACCTCCTTGACACTGCGCATGCGCAGAGGAGTAAAAGTATGGAGGACCATATAGGACATCTATTTTTCGGTTTTTGATGCAAATTTTGGGGATTCGGGGGGCAAAATTTGTGTTTGGCCCTAGATATTTTAGAGTTAGAACCAGCTAAGTCTGGGTCATTGGTAAGTATAAAAAAATATATAAATTACTATAAATTTTTTAACTTTCATAACCATGCTGGCTGTTTATTAAGATGGAATACTCATGTAAATAAGAAGTCAGCATTGATGAATAAAAGACGTTTCCAAAAATTATTTCACATATTCTTTCTTGGATTGGTGGGAGAATAAGGGGAGGAATGCTCATAATCAACAACAGCACATTCAGTTTACAATATTTCTTCATTTATTATGTCAAAATCAAAAGGCACAGTAGGCAAAAAATACACAATGTAAAAACAATCAACAATGAAGAACAGTTAGTTCCCTTTCATTGCTAATCTTTCGCGCACCCTCCAACAAGCAAAATACGGTCACGATTAGCCATTGTGCATAAATATGTGATCTTAAACATCAATAAATAAATAAATAGCAAGCAAGATAAAAAGATTTTCCTTTTTACAGTTTCTCAGACAGCGTTCCAAAGACTTTTGTGGGAAACATGTCCTTTATAAAAACATTTTTCTAATTTCTGAGACAGCGTTGCAGACAATAATTTTAAGCACTTTTGTGGGGGTTCATGTCCTTGATGGCACAGTCAACCGTGGTGTTTTCATTTGTTCAGCATCAGGGTACTTTGACTTTCTAGAAAATTTCCCTCCCCCTCACCCCACCCCACCTGACCTGGTCTAATCAAACCTTCAACCCTTCTTGAATAACTGAAGTAATTCCGTTTTCGCTTAAAAAATATACCTTATGGCCCCTCAATGAAACAGGATCATTGAGCTCGTTCCAGTGAGGTCACAAGCTATTCACAAGCTATGTTTTCGAGACAAACAAAATAAAAACATTTTTCCAATTTCTGAGACAGCGTTGCAGACAATAATTTTAAGCACTTTTGTGGGGGTTCGTGTTCTTTATGGCACAGTCATATGTGGTGTTTCAAGGGGCACATGCTTTCCATTACTGTCACAAAAAGTCTGCCTGTCAAGAGAGCTAATGTGAACACTGGGGACCATCTCAGTACATTCCTCAATCATATCCACCCAAAATATCGCAAATATGTCACAAGCAAATTTCACAATGATGTGTCAAATATTTGGTGCTTAGCAAACTTTTGGTAGTATATATTCAGTGATAACTGACTGTCGGCCAAGTTTTTTCAGAACATTTTCAGTCATTTTTTCTAGAGTATAGTAAACCATACGTTTTTACCATACCCCAAGCTGTATCAAACAACACACCCCAAACCATTTCAAATTAAAAAAAAACACGAAGTTATCAAACATATGTCTGCTTTTCTTTATTTCTCAAAAATCAAAACACCTGATCACACCTATTCTCTTAGTTTATTAGGGAGACGGGTAAATGAAAAAAGAAGATTTTCTTTCATCAAGAAAACTGCTCAAATTGTCATTTTGAAAACATGAACACTACCGTAACAACATGTGCTATAATGTACATGTGTATCATTTAATTTCACACTTTGTGAACTGGGGACATTCCTTTCACCTCCCGCCAATAAATCATAACTTGTACACACATGCTGTCGAAACAATTGCAACAAAAACAAAGTGCAGCCATTTCCATTTTTGTCAAGCTGTTGGCAGGAAACTAATTTTAATAAACATGCTGGTTTTTTAGGACGTCTGGGGTCATTTAGAGTGGGTTTATAAAAATATAATGGAGAAAATGTGCAGGATAATTATTTACAAAATTCTGTTTTTGGGCGGTAAGTACTTCGTAGTTGAGCAGTGATCTGCAACACACAGTATCCAAACGTCCAGTACATGTACATATACCAATTACATATACCGATTTCAAAATGGCATCAATGTTTTTCCTCTATTTTATTCAATTATCCGATCTGGACAACATTTTGGCAAAAAATCACATCCAATAAAACGGATATATAATTAGCCGATACACAATTATCCGATAAATATTGTACTGTTTGAATGGCAAAAGGATCAGTGTTTGGAAAAAATATTACTTTAACCGAATTATACAATTAAGCAATATACAATTAAGTGGGTTTGACGGTACTGAATTTGTTATTTGGTAACTTGCCGCACATAAGAAAAGAGATTCTCGCTTCATGAAAAATCAAGAGTCAGTGATTACTCACTAATGTGACTGGAGTTTGTACAATATTTTTGGGTTTCTTTTTATTCAGAGATTCTTTTACTGAATACAAACAACACAGCACATTTGTCCCTCATAATTGGTTTATTTGGGAAACACATAAATTCAAGATATCCTGTCAAGAACTTCAAAAATTTTACAGTACATGTATTGCTTTTTACTGTTTGAGCAAAATGAAAAATTACACAAAGTTTTTTAACTTCCTGTCCAGTGCAGCCATTTTGACAGCCCAAACTTGTGACACATTGGTGCTGGAATTTAATGTTTTTTTCTGTCAAATATGGTATACTCAACTCATTTGTATAATGGCTAATTAGATACCATTGTTAATTGGGAAAAAACTTTCAGCACCACATTGTTTGCCATACATTCATAAAACATTTTACCAATTATTATATATTGTTTATAGAAACAGTTCCTGTCAACTGATTACATTTGTTGACTTCATTTAACTGGTAGAGTGCTTGAAGCCTATATTTGGGCTTTATTCTGAAGTGCAGGTACCACAGCTTGAAGGCTCATTCACATTCAGTGAATGTGCTTTGTGCTATCTTTGAAGTGTTATTATTTAGTCTGTAAGGGTTTACCTTGTTACAATTTATGGGAGCGGGTCCATGGGCACTCTCCCTTAAATTGTAACCAGGCAAGGACATGTGTACAAGATTTTATTGCCAAAAATAATTTAGCACTCTACCAGTTAAAAAATTTCATTTGATGGTTATATTTTATTAATCATTATGTAACTGATGAATTTGTTGTGAAATAAAGATAGCCATCAGGGTAGTTGCTGATTGCACTGAACTTCATCTGCCACCATTTCAACCATAGATCTTGTCAATTCTTGTTCTGAATTACCATATTTCATCTAAATTTTTCAAACACCAAAAAATAATTAAATTGATGTACAATATCATAAAAAATACCCAATGTGAGATACATGTTGGGAAATATAATGTACGCAACTTACCTCCAAAATGGGAAAAATGAAATGCCTGTTCAAAACAGTGCTATACTTTACTATCAAAAAATAAAATACATAGTACACCATATAAAAGAATAAATAAATTTTAACATAACTGATTGCTGCTTTTCTTTAATTTTCCCCTGTGACCACTGACAAGAAGTCACTTTTGATCTACCGAAACATCAAATTTTGGGGGGGTGTTTTCATAACTTATGCTGATTAATTATCAAGCCACGTGCTTATGTTTTCACAGTTGCATAAAAAGTGATTCATTGTAACTTGGTAGGATGACTAGGAATGATGTCTAGATGAGACTGTCCTATTTTGGTCATGATTGGTCAGGCGTTACCACCATTTGGGCATGTGAGCTAGATTCCTTTAGCACTCTCTACAGGTCATATTTATGAAGGGAATTCATTGTAATTTGCAAGGATGACTCTGTATGATATCTAGGTGAACCTGTCATAGTCTGGTCGCGATCAATCAGCCATGACAGCCAGGCAGGTGATTGCCCTAGATTCCTTTAGCAATGTCCACGAGTCATATTTATGAAGGGAATTCATTGTAACTTGGAAGGATGACTCGTTTTGGAATGATTTTACTGCAACTTGGTAACTTTGTTTGACATATATTAACTGTGAGAGCCACATCAACCCAGGTCTCAGTTCCTTAGTACCTTCTACACCTCAAATTACTCTTGTTGAAAACATAGCATGTGGGGAATAGAACTTAACATATTCTCAATTATCACAATTCTTGTCTTATTTCATAATCCTTTCACAAACATTGAACATAATTCTTTCTTATCAACCTACCTTACAATTGTTTACAACAAGCTTGCACTACATTGGAAGTCCCTAACTCGGAAAAATACTCTCTATTTTCTTCTTTCCCAAGCGATTTGAGAAAGAAAAATGGTGCAAAAGCACCAAAAAAAAAATAAGCCAAAACTGGGTCGGGTGCGACAGGTGCATACCCAGTAGGGGACACTCTTCTCCTTGTACTAATCCACTGCTTCCGGAACCCGTGTGTAGACGTGTAACCAACATGTCATTCTATTTTTTTTTTCCGCCATCTTACAGGATGTAGACCGTTTCGCTCTTCAACAGTGATACCTTTTGACTCAATGTTAACGATGTTTCCTGTTCTGAACTGTGGATTCATAGCTGTTTCTTCACTATCCAGACATACAGGGCTGTGTTATTATATATTCTCTCAATTATTCACTGTATTATTTTTATACTGTACCAATGACCCAGACATAGCTGGTGCTAATTCTCAAAAATCTACGACCAAACACAAATTTTGCCCCCAATCCCCAAAATTTGCATCAAAAACCGAAAATAACATGTCCTAAATGGTCCTCTATACTTTTCCTTAACTGCGCATGTGCAGTGTCAAGGAGGTCTTGAAATTGGTGCCAATTATCATTCTTTGTTTGGCCCTTCATCAGTTCACATCTGACTGATATTTGTGCTTGTAAATCTCAGTTTAAATGATGCCAGACACATAAATATTAGAGAAATGGTGGATCTAAAGAGGAAATAGGAGGAGATGAAAAATTAGTGGCAGGAAATAATCAGGGCTGTAACTTTAAATTTTTTTTATGAAATTATGTTATGTTCCCTAATTTCAAGGCATGGGCCTGTTGTTGTCATTCTTGCTATACAGTTACACTGCTTGATCAGTGTTTCCTCTCTCCCTTTCCTTTAGTCCCCCCTTGCTATTCTCCCATGCTTTTGGCATATTTTCTGTAATTTTATTACTAAAATGTCTTGGGAGTTTTAGCTTGGTAACAGAATGAATTCTGTTTTTTTCCCCATGTTTATGTCCTCACCCATGGGTGTTTAGGCATTGTGTTCTGCATCTACCATCTGAAGTCTCTGTTTTGCATCAGATAGTGTTTTAATTGGTAACTGATTTCAGGCCATGTTTATCAGTGCCTGGAGTCATGTTTCCGGTTTTTATACACTTCTTGTTTACATTGACAATGGTTTCTGTTGAGAGTGATTTCTTGTCTTTGTATTAGTTTAATCATAACAAGATACATTATTATTATACGTAAGTGTTGCATAGGGCTGGGCGATATGGGAATCTGAATACCGGTAACGATATCAGAAAAAATATCGCGATATACCGGTATATCGTGCAGCAGTGTGTGAAACACATATTAAGTGCAAGGGATATCATGAGTAAACAAGATATTTTTGGAGCAAAAGATAGAAGTATCACTAACTGCTCTGGAAAAATGAGTGATTTGAATGGAAGACCATAATAATCCATGTCTACAAAAGTTATTGAACCTATTGTTTAATACGAAAATAAGCCATAAAATTATCATGGGTTTACTGGCTTTCATCTGAATCTGGGATACAAGTAAATTAGTCTTTGTCAATTTAATTCCTGTAAAAACATGGCCAGCCTCTCTTGACTGATAAGCGTTTAATTACTGAGCCAGTCAATTGTCACATTGTGTTAATTGCATATGTGTGGCTTCATGAAAACAGTGGCAAACAAAACTTTTTATCAAAACAACGGGTATCCAGTTGATGGAATTCCGAGGGCCTGGTTTCACAAAGAACCAGTAGTAGCTCCTCCCCTTCTCCTATCAAATGTCATTTGTCACATGTCAGGCCAGTCGGTCTGTTGATATTAAGCACGCCTCCAAGACGTGATCACCCTTCACTTTCATGATAGTCTCCAGGTGTCAATCACAAGCCGACAATGTTTTCTCCCAGTGATGGCATCACACCTCTGTCATATTTGACAAAAATTGTTGCACATTTCGCAATTGTGAATATGTGTGATTTGAAACATTTTTGTGTCAGATTGCTGACAACGAATTAAGCGATAAGTATGGCTTGCTGATTACAGTTCAAACAAATGCGACCAACAGCAGGTGACCTTGTTTTTACAGCGTGACAGTCGGGTGTGTTTTCCGTGTAACAACAAACTATTTGTGTGATGTATGCTACTCTAATTATTCACTAATTAAAAATAATCAAACAAATTTAGCAAACCAGTATTAAATTTTTATTTCATAATTTCTCCATGAATGCTTGCATGTCGGTGACGATAAACGAGATAGAACGTTACTCTCATCATCTCTCGCTGTTTATCATTTGTTAACGAAATAAGGAAAGATAAACTTCCTGTATTTTCAAAGCAACTTTCTGTGCGATTTTACGAAAAAACACGTGTTGAAATTTTATTATCATGTGACCCAAACCAATATCGTTACAGACGATATACCGGTATTGCCAAAAAATAGACGATATTTAACCGGTACCGATTTCAATACCGGTAGTTACCGGTATATCGAAATATCGCCCAGCCCTAGTGTTGCATTAATTTTTTTTGAAATATTTTAAAAAATTTTGTCCACACATAGGCTTTTTTGGGGATCCATTGGGGCTCAACATTACTTTCAGAAACTTGGGCTTTTCTGAAAAAATATATTTTTATACTGTACCAATGACCCAGACATAGCTGGTGCTAACTCTTAAAAATCTAGAGCCAAACACAAATTTTGCCCCCCAATCCCCAAAATTTGCATTTAAAAACAAAGAAATCATGTCCTGAATGGCCCTCCATACTTCGCCTCTACTGTGCATGTGCAGTGTCAAGGAGGTCCCGAAATTGGCGCCATTTATCATTCTTTGTTTGGCCCTTCATCAGTTCACATCTGACTGATCTTTGTGCTTGTAAATCTCAGTTTAAATGATGCCAGACACATAAATATTAGAGAAATGGTGGATCTAAAGAGGAAATAGAAGGAGGAGAGGAAAAATGAGTGACAGAAAATAATCAGGGCTGTAACTTAAATTTTTTTAATGAAATTATGTTAAGTTACCTATTTTCGAGGCATGGGCCTGTTGTGGTCATTCTTGCTATAAAGTTACACTGCTTGTTCAGTGTTTTCCTCTCTCCCTTTCCTTTAAGTCCCCCCTTGCTATTCTCCCATGCTTTTGGCATATTTTCTGTAATATTATTACTAAAATTTCTTGGGAGTTTTAGCCGGGTAACAGAATGAATTCTGTTCTTTTCCCCATGTTTACGTCCTCACCCATGGGTGTTTAGGCATAGTGTTCTGCATCTACCATCTGATGTTCTGCAGTTTCTTCCCTGGAAGTCTCTGTTTTGCATCAGATAGTGTATTATTGGTAACTGATTTCGGGCCATGGTTATCAGTGCCTGGAGTCATGTTTCTGGTGTTTTTACACTTCTTGTTTACATTGACAACAGTCTCTGTGGAGGGGGATTTCTTGTCTTTGTGTTGGTTTAATCATAACAAGATACATTATTATTATTTGTAAGTGTTGCATTAATTTTTAAAAATAGTTTTAAAATTTTTGTCCACACTTAGGCTTGGGATCCATTTGGGCTCAACGTTACTTTTCAGAAACTTGGGCTTTTCTGAAAAAATATATTTTTATACTGTACCAATGACCCAGACATAGCTGGTGCTAACTCTTAAAATATTGGGCCAAACACAAATTTTGCCCCCCAATCCCCAAAATTTGCATCTAAAACCAAAGAAAACATGTCCTGAATGGCCCTCCACACTTCACCTCTACTGCGCATGCGCAGTGTCAAGGACATTCCAAAATTGGCGCCATTAATCATTCTAAGTTTGGCCCTTCATCAGTTAACATCTGACTGATCTTTGTGCTTGTAAATCTCAGTTTAAATGATGCCAGACACATAAATATTAGTGAAATGGTGATTCTAAGGAGGATAGAGAAGGAGGAGAGGAAAAATGTGTGACAGAATATTATCAAGGCTGTAACTTAAAATTTTTTAATGAAATTATGTTAAGTTCCCTATTTTCGAGGCAGCAGCCATTTTGTTGTCATTCTGGTTATTTAGTTACACTGATTTTTCAGTGTTTTCCTCTCTCCCTTTCCTTTAAGTCCCCTCTTGCTATTCTCCCATGCATTTGGCATAGTTTCTGTAATTATTATTACTAAAATTTCTTCGGAGTTTTAGCTAAATAACAGAATGAATTCTGTTCTTTTCCCCATGTTTACGTCTTCACCTACGGGTGGTTAGGCGTTGTGTTCTGCATCTACCATCTGATGTTCTGCAGTTTCTTCCCTGGAAGTCTCTGTTTTGCATCAGATAGTGTATTTTTGGTAACTGATTCCGGGCCTGGGTGCCTGGAGTCTTATTTTAGTGTTTTTACACTCATTGTTTACATTTACAACAGCCCTCTGTGTGAGGGGGGGATTTCTTGAAAATAATATCTTGATGTTATTTTAATCATAACTAGATACATTATTATTGTTCGTAAGTGTTGAATAAATTGTTTAAAATATTTTTAAAATTTTTGTCCACACTTAGGCTTGGGATCCATTGGGGCTCAACGTTACTTTTCAGAAACTTGGGCTATTCTGAAAAAATATTTTTTCAAAATATTTTGATTTCAATTATTTTTTCTATATTAATGGATCATATTATTATTATGTATTTTGATTGCCAGGGGTTGGTGCGAGTACCAGGACTTTGTTTTCTTTTCACATTGAAAGGATTTTGATCAATTGTAATAAGAGGAAGTCTTCCTCTGACTTTTATAATCATTCTATATGTGGTCAGTGTACTCGCATTAACTCCTGTTCTGTATCGTATGATTTCGATGACAACATGGGAAGCGTATGTCACGGTATGTTAGTGGGGAATTGGACACTCCGGTCCTTTCCCCGCAGGGTCACTTTACTTTATCAATTTCTATTTCAGACGATCAAGATTAGGGTGATGTATCTGTGATGTCTTCCAACAGTGTGCCTCCGTCGTCACAATTAATGAAGGGCTAGCGGAAAAGTGCTCATGTAAATACGCCAATTGCCTAAGAGGACCCTAGTAGGTTCGACGGCCTTTGACGTCCGCTAGCTCGCCCCTTGTAGCGTCCATTCATCGAATGGTTCGGCAGCCGGGTTCGTCCGTTGCGGTCTAGAAGGAGTTTTGGGGTGATGCGAGCACTATAAATCAACCAAATGCACACCCAGTGACGGCGGATTAGAGGGAGAACGGAGGAAGCCTTTTAGTCCAGTTCATAGCTCGTTCTGGTCCATCCAGATGACGAGTGAAAGAGGCCCCTCTCTCGTACAACAACATCTGGCCCCAGATGTTGTGGTACAAAATGTTTCGCATTCGGAGTATACGTCCGTCGCTCGGGACGCTCCGACATATAGGCAGTCCGAGTAGACTGTCAATAAGGCTTCCTCATTCTCATGGTAGCGCACACGACCGCTCTTGGCTACGTGACCTCGGATATCCAGTCAGCTTCGCCAGTCAGAGAATCATCGGCGACCAGGCCACACCATCCGGTAGCCAGGGACATGAGGCCTGCAGACTCCGGACGTTCGCATAGGAAAGTGTGCGGGAGTCAACGTACACGGAGCTTCCGGCGGCAATGCATCGTAAGACCGCTACTGCACAGGCCTCGGGAACGGACATGCTTTCCTAAATAGCACAGCTTATCGCAGCATCCCAGCATCAACTGAATCTGTCGCATATTTTTTATTCGACGATGCTGGGTCGGGACGCTCCGCGGAAGCGGGTACGGACGTCCGAAAATTTCATTCGGTCTGACGGGATACCGAAAGGGATTCAGAGGATTTCGAGCTTTCCCTTTCGGAACAACATATGCTGTTGTGTATGTCATCTGACTTGATCTTCTACAGCTTCTTTCGTCGAACCAGAATGCTGCGATACCGGATAAGAAACTGATAGCGTCGGTGGACTTAGAAATTTTTGGTTCGGTTCAGGGACATCGTCCCTCAGTTCCGACATAGTCCAATAATGTCACACAAACTTTCGAATTATTGAACAACGCTATATATATATTATTATTATATGCTTGCTATTACCAAGCATTTCGGTTTTCTTGTTCGCAAAGTTACGGAGATGTCTTTCAAAAATGTGCCTCTGTCGTCATAGTTAATGAAGAGCTAGCGGCAATAAGTGCTCATGGAATATGTCTATCGCCTAAGCGGTCCCTTGTAGGATCGACGTAGTGACATTCGCTAGCTCACCCGGTGTAGCGTACATTCATTGAATGCTTCGGCTGCCGGGTTCATCCGTTGCGGTCTAGGAAGGAGATTTGGGTGATGCGAGCACTATAATTACTTTAGTACTCACCCAGTGACGGCGGATTGAGGACAGATCAGAGGAAGCCTGTTAGTCCGGTTCCTGGCTTGTCCAGGTCCGTCCGGGCTGTGAGCGAGAGAGGTCCCTCTCTCGTCCAACAACATAGGGGACCACATGTTGTGGTTCAGATATTTTACATTCGGAGCATATGTCTGTCGGTCGGGACGCTCCGTTATATTGACAGTCCGAGAGACTGTCGATAATGCTTCCTCATCCTCACAGCAGGGCACACGACCGCACATTGGCTACGTAACCTCGAGTATCCGATCAGTTTCGTCATTCAGTGATTCCACGGCGAATAGGTCACGCCATCCAGTAGCCAAGGGACACGAGGCCTATACACTCCGTTCGCTCGCATATTAGTAGTATGCACGGGGTAACGATCACGGAGCTTCCAGCGGCAATGCATTGTAGGACCGCTTCTCCACAGGCCTCAGTGACGGACGTGCTATCCGAGTTAGCACAGTTTTTTCGCAGCATCCCAACAATCATCAGTTTCTTAGTCGAATCAGGAATTATCTGACGGCGCTGGGTCGTTGCGGTCCGTGGTTGCATCAGGTACGGACGACCGAACGCTTTATAGGGTCCGACAGGATGGCGAAAGAGATTTCGAGTTTTCCCTTTCGTAGCATCGGAAGCTGCCATTCATATCTTCTGGCATTATCTTCCAGTGATTGTTATTTCGGACTACATTGCTGCAATGTTGGATAAGAGACTTATAGCGTCATTGGACACGGAATTTTGGATCGGTTCAGGGACATTGTCCCTGACTTACCGACACAGTCCAATAATGTCATTAGAACATGTGTATTATTTATCGACGCTATATATGCACATAAGCCTGCTACCAAGCATGATAGTTTAGTTTCTTGTCCGCAATGCTCATTTCTGCCTTTTTATCATTTATACGAATAATTTATTTTGGCAGAGCAGGGCATACCGAGAGTTCATATGCGTCTAGACGGCATGGTTAAAGACTGGAAATATTCTTTTTCGCCGTCTATGTCTTTTCCAACCACAATGTTGGAAACGACAATGATGTCTAGTAGACTTAACTTAGACGCTTTATCATACGTAATCCACCTTACTGAGGCGTTTTCATTACGTCTTCAAGAAAAGAATTACGGGATGTTATCCTCAATGTGATTTCTTTTGAGGGCAGTAGTTTGTTCACGTATAACTCCGCCCTTCAGTGGCTGATTGGAGTTGGTTAAACGTGACGCAGCCCTAGCTACATCCACGCGCGTGGATAGTAAGGTGAAGAACTCTCTCAGAGTCGCTTCGTTCTCGGAGAAGCTTCTCTTCAACGGCAACTTTTCAGCAATCCATGAATTGCTCGATTTACACGTTCTCTTGAATATCTAGTGTTGCAAGAGATTCAGACTGGGACAAACATTCGGTGGTTGACTCAGAGAGTGCCACTGCAGTTGCCAGATCCGAGTGTTTTAATTATGACGGTTGCCAGTCAAACAGGTTGGGATATAATATTGATCCCAACGGATTCGAGGTGCCAGGGTCTTTGGGTTCCGCAGTCTCTAAGCAAGCACTTATCTTCTGCGGAATAATGTTTTTTAGGCTTGCTTTATGTCATTGGATGAAAATTATTCAAAAATGCATGTCCAAATCCTGTCCGTTAATTCGGCAGTAGTGGCGTATCTCCGGAACCAGGGAGGCACTCATTCGTTTCCGTTATTCAATTTAATGGAAAGAATCCTTCTGTTTGTTATAGTACACCAAGTTCTGTTTCGGTCCGTCATATTCCGGGTCGTCTGATTGTTTTACCGGACTCCCGTTCACTTATGGGTCGCTTGATGCCATCAGAATGGACTCTCAACAAACAAGTATTCAATCAGATTTGCTATCAATGGGAGCGCCCAATGATAATTTATTTACGACACAGCTTGCTAATCAATTGCAGACGTATGTGTTTGCTTGTCCGGGTCTCTGAGCTAATGTTGTTAACGCTCTATTGATCTAATAAGACGGAATGATAGGATATGCGTATCCTCCGGCCTGTTGTTTCAGCAGGTATTGTCAAGATAAACAACCACAATACTTTTCTGTTGATAGCATCTCTGTCTTCACAGAGACCGTGGGTAAATTTACTCTGATGTCTACTGTGGGACTTAACGCGAAATCTTCCTCAATGAGTGGATCTTTTTTCGCTGGGTAAAATCGTGTCATCTTTATCACAACCCGCAAGGTCGCAACCTTCACGTATTCCGTTGTGTGGTCCTTATTGCATTGTAAGCATTGTACTGGACGAGCTTTGGATGCGATTTCTTACTATAGGAGATCCTCTTCTTCGCTATTCTTTGCGGCTAAAGTGGAGGCTCTTCCGTCGTTGGTGTAGGGATCACTATGTTCATATTGTTGATCCCTCCATACTACTCATTGCAACTTTTTAGTATTCTTGTTTGACAAGATCTACTGCAGCCTGTTATTATTAAGGTTATAGGTTTATGTTACCTCATACCTATGCACTCTATGATAGTTTACAATTGAGTCTTATGTCTCTTTATCTAAGTCAGTTAGTAACTTTTCGATAAATAGACTTAGAATCATTAGATTAAATTCCTATATGGAATTTAACTTCGGTTCTTATTTAGCTAAGTAATCATTTGAGCCTCTGGAAACAGTAGTTTTCAAATTCTGACCCTTTAGACAAGTAATTCTGTTGGCTTCTCTTTTTCTGAAGAGTCAGTGAGTTTCATGCGCTATCGGTGGATGATTTTCACTTTCGTAGTTTCGGAATCACTACTTCCTTTACTATTTAGGTTGGATTTTTGCATAAGAGTTACGCTCCTAATATCCGGATCCTATTGTTATTAAGGTCCTTCTGTCTTCGTACGGGCATAGGCCTTTACTCTGTCCAGTTAGAGTTTATGTATTTATAAACAGATATCTGTTTATTACTACGGGCGTAACTTCTAATGTCTTTAATGCCTATTAGAAGGACGTTACGCTCCATTCTATTGCTAATGGATTCAATTAACTATCGATACTGCTTATGGTATATCTTTGACTCAGCAGTTGTGTTTGAGATTTCGGCTCATGAAGTAAGAGTTCTTCTACATCTTGGGCTTACATTAATAGTGTCGCTATTATAGATTTTTGAAGGCTGCTCATTGCGCTCAGCCATCCACATTCATGAATTTTTTATCTCAGAAATATTGAGTCCATTTCTGGAGGCCTCTATTGTTAGGTCTATTATCTACGGCTCAGAATGTCATTTACTTAACAGTTGCTACTATAGCTAGGTAGGCTGTCTGTTTCGGCAGTGACTCCGTTCTGCTGCCCTCTTCGCTCTGGGCTATTTGACCCAGGGCAAGGAAAAGGGTGGGGGGGGGGGGGGGGGAGGGTGTTCCCTTGGGTCACCTGTTTTACTATGAAAACAAGGGGATACCTCCTCCGGAGTTAGTAATTCTGAGCTGTTATTGGGATGGTTGTTTAGTGAGAAGTTTATGTTTTAAAAATTCATTCAAGTCTTAGTTTTTAAAGTATAGCTTTTGAATATAGCACGTGTCAACGGACATGATTATGCAATCCTCAGACACTTTTAAGGAATATAAAGAGTCTCTATTCTCTAGACTTACTTTATTTATTGGCTTACTTTAAAAATTATTAGTATAAGGATTATACTAGATATTAATAGAGTACATGGATGTATGATGCTCAATTTTGGAAGGTGTTGTATCTTTCTAATTTATCATAAATAAGAAAGATACATGTAAGGCCTAATACTTCTTTTTCCCTAGAGGGGATGACTCTATTTTATATCATTGAGCGTATTCCATCTTGCTCTATGTCCTTGGCCCTCCAGCCTTTTTACTATTCAGCTATGTCTGGGTCATTGGTACAGTATAAAAATGTTAAAAAATTTATAGTAATTTATATATTTTTTATACTTACCAATGACCCAGACGGGGATGGCCCTCCCAGGAGTTGGGAACTCTTACCTCCCCGCTGAGTACATAGCGCTTACCAGGCACTGGTTATTAGAATGATTAATGGCGCCAATTTCGGAACGTCCTTGACACTGCGCATGCGCAGTAGAGGTGAAGTGTGGAGGGCCATTCAGGACATGTTTTCTTTGGTTTTAGATGCAAATTTTGGGGTTTGGGGGGCAAAATTTGTGTTTGGCCCTATATTTTAAGAGTTAGCACCAGCTATGTCTGGGTCATTGGTAAGTATAAAAAATATATAAATTACTATAAATTTTTTAACTTTTTCAAAAAATTTTTTTGATTTCAATTATTTTTTCTATGTTAATGGATCATGTTATTATGTATCTTTGTTTTCAGGGGTCGGTGCGAGTACTAGGACTTTTTGTATTCTTTTCACTATGAAAGGATATTGTTCAATTGTAATAAGAGGAAATCTTCCTCTGACTTTCATAATCATTGTTGTTCAGTATGTGTCAATTGGGATGACAACATGGGAAGTGTGTGTCACGGTATGTTAGCAGGGAAATGGCCATGCCGGTCTTTTCTCCGCAGGGTCACTCTAGTTTATCAATCTCTATTTCAGATGAACAATAACAGGGTGATGTATCCGTGATGTCTTCCAAAAGTGTGCCTCCGTCGTCACAATTAAATGAAGAGCTAGCAGCAAAGTGCTCATGGAAATACGTCAATTGCCTAAGAGGTCCCTAGTAGGATCGACGGCCTTTGACGTCCGCTAGCTCACCCGGTGTAGCGTCCATTCATCGAATGGTTTGGCAGCCGGTTCGTCCGTTTCGGCAGCCGGTTCGGGTGATGCAAGCACTATAAATCAACTAAGTGCACACCCAGTGACGGCGGATCAGAGGAGAGAACGGAGGAAGCCTATTAGTCCGGTTCCTAGCTCGTCCAGGTCCAATCCGGGCTGCGAGCGAGAGAGGCCTCTCTCTCATACAACAACATCTGGGACCAGATGTTGTGGTACAAAATGTTTCGCATTCGGAGCATACTTCCGCTGCTCGGGATGCTCCGTTATATAGACAGTCCGGAGAGACTGTCAACAAGGTTTCCTCATCCTCACGGCAGCGGTCACGACCGCACCTTGGCTACGAGACCTCAGATATCCAGCCAACTTCGCCAATCAGAGAATCCACGGCGACCAGGTCATGCCATCCGGTAGCCAGGGACACGAGGCCTGTAGACTCCGGACGTTCGCATAAGAAGTATGCAGGAGTCAACGTACACGGAGCTTCCAGCGGCAAAGTATCGTAAGACCGCAACTCCACAGGCCTCAGTGACGGACGTGCTATCCCAAATAGCACAACTTATCGCAGCATCCCAGCAACGACAGAATCTCTGTCGGATCAGGTAATATCCGACGACGCTGGGTCGGTACGCTCCGCTGAAGCATCAGGTACGGACGTCCGAAAACTTCATACAGTCCGACAGGATGGCGAAAGGGATTCGGAGGATTTCGAGCTTTCCCTTTCGGAACAACATAAGCTGCTGTACATTCCATCTGGCTTTATCTTCTAGAGGTTGTTTCGTCGGACCAGAATGCTGTGATGCCGGATAAGAGACTGATAGCGTCTGTGGACACAAGAATTTTTTGATCGGTTCAGGGACATCGTTCCTGAGTTTCCGACACAGTCCAATAATGTCACAGAAACTTTCGAATTATTGAACGACGCTATATATATGCTTGCTATTAAACAAGCAAGTCTGGTTTCTTGTACGCAAAAGTTACCGTGATGTCTTCCAAAAGTGTGCCTCTGTCGTCATAGTTAAATGAAGAGCTAGCGGCAATAAGTGCTCATGGAAATACGTCAATCGCCTAAGAGGTCCCTAGTAGGATCGACGGCGTTGACATCCGCTAGCTCGCCCAGTGTAGCGTCCATTCATCGAAAGGCTCGGCAGCCGGGTTCATCCGTTGCGGTCCAGGAAGGAGATTTGGGTGATGCGAGCACTATAATAAGACAAAAGTACACCCCCAGTGACGACGGATCAGAGGAGAGATCGGAGGAAGCCTATTAGTCCGGTTCCTAGCTCGTCCAGGTCCATCCGGGCTGCGAGCGAGAGGGGTCCGTCTCTCATACAACAACATCTGGGACCAGATGTTGTGGTACAAATGTTTCGCATTCGGAGCATATGTCCGCCGCTCGGGACGCTCCATTATATAGACAGTCCGAGAGATTGTCGATAAAGCTTCCTCATCCTCACGGCAGCACACACGACCGCACCTTGGCTACATGACCTCGAATATCCTGCCAGCTTCACCAATCAGGGATTCCACGGTGAACAGGTCACGCCATCCGGTAGCCAAGGGACATGAGGCCTGCAGACTCCAGATGCTCGCATAAGAAGTATGCAGGAGTCAACGTACACGGAGTTTCCAGCGGCAAAGTATCGTAAGACCGCTACTCCTCAGGCCTCAGTGACGGATGCGCTATCCCAAATAGCACAACTTATCGCAGCATCCCAGCAACGACAGAATCTCTGTCGGATCAGGTAATATCCGATGACGCTGGGTCGGTACGCTCCGCTGAAGCATCAGGTACGGACGTCCGAAAACTTCATAGGGTCCGACAGGATGGCGAAAGGGATTCGGAGGATTTTGAGCTTTCCCTTTTGGAACAACATAAGCTGCTGTACATTCCATCCGGCTTTATCTTCTAGAGGTTGTTTCGTCGGACCAGAATGCTGCGATGCCGGATAAGAGACTGATAGCGTCTGTGGACACAAGAATTTTTTGATCGGTTCAGGGACATCGTCCCTGAGTTTCCGACACAGTCCAATAATGTCACAGGAACTTTCGAATTATTGAACGACGCTATATATATGCTTGCTATTAAACAAGCATGTCTGTTTTCTTGTTCGCAAAAGTTACCGTGATGTCTTCCAAAAGTGTGCCTCTGTCGTCATAGTTAAATGAAGAGCTAGCGGCAATAAGTGCTCATGGAAATACGTCAATCGCCTAAGAGGTCCCTAGTAGGATCGACGGCGTTGACATCCGCTAGCTCGCCCAGTGTAGCGTCCATTCATCGAATGGCTCGGCAGCCGGGTTCGTCCGTTGCGGTCCAGGAAGGAGATTTGGGTGATGCGAGCACTATAATAAGACAAAAGTACACACCCAGTGACGACGGATCAGAGGAGAGATCGGAGGAAGCCTATAAGTCCGGTTCCTAGCTCGTTCAGGTCCATCCGGGCTGCGAGCGAGAGGGGTCCCTCTCTCGTACAACAACATCTGGGACCAGATGTTGTGGTACAAACATTCCGCATTCGGAGCATATGTCCGCCACTCGGGACGCTCCGTTATATAGACAGTCCGAGAGACTGTCGATAAAGCTTCCTCATCCTCACGGCAGCGCACACGACCGCACCTTGGCTACATGACCTCGAATATCCTGCCAGCTTCGCCAATCGGGGATTCCATGCCGAACAGGTCACGCCATCCGGGAGCCAAGGAACACGAGGCCTGTAGACTCCGGACGCTTGCATAATAGAAGTATGCACGGGGCAACGTACACGGAGCTTCCAGCGGCAAAGCAACGTAAGACCGCTTCTCCACAGGCCTCAGTGACGGATGTGCTATCCAAAATAGCACAACTTATCGCAGCATCCCAGCAAATGACAGAATCTCTGTCGGATCAGGGATAATCCGACGACGCTGGGTCGGTTCGCTCTGCTGAAGCATCAGGTACGGACGACCGAGCACTTCATAGGGTCCGACAGGATGGCGAAAGGGATTCGGAGGATTTCAAGCTTTCCCTTTCGGAACAACAGAAGCTGCCATAGATTTCTTCCGGCATTATCTTCCAGAGGTTGTTCCATCGGACTAGAATGCTGCGATGCTGGATAAGTGACTAATAGCGTCATTGGACACAGAGTTTTTGATCGGTTCAGGGACATCGTCCCTGAGTTGCCGACACAGTCCAATAATGTCACAAGAACATTCGAATTATTGAACGACGCTATATATAAGCTTGCTACCAAAACAGGCAAGTCTAGTTTCTTGTCCGCAAATGCTCTAAATCTGCCTTTCATCAATTCAAGGAATAAATTTGAAATGGCAGGACAGGGCATACCGAGAGTTCCTCTGCATCTAGACGACGAGGCTGAAGACTGGAATTGTCTATATCGCCGTCTATGTCAATTCCAACCACGACGTTGGAAACGACAATAATGTCTAACAGACTTAACTTAGATGCTTCATCATACGCAGACCACCTTACTAAGGCGTTATCATTACGTCTTCAAGGGAAAGAATTCCAGGATATGATCCTCAATGAGATTTCTTTCAAGGGCAGTAGCTTTTCCACGTATAACTCCGTCCTTCAGTGGCAAACCTGGTGTTGGTTAGACGTGACGCAGCCCTAGTTACATCCACGCGCGTGGATAGTAAGGTGAAGAACTCTCTCAGAGTCGCTTCGGTCTCGGAGAAGCTTCTCTTCGACGGCAACCTTTCAGCAATCTATGAATTGCTTGATATAGACGTTCTCTTGTCAATCAAGTGTAACAAGAGATTCAGACTTGGGCAAACATTCAGTGGTTGACTCAGGGAGTTCCACTGCAGTTGCCAGATCCGAGTTTTACGATTATGACGGATGCCAGTCAAACAGGTTGGGGTACAACATTGATCCCAACGGATTCGAAGTGCCAGGGTCTTTGGGTTCCGCAGTTTCTAGGCAAGCACATAAACATCCAAGAAATGATGTCAATTTGGCTTGCACTATGTCATTGGATGAACATTATTCAGAAAGCGCATGTCCAAATCCTGTCCGACAATACGACAGTAGTTGCATATATCCGGAACCAGGGAGGCACTCATTCCGTTCCGTTATTCAATTTAACGGAAAGAATCCTTCTGTTTGTTCTAGAACACCAAGTTCTGCTTCGGTCCGTCATATTCCAGGTCGTCTGAATGTATTTGCAGACTCCCTTTCATGGAAGGGTCGCTTGTTGCCGTCAGAATGGACTCTCAACAAACAGGTATTCAATCAGATTTGCTACCAATTGGAGCGGCCAATGATACTTATTTGCGACACAACTCAACAATCAATTGCAGACGTATGTGTCACCATGTCCGGATCCCCGATCATATGCAGTAAACGCTCAATCGATCTCGTGGGACGGAATGATAGGATATGCGTATCCTCCAGCCTCGTTGATTCAGCAAATATTGCATAAGATAAAAGAATCACAATACAATTCTGTTGGTAGCATCTCTGTCTCCACAGAGACCGTGGATAAATTTACTCGGGTGTCTGCTGTGGGACTTACCGCGAAAGCTTCCTCCATGAGAGGATCTTCTTTCGCTGGGGAAATCGTGTCAACTTCATCACAACCCGCAAGGTCTCAACCTTCACATATTCCATTGTGTGGTCCTTCTTGCACGGCAAGCATTGTACAGGACAAGCAGTGGACGCGATTTCTAACTGTAGGAGGACCTCCTCTTCGCTATACTATGCGACTTAAGTGGAAGGTCTTTCGTCGTTGGTGTAGGGATCATTATGTTGATATTTTTGATCCCTCCATACCAGACATTGCAAACTTTCTAGTATACTTGTTTGACAAGATCAACTGCAGCCTGTTACTATTAAAGGTTATAGGTCTATGTTATCTGATACCTATGTACACCATGATAGTTTACAGTTGGATCAAATGTCTCTTTATCTAAATTAGTTAGAAACTTTTCGATAAATAGACCTAGAACCCTTAGATTAATTCCTAAATGGAATTTAGCTTGGGTTCTTCTTAAACTAAAAGAAAACCATTTGAGCCTCTTGAGACAGTAGATTTCAAATTCTGGTCTTATAAGACAGCATTTCTCTTAGCTTTCTCTTCTGCTGAAGAGTCAGTGAGCTTCATGCACTATTGGTGGACGATTCTCACTTTCGTAGTATCGGGAACACTATTACCTTTACTACTAATGTTGGATTTTTGGCTAAGAATCAGGCTCCTAATTAATATCCGGAACCTATTGTTATTAAGGCCCTTCCGTCTTCAGACGGGCATAGGCCTTTACTCTGTCCGGTTAGAGCTTTATGTATTTATAAACAAGATCTCAGTTTATCAGAAAGGACGTAAAAGCTTCTTCTGTCTCTGATGCCTAATAGAAAGGACATTACGGTCCATTCTATTGCTAGATGGATTCAATTAACTATCTGTACTGCTTATGATAATCTATCTTCAACTCAGCAGTCTGTGCTTAAGATTTCGGCTCATGAAGTAATAGCTCTTTCTACATCTTGGGCTTTTGCAAATAGTATTGCTATTACAGATTTAATGAAGGCTGCATATTGGTCTCAGCCATCCACATTCACAAATTTTTAACTCAGAAATATTGAATCCATTTCTGGAGACCTGCATTGTTTAGGTCCATTATCTGCTGCTCAGAATGTCGTTCACTAAACAGTTGCAACTATAGTTATGTAGGCTTTCTGTTCAGGCAGTGACTCCATCTTGTTGCCCTCTTCGCTCTGGGCTATTTGACCCAGGGCAAGGGGAAGGGGGGGGGGGGAAGGGTGTTCCCTTGGGTCACCTGTTTTATAATGAAAACAAGGGGATACCTCCTCCGGAGTCAGTAATTCTGAGCTGTTACTGGGATGGTTTTAAAGTGAAAAGTTAATGTTTTAAAAATTCATTCTTGTCATATTTTTAAAGTGTAGCATTTGAATATGTCACATGTCAAACAGGCATTAATATACAATCCTCGGACACTTTTAAAAGAGTATAAAGAGTCTCAATTCTCTGGACTAACTTTATTTATTGGCTTACTTTAAAAATAATTAGTATAAGGATTATACTGGATGTTAATAGAGAACATGAATGTTATGATGCTCAATTATGGAGGGTGTTGTGTCTTTCTAATTTATTATAAATAAGAAAGATACATGTAAAGCCTAATACTCCTTTTCTCCTCGAGGGGATGACTCTATTTTATATAGTTGAGCTTATTGGTTTTTCCTCTATGTCCTAGGCCCTCCAGCCTTTTTACTATTCAGCTATGTCTGGGTCATTGGTACAGTATAAAAATGTTTAAAAATTTATAGTAATTTATATATTTTTTATACTTACCAATGACCCAGACGGGGATGGCCCTCCCAGGAGTTGGGAACTCATACCTCCCCGCTGAGTACATAGCGCTGACCAGGCACTGATTGTAAGAATGATAAATGGTGCCAATTTTGGTACCTCCTTGACACTGCACATGCGCAGTAGAGGCGAAGTATGGAGGGCCATTCAGGACATGATTTCTTTGGTTTTAGATGCAAATTTTGGGGATTGGGGGGCAAAATTTGTGTTTGGCCCTAGATTTTTAAGAGTTAGCACCAGCTATGTCTGGGTCATTGGTAAGTATAAAAAATATATAAATTACTATAAATTTTTTAACTTTTTCAAAATATTTTTTTTTTGATTTCATTTAGTTTTTCTATATGTTAATGGATCATGTTATTATGTATCTTTGTTTTCAGGGGTTGGTGCGAGTACTAGGACTGTTTGTATTCTTTTCACAATGAAAGGATATTGTTCAAATTGTAATAAGAGGAAATCTTTCTCTGACTTTCATAATCATTGTATTAATTGTAGTCAGTGTACTCGCACTAACTCCTGCTCAGTGTGTGTCTATTGGGATGACAAACATTGGAAACGTGTGTCACAGTTTGTTGTTAGCGGGGATAAGGTCATGCCGGTCCTTTCTCCGCAGGGTCACTCTAGTTTTTCAATCTCTTTTTCAGAGGAACAAGAACAGGGTGATGTTTCTGTGATGTCTTCCAAAAGTGTGCCTCCGTCGTCACAGTTAAATGAAGAGCTAGCGGCAAAAGTGCTCATGGAAATACGTCAATTGCCTAAGAGGTCTCTAGTAAGATTGACGGCATTGGCGTCCGCTAGCTCGCCCGGTGTAGCGACCATTCATCGAATGGCTCGGCAACCGAGTTCGTCCGTTGTGGTCCAGGAAGGAGATTTGGGTGATGCGAGCACTATAATAACACAATCTGCACACCCAGTGACGACGGATCAGAGGATGGAACGGAGGAAGCCTATTAGTCTGGTTCCTAGCTCGTCCAGGTCCATCCGGGCTGCATGCGAGAGAGGACCAGATGTTGTGGTACAAAACGTTTCGCATTCGGAGCATACGTCCGCCACTCAGGACTCTCCGTTATATAAACAGTCCGGAGAGACTGTCAATATGGCTTCCTCATCCTCACGGCAGCGCACACGACCGCACCTTGGCTACGTGACCACGGATATCCAGCCAGCTTCGCCGATCAGGGATTCCACGGCGACCAGGTCACGCCATCCGGTAGCCAGGGACATGAGGCCTGTAGACGCCGAATGTTCACATAAAAGAATTATGCAGGAGTCAACGTCCAGGGAGCTTCCAGCGGCAAATCATCGCAAGACTGCTGCTCCACAGGCCTCAGTGACGGACGTGCTATCCAAAATAGCACAACTTATCGCAGCATCCCAGCAAACGACAGAATCTCTGTCGGATCAGGGATAATCCGACAATGCTGGGTCGGTTCGCTCCGCTGAAGCATCAGGTACGGACGACCGAGCACTTCATAGGGTCTGACAGGATAGCGAAAGGGATTCGGAGGATTTTGAGCTTTCCCTTTCTGAACAACAGAAGCTGCCATAGATTTCTTCCGGCATTATCTTCCAGAGGTTGTTCCATTGGACCAGAATGCTGTGATGCTGGATAAGAGACTGATAGCGTCACTGGACACAGAGTTTTTTGATCAGTTTAGGGACATCGTCCCTGAGTTTCCGACACAGTCCAGTAATGTCACAAGAACATTTGAACTATTGAATGACGCTATATATAAGCTTGCTACCAAAACGAGCAAGTATGGTTTCTTGTCCGCAAATGCTCTACATCTGCCTTTCATCAATTCAAGGAATAAATTTGAAACGGCAGGACAGGGCATACCGAGAGTTTCTCTGCGTCTAGACGACCAGGCTGAAGACCTAGAATTGTCTTTACCGTCGTCTATGTCAATTCCAACCACGACATTGGAAATGACAATAATGTCTAATAGAGTTAACGCTTTATCATACGCAGATCACCTTACTAAAGCGTTATCATTACGTCTTGAAGGGAAAGAATTCCAGGATATACAATCCTCCTTAAGAGTTCTTTCGAGGGCCAAGCTTATTCCACTTATAACTCCGCCCTTTCAGTGGCAAACTTGGAGTTGGTTAGACGTGATGCGGCCCTAGCTACATCCACGCACGTGGATAGTAAGGTGAAAAACTCTCTCAGAGTCGCTCCGGCCTCCGGAGAGCTTCTCTTCGACGGCAAGCTTTCAGCAATCTATGATCAGATAACTAAGAAAGCTTCGGATTCTCTGCTGTTCAAATCCGCTTCTAAAAAGTCGAATACAGCAGAAAAGAGTAAGACAGGCACTTCTGGGCAAGTACGCCCAAGGGAAGTTCCTATAGAGGTTCCTATGCGTCCTCTAGGTCTTATTCTAGAGACCGCCAAGGCAGCGACTCATGTATGGGATGTTATACTGGCCGAGACAACCAGTCAGACGTCCCTAGGTCGACGGGGCGAGTCGTGGAGGACGTAGTTTCTCCTTCCGCAAGCCTCGCAGGTCCAGGAGGTGATGGTTTGAACCTCTATCGTGTTCCGGTAGGCGGAAGATTGTCGAGTTTTGTAAACAATTGGACGTCAATTACGGACGACCCCTGGGTTCGAGGGGTAATTTCGGAAGGACTAAGAATATCCTTCAAACGAAAGCCTCCATTAACTCGAAGTCCAAAATGGACTCAGCTTCCGTCAAATCCGCAGAAAAGAGACGCTCTTCTATCAGAAGTACAGTCTCTTCTGGAGAAGAACGCGGTAGAGGTCGTAGAAGACCAGGAATCACCGGGTTTCTACAGCCATCTGTTTCTGGTTCCGAAACCAGATGGCTCGTTCCGTCCAGTCATAGATCTGAGCTGGATAAACAAGCTGATCGTCGCTCCGAAGTTCTATATGGAGACAATTCGATCAGTCAGAGCGAGTATTCGGGTGAACGACTATACTACAAGCATAGATCTCAAGGATGCGTACTTTCACGTCATGGTACATCCGACATTCAGAAAGTATCTACGCTTCGCAGTCCTAGGAGTTGTATATCAGTTCCGAGCGATGTGCTTCGGTTTGAACCTAGCGCCCTGAGAGTAGTATGTCATGTTCCCCTACAGGGAATAGTTGCCGGACCTCGGTGCCGAACCTCGGAAGTGACGTCATGTCACGTGACGTAGTGGCGCCATGTTGTGTTGTCATGGTAACCTGCGTGAGCGGCCATGTTGTGACGTCATCTCCATAGTGATACGTGGTGTGAGTGCGCATGCGCAGCGCGTGTTGTTAGGGTGATACGTGTTTCCGTCGTCCATTTTGTATACTGGAGGTCGCCATCTTGGTTTCTATGGTAGCACGTGGTTGCTATGTTACCCAATTTTTCTGCAATGGGACGGGGTATGTTTGGGGGGTATGTTCGATTGAATCAGAGTATTTTCTGGAACGACTTCCCAGGATAATTACCCCAAACAACCCGACAATCCTTCCAAATCACCAAAAGCCACCCAAAATCACCAAAATTGACTTTATTTCCCCAATTTATCGGCTTAGCACGTAGCGCTATAGTACTAAGGGGCACAAAGGGGTGCATTCGATTAACAGGAGTAATGTTCTGGATTAGAATTCTCCCAGAACCCCTTTTTGGATCCCTATCCCATGACGTTTTTCCCCTATTAAGAATAGCACGTAGTGCTATAGGACAAATTTACCCAGAATTCTCTGCTTCTATCGATATATGTAATAGTTATCGTCTATCTGGCCATGTTCTTTTATTCTGGAGTATACTCCAGTAGTGTAGAAGAGCCTATTAGTTGGAACAGTTTACCTTATTATTACTGTAATTAGCTATTTCTGGTCTATTCTTGTTAATTCTGACCCTATTCCAAGTACTCTTGTTGTTTCATATATCTAACTACCCAATCAGATTGCTTGATTTCCCATAATCTGTATACAGAGTTATCTCCCTTCTGTATAATAAAAGCCTATATCCAATGGCACCCCATTTAGGCACCTTTTTCACATAAGCACATATGACAAAAAGGGATTCTCCAGAAGGTATCCTTGATAGGTATCCTCAAATAATACAATACTAGGCTATAGGTATCTTCAAATACCCGTATGTGCCTATGTGATAGGGCATATTGTGTCACATTGTGCCTTTTGTGCTTTTTCACATAAGCACGTATGACAAAAAAGGGGTGCCGAAGGTCATATGTTTTTCAAAAAAGGGGGTGCCTAAATTGGGGTGCCATTGGATATAGGCTTTTATTATACAGAAGGGAGATAACTCTGTATACAGATTATGGGAAATCAAGCAATCTGATTGGGTAGTTAGATATATGAAACAACAAGAGTACTTGGAATAGGGTCAGAACTAACAAGAATAGACCAGAAATAGCTAAATACAGTAATAATAAGGTAAACTGTTCCAACTAATAGGCTCTTCTACGCGACTGGAGTATACTCCGGAATAAAAGAACATGGCCAGATAGACGATAACTATTACATATATCGATAGAAGCAGAGAATTCTGGGTAAATTTGTCCTATAGCACTACGTACTATTCTTAATAGGGGAAAAACGTCATGGGATAGGGATCCAAAAAGGGATTCTGGGAGAATTCTAATCCAGAACATTACTCCTGTTAATCGAATGCACCCCTTTGTGCCCCTTAGTACTATAGCGCTATGTGCTAAGCCGATAAATTAGGGAAATAAAGTCAATTTCGGTGATTTTGGGTGGCTTTTGGTGATTTGGAAGGATTGTCGGGTTGTTTGTGGTAATTATCCTGGGAAGTCGTTCCAGAAAATACTCCGATTCAATCGAACATACCCCCCAAACATACCCCGTCCCATTGCAGAAAAATTGGGTAACATAGCAACCACGTGCTACCATAGAAACCAAGATGGCGACCTCCAGTATACAAAATGGACGACAGAAACACGTATCACCCTAACAACACGCACTGCGCATGCGCACTCACACCACGTATCACTATGGAGATGACGTCACAACATGGCCGCTCATGCGGGTTACCATGACAACACAACATGGCGCCACTACGTCACGTGACATGACGTCACTTCCGAGGTCCGGCACCGAGGTCCGGCAACTATTCCCTGTAGGGGAACATGACATACTACTCCTGGGCTTTCACTCGAATAATGAACTCGGTAATGATGCATTCCCGAGCTCATTCGTCTGCGGTAACGTCAGCCTACCTGGACGACATTCTTCAGAGGTACGGCAACAAGTTAACACTTCAGAACGATGTGCAGAATCTGCTTTTATTACTCCGACGTCTCGGTTTTATAATAAAAGAGGAGAAGTCGGATCTGGCGCCGTCCAAGTCATTCACCCACCTGGGGATGAGCTTCGAGACGCACAACAGTCTCGTTTGTCTGCCGTTAACCAGAGCGAAATTAATCAGTTGTTATGCTCGCTATTGTCTTCACTCAGACAAAGTCACAGCGAGAGAATTCATGAGACTGATAGGTCTGTGCAGAGCCGCTGCGGATCTCATTCCGATGGGGCGGTTACGCACTCGTCCTCTCCAAATTTTCTTGACTCAAAATTGGAGAGTAAAGATTCATTCACTCGATATAGACGTTCTCTTGTCAAATCAAGTGAAACAAGAGATTCAGACTTGGGCAAACATTAGGGTTGGGCGGTATTTCGGTATACCGATTATATTCGGTAATATTTTCAATACCGTTACCGATACCGGCAAATAATTGTTTAATCGGTATACCGAAAACTCGGTTTTACCGCGATATACAATTCTCAAATTGCCCATCGCGGTTGGCTGTGAATAGTTTCACGTCAATCAGGCTCGATACACTTGGCTTAAATTTGGGTAATTATTGTATTCTGTTTAGTTTCTTGCTGTGCGAATCATAGTAAAGTTCAAGATACGTGTGTGTTTGCAGGTTTCTGCCAAGTCATTTATATTCTGTGGAGGCATATAATGAATAGCTGACTGCTGGAACTGAAGCAATTCTGTTTACCTTGAATTTGAAACAAGTTGAGGTGGAGGGCACGCACTTAGCATGCGTAGTTAGTCACGTGGACACTTTCGGCCAATGGCACTGCCGTCTGCTGAAGTTAAATAAAAATAGGACATTTTCTTTGGGGGAAATATCAGGGGATTCCAAACGAAACTCACAGTGATTGGCTGCTAGGACACGCAGTACGTCATTACTGCCTCGTGATTTCAGAAATGTGCTTGCAGGATTATTCAACACAAAAAGGACGAAAGTCTTGTCATTATTTAAAAAAAAATAAAAAAGCCCAACTTACTTACATTTTCTACCAAGCAGCATTCGCCCCATACAACCTTTTTATTTGAATGGTGATGTGTATGTAATACGGTTATTAATTTTAATCAAACATGAAAATTATTGTGATGAACTGTGGCAATCGCATGCCCTTCTGTTGTTACTTTTTGCACACTTCACTTCTCAATCTCATGTCACTGGACGATTCTGATTCGAAGAATTATTATCTCTGGGTTTGATTTTATTTTGAATTTTCTTCGATAAACATCAAATGTGCCTTGTTATATACCCCAAGTTGTCCCAACTGAACTTTGTGCTAAACTAAAATCATTTGTGAGTAAATATTTGAAAAAGTTTTGATTTTTGACGGCCGTCTTGTGCAAAGCTTCAGGCTCAAATTTTACAGTTTCGACACGTTGAAGTTGCGTTTTTTGTTGTGGAGAAGACCCCCTTTGATTTTAATCGGTATTTCGGTATACCGCGGTAATATTTTGCGATTACCGCGGTATTTATTTTTACCAATACCGCCCAACCCTAGCAAACATTCAGTGGTTAACTCAAGGAGTTCCACTGCAGTTGCCGGATCCAAGTTTTACTATTATGACGGATGCCAGTCAAACAGGTTGGGGTGCAACATTGATCCCAACGGATTCGAAGTGCCAGGGTCTTTGGGATCCGCAGTTTCTAGGCAAGCACATAAACATCAAAGAAATGATGTCAGTTTGGCTTGTGCTATGTCATTGGATGAACATTATTCAGAAAGCACATGTCCAAATCCTGTCCGACAATACGACTGTAGTAGCATATATTCGGAACCAGGGAGGCACTCATTCCATTCCGTTATTCAATTTAACGGAAAGAATCCTTCTGTTTGTACTAGAACACCAAGTTCTACTTTCGGTCCGTCATATTCCGGGTCGTCTGAATGTATTCGCAGACTCCCTTTCACGGAAGGGTCGCTTGTTGCCGTCAGAATGGACTCTCAACAAACAGGTAGTCAGTCAGATTTGCTACCAATGGGAGCGGCCAATGATAGACTTATTTGCGACACAGCTCAACAATCAGTTGCAGACGTATGTGTCACCATGTCCGGATCCTCGAGCATATGCAGTAGATGCTCTATCGATCTCGTGGGACGGAATGATAGGATATGCGTATCCTCCAGCGTTGTTGATTCAGCAGATATTGCTAAAGATAAAACAATCTCAATGCAAAATTCTGTTGGTAGCATCTCTGTCTCCACAGAGGCCGTGGATAAATCTACTCAGGTGTCTGCTGTGGGACATACCGCGGAAGCTTCCTCCACAAGAGGATCTTATTTCGCAGGGGAAATCGCGTCAACTACATCACAACCCGCAAGGACTCAACCTTCACGTATTTCCGTTGCGCGGTCCTTCTTGCACGGCAAGCAGTTTACAGGATGAGCAGTGGACGCAATTTCTAACTGTAGGAGGACCTCCTCTTCGCTAAACTATGCGGCTAAGTGGAAGGTCTTTTGTCATTGGTGTAGGGATCATTCTGTTGATATTTTTTATCCCTCCATTCCAGACATTGCAAACTTTCTAGTATACTTGTTTGATGAGATAAAACTGCAGCCTGTTACTATTAAAGGTTATAGGTCTATGTTATCTGATACCTATGCACACCATGATAGTTTACAAATTGGATCTAGTGTCTCTTTATCTAAATTAGTTAGAAACTTCTCGATAAATAGACCTAGAACCCTAAGATTAATTCCTAAATGGAATTTAGCTTAGGTTCTTCTTAAACTAAAAGAAAAGCCATTTGAGCCTCTTGAGACAGTGGACTTCAAATTCTTATCTTATAAGACAGCATTTCTCTTAGCTTTCTCTTCTGCTAGAAGAGTCAGTGAGCTTCATGCACTATCTGTGGACGATTCTCACTATCGTAGTGTCGGGAACACTGTTACCTTTATTACTAATGTTGGATTTTTGGCTAAGAATCAGGCTCCTAATAGATATCCGGAACCTGTTGTTAAAGCCCTTCCGTCTTCAGATGGGCATAGGCCTTTACTCTGTCCGGTTAGAGCTTTACGTATTTATAAACGAAGATCTCAGTTTATCAGAAAGGGATGAAAACACTTCTTTCTGTCTCTGATGCCTAATAGAAAGGACATTATGGTCCATTCTTTTGCTAGATGGATTCAATTAACTATCCGTACTGCTTATGATAATCTATCTTCAACTCAGCAGTCTGTGCTTAAGATTTCGGCTCATGAAGTAAGAGCTCTTTCTACATCTTGGGCTTATGCAAATAGTGTTGCTATTACAGATTTAATGAAGGCTGCATATTGGTCTCAGCCATCCACATTCACAAATTTTTATCTCAGAAATATTGAGTCCATTTCTGGAGACCTGCATTGTTTAGGTCCATTATCTGTTGCTCAGAATGTCGTCCACTAAACAGTTGCAACTATAATTATGCAGGCTCTCTGTTCCGGCAGTGACTCTGTCCTGCTGTCCTCTTTGCTCTGGGCTATTTGACCCAGGGCAAGGGTAAGGGGGGGGGGGGGAGGGTGTTCCCTTAGGTCACCTGCTTTATAGTGAAAAGCAAGGGGCTACGTCCTCCGGAGTCAGTAATTCTGAGTCGGTACCGGGATGGTTTTAAATGTAAAGCTAATGTTTAAATTCATTCATGTCATATTTTTAAAGTGTAGCTCGGTGTGAAGCATTTGTATATGTCACGTGTCAAACGGGCGTTAATATACAATCCTCGGACACTTTTAATGATTATAAAGAGTCTCAATTCTCTGGACTTACTTTATTTATTGGCTTACTTTAAAAATAATTAGTATAAAGGGGTATACTGGATGTTAATAGAGAACATGGATGTTATGCTCAATTATGAAGGGTGTTGTGTCTTTCTAATTTGTCATAAATAAGAAAGATACATGTAAAGCCTAATACTTTTTTACTCCTCGAGGGGATAACTCTATTATATATAGTTGAGCTTATTGGATTTTCCTCTATGTCCTAGGCCCTCCATCCTTTTTTCTATTTAGCTATGTCTGGGTCATTGGTACAGTATAAAAATGTTAAAAAATTTATAGTAGTTTATATATTTTTTATACTTACCAATGACCCAGACGGGGATGGCCCTCCCAGGAGTTGGGAACTCGTACCTCCCCACTGAGTACATAGCGCTGACCAGGCACTGCTTGTAAGAATGATAATTGGCATCAATTTTGAGACCTCCTTGACACTGCGCATGCTCAGTGGAGGAAAAGTATGGAGGACCATTTAGGACATGTTATTTTCGGTTTTTGATGCAAATTTTGGGGATTGGGGGGCGAAATTTGTGTTTGGCCCTAGATTTTTGAGAATTAGCACCAGCTATGTCTGGGTCATTGGTAAGTATAAAAAATATATAAATTACTATAAATTTTCTAACTTTCGTGATAAATCTCTATACCGATTTTGTGCATGATTTTTGCGTACCGTGCTGTTTTGGTCTTTTGTTCATTAATGCTAACCCTTTGGGTTCTGCTTTTAACTGAGTTAGATGTCAGCTGGGGATGGTTGTGGCAGCTTTTCTCCCCTCTGTTGAGGGTAGAATTTTTGCCAGTTCCCTTTTGGCTATTGGGGTACTTTTCTGTTCCCGTTGGGCCTTTGTTTCCTGCCACCTTTCTCTGGTAGCTGGGGCTGGGAGTGTCCTGATTTATTTTTTCTTTGGGTTCACCTTCCCATCTATATTGCTCTCACCAGATATGCCTAGGACGATACCTTGAGGGCCATTTTTGTTGTCTTAGCATGTTGAAGTTTCCCATTATTCATGCTCCAATTTATTTGGGTGTTCTATTGAAAGACCCTATGGGCTGGGTTGTCTTCCACCTTTTGGGCTTCCATCTTTCGTGCAGTTTCGGGCATGTGATGTTTTCCTCCCACACCCGCGGGAATGGGAACTCAGTCGTTCGGGGCCTCCCAATTTGACTCTGTCTGGATGGAGTTATACCCCCTCCTGGGGGTTTTGCAGTCTTTTTATGGCGTGGATACTGCGATAGCTGCTGACTTTCTGGCGAACAGATGCCTGGTTCCGGGATTACTGTCCCCCCCCCCCCACCCCCACCCCCAGTAGACATCTGAGGCTGTCACTAGGGCTGTGACTCCTCTTTTGGAGCCGACCTCGGTTGCTCTCTCTGCTTTTCTACCTTTGTCAACAGCTACTGATGTGTCCGCTGCCGCTGCTACTCCGTCGGTGATGTCATCTGTCTCTGTTTCAGCTAGCCTCGGCTTATCCCTGCAGGGGTCTGCAGGGATTTCTGCTTCTTGGACGTGGGATATCGGTCTCAACCTTCCCTGGCTTCAACTCGGCGAAGTCAGAAGTGGTTGCCGGCCGATCTCTCTACTGTGGTCTCTCAGCCATCGAGACCCGCAGGTTTTGATTTGGATTCAGATGTCCATGGTAGGGTCACCATGGACTTCTGTCCATGCACTCTAGTCCTTCGGCTAATTTTGCGGGACTGGCGCATTTTTGTGCAGCCTGGACCTTCTGTCCCTCAGAGGTTCGCGTCGACTCTCCTGAGTATTTCATACCCCTATAAGCATCTGTATTCAGATCTTTCGGCTGCCACCCGTCGCCCCGCATCAGGTGTTCCAGAGGATCTTGACCCTTCGCTGGTTTAGAGGGTCAGATGAGAAGCCACTTTGCCTGGCTATTCCCATGTCGAACCGGCAGATATGGTTTGTGAGCTTAGGAAGGCCCCTCCTTGATCACGCATGTTCTTTCCAAGAGCCTTCCTGTTTGCCTCCAGCGAGGCTTCTAGTGGCTTCCAGGTACCTCCGTGATACCCCCTCCCAGGATTGGAAGCAGGCCACTGCTTTCTGATCCCCCTGGTGTTCCTACGCCATGGGAGGCATTGGCCGGTTTGCCCGACATAGGCTATGTGTCTTCCAACTCAGGCGGTGGGTCAGACACACCTGACGTTGAGAGCCATCAGTCTTTTGACTTGGGGGTGGCTCTTGACTGTGTTTGAGTTCCTTCAAACCGTTAGACCAGCCGGAGGTTTCCGCCAGGCTGTGATCATCGGCCATGCATCTACAGCCTGTGGAGCAACCTGCTTCTGGGCACCTTCGACCGTACCAGTTGGTACAAGTGGTCGAAGCTTTTGCAGCATTGGACTCAAAGCTAAGTTCCAAAGCTATGAAGACTTTGTTCTTCACTAGGCTGATACCTTTTTGCCCCCTGTGCATTATCGTTCCTATGATTCCGCCAATCCGTCGGTCTGTAAGTTTTTGACGGTCTTGGATCAGGCCTCCAAGCCCAAGTCGGCCGTTATTTCTATGGCGACTTTGGAGTCCATGTTGGGCTTATCCAGAGAGATGCTTTCTCTCTTGGATCACGTCGTCTCTGCCTTGGCTACTTATCTGCCTCCAGATAAGTTTGACAACATACAGGCTGCTTTGCGTGTGATCTCTAAGATGCTCATGCATCTTACCAACATGCATGCCTGTTTGGAATTAGTTTGCCGGGATGCTGTGTTGGTCACAAGCTGTTCCCTTCCTGAAGGCAGGGCACTTCTCTTCGATCCGCTTCTGTGGTGGGTCCGTGATTATTCCATGATTCCGTGGCGACGGTCCGGGATGACGTCCTGCGTCATTCCAAAGATCAGCTGCTGCTTCGCAGCTTGATCTGCCTTCTGTTGGAGGCCAGGGCTGTTTCAAGCCTAACAAATGCCCTTCTGCTCTGTGAAGCAAGGGCTGATCCTTCTGCTTCTGCTTCTTCCTCTTACTCAGGTGGTAAGGATAAGCATCTGCAGTCCAGAGGGAGGTCTCAGGATCCTTCATCTAGCAGAGGAGGTGGTTTCTCCTCTCACGGGCCTCGCCGGGGCTCAAAATGAAGGTCCTCACCACGATTCGTCCCAGGTTGAAGGAGGGATATCCGAGTTTGCAAACCGTTGGGCCTCGATCACATCCGATCCTTGGGTGTTAGATGTTTGGTCCTGTCTGCGGATATCCTTTCGGAGGCACCCCACTCTGTCGAGAGTGCCTCTTCCAATCCAAGTTCCTTTAGACGTTTCACGTCGGGAACTTTTGATCACGGAGATAGACAATCTCCTGTCAAGAGAGCGATCGAGGTTGTCAAGAACATTCATTCAGTGGGATTTTCTTCCCTCCTGTTCTTGGTGCCAAAGAAGGACGACCGACTCCGACCGGTTATTGATCTGAGTATCCTGAACCAGTCTATAATTGCTCCCAAGTTCAGCATGGAGACTTTCAGGTCGGTTCGCCTCTCCATTTACCAGGGAGATTTCGCTTCGAGCATCGACCTACAAGACACTTACTTTCACGTTCTGATTCATCGGACATCACGAAAGTATCTCAGGTTCGCTTTCTTGGGCAAATTTATCAGTTCAAGGACATTCCTTTCAGCCTCAACCTGGCTCCTTGGGCCTTCATCCGACTGATGTTGCATGTGATAGCCTTCCAGTGCACTCAGTCCAGGGTGACTACTTCGGCGTATCTGGACAATATCCTTCAGAGGCACTCCAATACTGCTCTTCTGGAGTCAGATGTCGACACACTTGAGCCTGCTCATGTCACTAGGGTTCAGAGTCAATGAGGAGAAGTTGGACTTGGCCCATTCTCAGTCGTTTTGTCATCTGGGAATGGACTTCCATACTCAGCTGAATATGGTGGCGGTTCCCCAGCCGAGGGTAGTGATTCTCTTGGCTGTTGCCCTGACTCTGACTCAGTCTATGTCCGCGACAGCTCAGAGTATTCTCCAGCTGCTCGGTCTCTGCGGTTTGGTTACGGATCTCATTCCTCTAGGTCGCCTGCATGTCAGACCTCTCCAACACTTTCTCAGTCGTTTGAGGCCGAATGTCGAACCTCTAGATCTGGTGCTACAGTTACCAGCATCTCTTCATCGTCACCTTCTTCCCTGGATGGATGTTCAGTGGATTATGCAGGGAGTTCTGTTGTACTTGCCTCTGTTCGATCGTGTTCTGACGGCTGATGCTAACGATTTTGGATGGTGCGCGATGTTGGATTCTTTGGTCTTTCCCTTCACGGTGTATGGGACCAGGATCAAGCAGCTTTACACATCAACCAGAAGGAGCTTCTTGCTATTCTTCTGAGTTTCCGTCAGTAGATCCCCCCCTTTTGAATCGTCAGGTCCTTCTGTTGTCCGACAATTCGACAGTGGTCGCTTACATTTGGAACCAGGGTGACACGCACTCGGTTCCCATGTATGAATTGGCTCGGGATCTACTACTTCTAGCTCAGGATATCAATGCCGGAGTGGTGGTTCGTCACATTCCCGGTCGTCTGAACCTCCTAGCCGACTCCCTGTCCCGACCGGACAGGTTCATTTCCACTGAGTGGATGCTTCACAGGGCAGTGTTCCAGTCACTTTGCGATTTCTGGGGTAGTTCCCACATCGATCTTTTTGCGGCCCATTGGAACCCTCAGGTGTACACTTTCGTGTCCCTGTGTCTGGATCCTCTGGCTTTCGCCGTGGATGTTCTGTCACTCGATTGGAATGGTCTAGTTGGCTACGCCTTCCCACTGGTTCTGATTCTGCATCAGGTTCTAGCCAAGATACGAACCTGTAGTTTTTGGCTCACCAACGATAGTTGTGTGAGAACCTATGGCATAGCCCTCATGTCGGCGTCGGCTTTGTCTGCGCCGGCGTCCGGATGCATTCATTTTGAACTTTTGTGTGCAGGTTTTGATTTTTGGGGAGGGGGGATTTTTTTTTATGTCTGCATGCTTTTCAGGGATAGTAATATTTTATTCAACCCTTTCCATGCTTAGTTACTTGAATTTTGGACTTTTATGTACAGGTTTTTGACTTTTCTGGGCAGGTTTTTGACTTTTCTGTGCAGGTTTTTGACTTTTGTGTACAGGTTTTGAAATTTGTCCTCAAGTGGAGTTTTACCTTACTGGCATATTGCCATGGTGGTTTCCTCAACATTTCAGGATATGTTTCTAAATTTTAACCCATTGAAACAAATGTGATGCTTTTTTGACTTGTATGTGCATGTTTTGAGGTTTGTCTTTCTTTTCTTCCAAGTGGATATTTTTCAAGTAGAGTTTCACCTTACTGGCATATTGCCATTGTGGTTCTGTGACAGGGTATTTTTCTCAATTTTAACCCCTTGAAACAAATGTGATACTTTTTTTACTTTTATGTGCATGTTTTGAGGTTTGTCTTTCTTTTCTTCCAAGTGGCGACTTACCTTGTAGCATATTGCCATGGTTCCTATTTTATGTTAGGATGCTTCTTGGGGCTAGTATTATATTATTTAACCCTTTAGCTGCTTATTTACTTTAATTTTGGACTTTTGTGTGCAGGTTTTGGACTTTTGTTTGCAGGTTTTGATATTTTTTTAAAGTGGAGTTTTACCTCACTGGCATATTGCCATGGTGGTTACTGTAACATTTTCAGGGTATTTTTCTAAATTTTAACCCTTTGAAACAAATGTGATGCTTTTTTTACTTTTATGTGCAGGTTTTGAGGTTTGTCTTTCTTTTCTTCCAAGTGGATATTTTTCAAGTAGAGTTTCACTTTACTGGCATATTGCCATTGTGGTTACTACGACAGGGTATTTTTCTCAATTTTAACCCCTTGAACCAAATGTGATACTTTTTTTTGGCTCACCAACGTTAGTTGTGTGAGCCTATGGCATAGCCCTCATGTCGGCGTCGGCGTCAGCGTCGGCGTCGGCATCCACTCTTAAATATTTTGAACTTTTGTGTTCAGGTTTTGATTTTTCGGCTTTTCAAATTTTTTTTTAGTTTCAGCATATTGCTATAGTGGTTCACTATAACATTTAACTCTTTTCCAGGGTATTTTGTCGTAATTTTAACCCTTTGAATCAAATTTTAGACTTATTTTGATGTTTGCGTGCAGGTTTTGATGTTTTTTTTTTCCTTTCTTTCAAGTGGAGATTTACCTTGCAGCATATGTCCATGCTTTCTATTGTATGCAAACATGCATCTTAGGGCTATGTTTGTATTATTTAACCCTTTTCCTGCTGAATTACTTCAACTTTGGACTTTTATGTACAGCTTTTGGACTTAGGCTTACAGCTTCTTACTTTTATGTACAGGTTGTGATAAAAAAAAACAATTTCAAGTGAGGTTGACCTCACTGCATATTGCAGTGGTGGTTATTATAACATTGATATCTTTCCAGTACATTTTTAAAAATTTTTAACCCCTTCAATAGATTTTTAGACTTATTTTGACGTTTGTGTGCAGGTTTTCATGGGTTTTTTTTTTTTTTCCTTTCTTCCAAGTGTAGAGTTTCTGCATATTGCTATGGTGGTTCACTATAACATTTAACTCTTTTTTCCAGGGTATTTTGTCTTAATTTTAACCCTTTGTATCAAATTTTAGACTTATTTTGATGTTTGAGTGCAGGTTTTGATGGGTTTTTTTTCCTTTCTTCCAAGTGGAGATTTACCTTGCAGCATATGTCCATGCTTTCTATTGTATGTAAACATGCATCTTAGGACTATGTTTGTATTATTTAACCCTTTTCCTGCTGAATTACTTCATTTTTGGACTTTTATGTACAGCTTTTGGACTTAGGCTTACAGTTTCTTACTTTTATGTACAGGTTGCGATAAAAAAAACAATTTCAAGTGAGGTTGACCTCACTGCATATTGCAGTGGTGGTTATTATAACATTGATATCTTTCCAGTGCATTTTTTAATTTTTTTTAACCCTTTGAATAGTATTTTAGACTTATTTTGACGTTTGCGAGCAGGTTTTCATGGTTTTTTTTTTCCTTTCTTCCAAGTGTAGATTTACCTTGTAGCATATGTCCATGCTTTCTATTGTATGTAAACATGCATCTTAGGGCTACGTTGTATTCTTTAACCCTTTCCCTGCTTAATTACTTCAATTTTGGACTTCTTTTGTTTACAGGTTTGGATTTTTGTGCTTTTAAAAAAATTTTTTTCTTCTTTGCATATTGCTGTGGGGGTTCACGATACCATTTAACTCTTTTCCAGGGTATTTCGTCTTAATTTTAACCCTTTGAATCAAATTTTGGACTTATTTTGATGTTTGTGTGCAGGTTTTGATGTTTTTTTACTTTTATGTGCAGGTTTTGAGGTTTGTCTTTCTTCTCTTCCAAGTGGCAACTTACCTTGTAGCATATTGCCATGGTTCCTATTTTTTGTTAGGATGCTTCTTGGGGCTATTATTATATTATTTAACCCTTTAGCTGCTTATTTACTTTAATTTTGGACTTTTGTGTGCAGGTTTTGTACTTTTGTGTGCAGGTTTTAATATTTTTTTTTAAGTGGAGTTTTACCTCACTGGCATATTACCATGGAGGTTACTGTAACATTTTCAGGGTATTTTTCTAAATTTTAACCCTTGGAAACAAATGTGATACTTTTATGTGCAGGTTTTGAGGTTTGTCTTTCTTTTCTTCCAAGTGGATATTTTTCAAGTAGACTTTCACCTTACTGGCATGTTGCCGTTGTGGTTACTGTGACAGGGTATTTTTCTCAATTTTAACCCCTTGAAACAAATGTGATACTTTTTTTTTACTTTTATGTGCAGGTTTTGAGGTTTGTCTTTCTTTTCTTCCAAGTGGCGACTTACCTTGTAGCATATTGCCATGGTTCGTATTTTATGTTAGGATGCTTCTTGGGCTGTTTTTATATTATTTAACCCTTTAGCTGCTTATTTACTTTAATTTTGGACTTTTCTGTGCAGGTTTTGTACTTTTGTGTGCAGGTTTTGATATTTTTTTTTAAGTGGAGTTTTATCTCACTGGCATATTGCCACGCTGGTTATTGTAATATTTTCAGGGTATTTTTCTAAATTTTAACCCTTTGAAACAAATGTGATACTTTTTTTACTTTTATGTGCAGGTTTTGAGGTTTGTCTTTCTTTTTTTCAAAGTGGAGACTTACCTTGTAGCATATTGCCATGGTTCCTATTTTATGTTAGCATGCTTCTTAGGGGTTATTATTATATTATTTAACCCTTTAGCTGCTTATTTTCTTTAATTTTGGACTTTTGTGTGCAAGTTTTGAACTTTTTTTTTTTTTACTCCAGCCACCCCTTTACATTGGCCACCTGTTGGTGAGCCACGGGGTACTGATACCCCCCTCTAGTTACTTTTATGTGCAGGTTTTGAGGTTTGTCTTTCTTTTCTTCCAAGTGGCGACTTACCTTGTAGCATATTGCCATGGTTCCTATTTTATGTTAGGATGCTTCTTGGGGCTATTTTTGTATTATTTAACCCTTTAGCTGCTTATTTACTTTAATTTTGAACTTTTGTGTGCAGGTTTTGAACTTTTGTGTGCAGGTTTTGATATTTTTTTAAGTGGAGTTTTACCTCACTGGCATATTGCCATGGTGGTTATTGTAACATTTTAAGGGTATTTTTCTAAATTTTACCCCTTTGAAACAAATGTGATACTTTTTTTTACTTTTATGTGCAAGTTTTGAAGTTTTTCTTTCTTTTCTTCCAAGTGGATATTTTTCAAGTAGAGTTTCACCTTACTGGCATATTGCCATTGTGGTTACTACGACAGGGTATTTTTCTCAATTTTAACCCTTTAAAACAAATGTGATACTTTTTTTTACTTTTATGTGCAGGTTTTGAGGTTTGTCTTTCTTTTCTTCCAAGTGGTGACTTACCTTGTAGCATATTGCCATGGTTCCTATTTTATGTTAGGATGCTTCTTGGGGCTATTTTTGTATTATTTAACCCTTTAGCTGCTTATTTACTTTAATTTTGAACTTTTGTGTGCAGGTTTTGAACTTTTGTGTGCAGGTTTTGATATTTTTTTAAGTGGCGTTTTACCTCACTGGCATATTGCCATGGTGGTTATTGTAACATTTTAAGGGTATTTTTCTAAATTTTAACCCTTTGAAACAAATGTGATACTTTTTATTACTTTTATGTGCAAGTTTTGAAGTTTTTCTTTCTTTTCTTCGAAGTGGATATTTTTCAGGTAGGGTTTCACCTTACTGGCATATTGCCATGGTGGTTACTGTGACATTATCAGGGTATTTTTCTCAATTTTAACCCATTGAAACAAATGTGATACTTTTTTTTTCACTTTTATGTGCAGGTTTTGAGGTTTGTCTTTCTTTTCTTCAAAGTGGAGACTTACCTTGTAGCATATTGCCATGGTTCCTATTTTATGTTAGCATGCTTCTTAGGGGGTTATTATTATATTATTTAACCCTTTAGCTGCTTATTTTCTTTAATTTTGGACTTTTGTGTTCAGGTTTTGAACTCTTTTTTTTACTCCAGCCACCCCTTTACATTGGCCACCTGTTGGTGAGCCATGGGGTACTGATACCCCCTCTAGTTGAATCATTCTGATCGCTCCCTTGTTGCCTCAGCAGGTGTGGATCAATCGGCTCCACTCTCTGTTGGCGGCAGTTCTGGCACGTCTCCGTCTACATCACAACCTTCTTTGCCAAGGTCACCTGAGGCGTTTTCACATTGACCTGACTTCATTGTGCCTTCACGCATATCTTTTGTCAGGTCCTGTCTCCTCCGTAGAGGTTTTTCGAGACAAGCAGTGGAGTGCATTTCTTCTTAAAAGTGGCACTCCACTGGTTTAGCTTATGCGGCTAAATGGAAGGTCTTCTGTCGATGGTGTGCTGATCACTCTGTTGATGGTGTGCTGATCACTCTGTTGATTATGCCGATCCTTCAATAACAGATTGCTGAGTTTCTGGTATATCTGTTTGATCCCCGGGGTCTCCAACATTTTACCATCTAAGGGTACAGGTCCATGCTTTCGGAGACCTCATCGTATGTGGGAAAGTGTCATATTGGCACTAATCCGTACCTCTCCAAGCTTATTCGCCATATTTCTTTGAAAAGGCCTAGGATTTTGCAGCTTATCCCAAGATGGTATCTTTCTTGGGTGCTGCTTTGCCGGTGGCGGGGGGTGCCATTCGAACCTTTATCCTAGGTGGATATGCATTTTCTCACATACAAGACAGCTTTTCTGATGACTTTTGCCTCAGCCAGAAGGGTTAATGAGCTTCACGCCCAGGCTCTGTTGATCCAGCCTTTTTCAGGAGCTCTGCCAACAGTGTTGCTTTACCACTGATTGCTCCTTTCTGGCCAAGAATCAGATGCCAGAAACTACTCAACCTTCAGTCTGTATCAGGGCTCTTCCTTCTGCTGAGGGCAATTGCCCTTTGCTCTGTTCGGTTCATGAAATTTGCATTTACTTCAGCCGGGCGCAGTTCATTAGGAAAGACAGGAATAGATGTATTTCTGTCTCTTATCCCTGGTCTCCTCAATCCATTTCTAGATGGATTTATCTCGCTCTTCATACACTCGTCCAGCGACTGATGATTGTATTACCCATCATTTTTCTGCCCATGAGTGTGTGCATTGTCTACCTCCTGGGCTTATGCTTAATGCTTCGTCAGTTGATGTATGTTATGCAGGCAGCCTTCTGGAGAAATGCTTCTACTTTCTTCACCTATCTGCCTCAGTTGCAGGAGCAGTCTGAGGACCTTTTATTTTCTTTAGGCCCTTTTTCTTCTGCTCTGGCTGTCATCAACCCTAGCCATTAGAGTTCTTGCAAGGTCAGTTCCAGTCCTGTTCTTTGTACTGTCCTTTCTGTCTGTACGTCACACAGGGCCATATGCCTCATCTCCCATTGTCATATACTAATGGTTGTTATGCTATGGTTTTATAGGCCTAGGGAACTCTTGTTCTGTCCACAGTTCCAGCGCAGTCGGGTTATGTGGGGGTTGGTTATGTGATTCCCTCCTCCTGTTGTCTATTCGGCCTGTTGTAAACAATTGTAAGGTAGGTTGATAAGAATTTTAAATTTTATAGTAAATTTCCTTTTTTATTATACCTACCGCAATTGTTTACGTGGTGGCCCTCCAGTCTTCCTTTTTGGGTAAGAATCCTTCTTCCCTGCTAATCACATAACGAATGTTGGCGGATTCAGTAGAATGACACATTGGTTATACATCTGCGCACTGGTTCTGAAAGACGTGGATTAATACAAGGAGAAGAGTGTCCCCTACTGGGAATGCGCCTGTCACACTGGACCCAGTTTTGGCTTATTTTTTTCTTGGTAATTTTGCACCACTTTTCTTTCCCAAATCGCTTGAGAAAGAAGAAAATAGATTTTCCACTGTAGTGCAAGCCTGTTATAAACAATTGCGGTAGATATAATAAGAAATTTAAATTTTTGTCAAAAACTACACACAGTCAAGTTAAGCTGCAGTGTCATTGACACTTTCGTTTTCATAATGCAGATACTGACAAACAAGATTGACTTGTTTTAATTCCTATTTGCATTAAAGGAAAGAACTGCAACTTGATATTTTGCAGATAATTAACCATAACTTATGACCTTCAGTAATACACACTTTTCCAATGCATTGAGGGATCATAACTAATTATACTTCAAAAGAGAAAAATGAAAGCGTACAATCTGAGAAGCCATCTTGGTATACAATACAAGATGAATTTAATCAATTAATTTGGTAATATGTGAATGTTTAATTGAAAAATGCTTTTGTTATATTGTTTTTGTTGATCTTAATATAACACTGAAAACAACCATTTTTTAGGACAAAAAAAAGAAAATCACTGAGACCATGGACATAGCCACGTTCATCATATCTAAAATAGACAAAGAATCTCTGCTTGCTTACTTTGGCATGAAGACTGATCCCAGTCCAGAAGCAAGTTCTGTTAAATGGTAAGTGCTTTGACTAGAGATGTAATTTTCGCCATTACAGTTGATATCATTTTCATTATTGTTTCATTTTTTGTTTCAAAAACATGACTTATGGCCCCTCACTGGAACGAGCTAAGTGAGCTCATTCCAATGAAGGCTCATAAGCCATGTTTTTTATGCAAAAAAATAATTTGTAAAGACATACAGGTGACTATTTTTATCTTTACTTAAAAGCATAGCTTATCGTTCTTCTTTAGGAGCCCAGTGGCTCAGTGGTTATGGCATTGGAGTTCAAACCAAAAGGTCCATGGTTCGTTTGCCAGGGGCAACTGGATTGTGTCCTTGGACAAGGCACTTAATCCTGATTGCCCACATGGGGGCACGATGGCACTGTGTACCAATGCATACCACACATCGATGGTGTGCTTGTCTTCAGCCAATGCAACCCTGCTTGTGTGGAGTTAGTACATTGGGGAGTCTGACAGTTACTTTTGTACTGGAACTCAATGACCATCTTTGAAGTTGCGTTAGTTTTCATTTTTAAGAATATGTAAAGAGAATTGATGTGAACCATTTTATAGGCCTGTGCGCAAGGATCTGACATACCTGTAAATTAATCATCGAGACAATGATTGAATGCACAAAACAGTTTTGCTGTTCGGATTCATCATTCTCCTATTCTTCAACAACTTATCCAATTATAGGAGTATTTATTTTATTCGAAAACAGTGCAGTTATTCTTGAGAATATTTTTAACAAAAAGAAAGGGGGCGCGGTGGCTCAGTTGGTAGAGGTGCAGGCTGCAAGCCGAGAGGTTCTCGGTTGATATTGATATTGATTTATTCACCAGTATACTATACATTACAATAATATATACATCAACATATATTTACAGTATTCATATAACAATGACAAACTATAACAAACTATTATGTATAGGATACACATGTATTCTGGCAGGGGAAAGCATAGCCAGATTGGCTGTCTTCCTGCATTCCCCTATTAAAGAGAAAGAAAGATAAGGAAAAGTTAAAAAGGAAAAGTTATAGAAGAAGAGAAGGAAAGAACATGCGCGTGCAACATTGAAGCTTCTTGTAATTAGCTCTAGTAAGTTTCCACAAAAGGGAGTAAATGTTTGATGTTAAATGTTTGAATCCCACCTGCGGCAACTGCGTTGTGTCCTTGGGCAAGCCACTTCACCCCGATTGCCTACATGGGGGCACGATGACGCTGTGTACTGAGGCGTACTGCACGTCGATGGTGTGCATGTCTTCAACCAATCTAACCCTGCCTGTGCTGCGGTGCAGAGTTCAGAGTTACGATGTTGGAGAGCTGACAGCTGCTCGTCGTTGCTCGGTGGTTCTCTCCGGGTACTCCGGCTTCCACCACCCGTAAAACTGTCATGGTCACGATTATCCATTGTGCATAAGTATGTGACTTTAAACAACAATAAATAAATAAATAACAAAAAGAAAGACAGTTTCAGATGAGTAGACTGTGAGTGTGGCATCGGCAAGTGCTCTTTTCAGTTGAAACAAATATTTGACATCCACAGACTGAACTGATATTGAGAATCGTAAATCTGAAACTGAAAACAGCTATAGGGGCTATTTCAGTCATGAGCATCAGGCCTGAAAGTAAGCAGTCTGACATGAGGTTCCCAGAGGGTGAATTTGATGATGCTATCCCACACAGTGGGTCAATTTATCCTCTGGGTACTTCTTTCTGTTTAGTTTTGAGACCCTGTTTCAGACTGAGGTTCACAGAGGATATATTTAGTGATGCTACCCTGCTGTGCAGTGTAGCATCACTAAATTCACCCTCTGGGTACCTCTTTTTGCAGATAACAGTCTGCTTATTTTCTGGCTTGGTGAGCATAGGGATTTGTTGAATTATCAGAATTTAAAATACTCTGTAAAATCAATAGGATAAAATATACTACCAACACTAAAAAAGATGTTTTATTCAGTATTGATATGATAATATACATTTTACTGAATAAGTTAAATCCTGGTAGTATGATGAGTGCCCGTGCTCGTGAACATGTTAGATATGGTTGCGTACTTCAAATGTCCACATGCTCACAATTGAAGAACACTAACAACTGATCTCCTTCAACACCTGCATTTCCCATTGTTTTACTTGAGCATGAAAGACAGCCACAGACATGCTGCTATTTAAAATTTTGATCGCTGTGCTCATTTCACAATGGACTTGATCCCAATGCTACATTTGTACACATTGTGAAAAAGGCAAAAAATTTGATGTTCACATTGTAAAAAAGAGCTGCATATGTTCGTACGTTGCAGATTATTTCCATCAATATGTTTGCTACTCGACCTCCACCACTAGTGGTTGGAATAAAATAATTTTTAGCATGCTACTACCAAATCATGGAGAACAGATCCTATGGTGGAATTAATTCCCAACCTTAAATACATACAGAGTTATTTGCCCTTGTTTTGTGTTGGGTATTACCACATATATGTCCATCCAACATATTTAGTTCCCCATGGGAACCCCCAGGAAGTGAGGTAGAGCTTGTTCAGTGTGGTAAACAAGTTCTGTTTTACTGGTAAAATTTGTCCTCTAAAATGGGTAGCATGGATATAAATGATTGGCTGGACTTGACTTTATATCCATGTTGCTGTCACGAGTAGCCACTGTGCAGAAATATGTGATCTTAAGCATTGCCAAACCTTGTTGCACTCAAGGGACAGATTTATCAATTTTATTAATTTGAGTAAAATATCAGACATAAAACCATTTAATTATTATTTTGTTAAGTTTGCATTGGTTATAAAAAGAGAGCATGTGGCAGGCAAAATGACCACGCAGGAGAGTCTGAGAAACAGATTTTTAAATTTTTTTTAGGCCTAACACCAGTAAATAAAAAAATAAATAAATAAATAAATAAATAAATAACATATTTAGACCTCCTGCAGTATGTTTGTTGGATTAAATTGAAATATCGCACCATTCTACCTTGGCATGGGGGAACATATTTCATGAAAAGATGGATGCCCTTGCTGGAATTTGGGCATTTATCAAAAAATCCGTCCATCCAACATGTTAGCTGCTCTAGTTCTGCCTCTATATGTTGGACTCAAATAATTTTCGGCATGTTTGTGCATTAACATTGGGGAACAGATGTTATAGGGGAACTAATGCTCCTGCTTAAATGCATACAGTGTTATTTGCCACTGTTTCACATAGGGTGTTACTAAAAATATGTCTGTCCAACATGTTTTGTAATCCAGCAGTGTCACTGCTTATTGAATTGAAGTGAATTGTCACACCATTCTACCTTGGCATAGGATAAGATACTTCATGACAAGACAGATTTCCTCACTGTCAAATGTTCAGAGTTACTTCCCTTTTCAGTAATGTCGATGTTTATCAAAAATCGTTCCAACCAACATGTTTGCCACTCATGTTCTGCCACTATTTGTTGGCTTCAAAAAAATGTTTGGCATGGTTGAATCTTATCCTAGGGAGACAGATCCCATATCAGAACAAATATCCACATTTTGACATTTACAGAGTTATATTTTTATACTGTACCAATGACCCAGACATAGCTGGTGCTAACTCTTAAAATATAGGGCCAAACACAAATTTGGCCCCCAATCCCCAAAATTTGCATCTAAAACTAAAGAAAACATGTCCTGAAAGGCCCTCCACACTTCGCCCCTACTGCGCATGCGCAGTGTCAAGGACGTTCCGAAATTGGCGCCATTAATCATTCTAAGTTTGGCCCTTCATCAGTTAACATCTGACTGATCTTTGTGCTTGTAAATCTCAGTTTAAATGATGCCAGACACATAAATATTAGTGAAATGGTGATTCTAAGGAGGATAGAGAAGGAGGAGAGGAAAAGAATGTGTGACAGAATATTATCAGGGCTGTAACTTAAAATTTTTTAATGAAATTATGTTAAGTTACCTATTTTCAAGGCAGCAGCTATTTTGTTGTCATTCTGATTATTTAGTTACACTGTTTTTTAAGTGTTTTCCTCTCTCCCTGTCCTTTAAGTTCCCCCTTGCTATTCTCCCATGCTTTTGGCATAGTTTTTGTAATTATTATTACTAAATTTTCTTGGGAGTTTTAGCTGAATAACAGAATGAATTCTGTTCTTTCCCCATGTTTACATCTTCACCTACGGGTGGTTAGGCGTTGTGTTCTGCATCTACCATCTGATGTTCTGCAGTTTCTTCCCTGGAAGTCTCTGTTTTGCATCAGATAGTGTATTTTTGGTAACTGATTTCGGGCCTGGGTGCCTGGAGTCTTATTTTAGTGTTTTTACACTCATTGTTTACATTTACAACAGCCCTCTGTGTGAGGGGGGGATTTCTAAAAAATAATATCTTGATGTTATTTTAATCATAACTAGATACATTATTATTGTTCGTAAGTGTTGAATAAATTGTTTAAAATATTTTAAAAATTTTTGTCCACACTTAGGCTTGGGATCCATTGGGGCTGAACGTTACTTTTCAGAAACTTGGGCTGTTCTGAAAAAATATTTTTTCAAAATATTTTGATTTCAATTATTTTTTCTATATTAATGGATCATATTATTATTATGTATTTTGATTGCCAGGGGTTAGTGCGAGTACCAGGACTTGTTTTCTTTTCACATTGAAAGGATATTGATCAATTGTTTTAAGAGGAAGTCTTCCTCTGACTTTATTATCATTCTATATGTGGTCAGTGTACTCGCATTAACTCCTGTTCTGTATCGTATGATTTCGATGACAATATGGGAAGCGTATGTCACGGTATGTTGTTGGGGATTTGGACACTCCGGTCCTTTCCCCGCAGGGTCACTCTACTTTATCAATTTCTATTTCAGACGATCAAGATTAGGGTGATGTATCTGTGATGTCTTCCAACAGTGTGCCTCCGTCGTCACAATTAATGAAGGGCTAGCTGAAAAGTGCTCATGTAAATACGCCAATTGCCTAAGAGGACCCTAGTAGGTTCGACGGCCTTTGACGTCCACTAGCTCGCCCGGTGTAGCGTCCATTCACCGAATGGTTCGGCAGCCGGGTTCGTCCGTTGCGGTCTAGAAGGAATTTTGGGGTGATGCGAGCACTATAAATTAACCTAATGCACACCCAGTGACGGCGGATCGGAGGGAGAACGCAGGAAGCCTTTTAGTCCGGTTCATAGCTCGTTCCGGTCCATCCGGACGGCAAGCGAGAGAGGCCCCTCTCTCGTTCAACAACATCTGGCCCCAGATGTTGTGGTACAAAATGTGTCGCAAGCGGAGCATATGTCCGTCGCTCGGGACGCTCCGTTGTATAGGCAGTCCGCTGAGACTGCTAAGGCTTCCTCTTCTCGTCAGCGCACACGACCGCACCTTGGCTGCGTGACCGCCGATATATTACCAGCTTCGCCGATCAAGGATTCTTCGGCGACCAGGTCACACCATCCAGTAGCCAGGGACACGAGGCCTGCAGACTCCGGACGTTCGCATAGGAAGTGTGCGGGAGTCAACGTACACGGAGCTTCCGGCGGCAATGCATCGTAAGACCGCTACTGCACAGGCCTCGGGAACGGACGTGCTTTCCTTAATAGCACAGTTTATCGCAGCATCCCAGCATCAACTGAATCTGTCGCATATATTTTATCCGACGATGCTGGGTCGGGACGCTCCGCGGAAGCGGGTACGGACGTCCGAAAGTTTCATCCAGTCCGACGGGATACCGAAAGGGATTCGGAGGATTTCGAGCTTTCCCTTTCGGAACAACATATGCTGTTGTGTATGTCATCTGACTTGGTCTTCTACAGCTTCTTTCGCCGGACCAGAATGCTGCGATGCCGGATAAGAAACTGATAGCGTCGGTGGACATAGAAATTTTTGGTTCGGTTCAGGGACATCGTCCCTCAGTTCCGACATAGTCCAATAATGTCACACAAACTTTAGAATTATTGAACGACGCTATATATATTATTATTTTATGCTTGCTGACCAAGCATTTCTGGTTTCTTGTTCGAAGAGTTATGGAGATGTCTTTCAAAAGTGTGCCTCTGTCTTCTTAGTTAATGAAGAGTTAGCGGCAATAAGTGCTCATGGAATATGTCTATCGCCTACGGAGTGACATTCGCTAGCTCACCCGGTGTAGCGTACATTCATCGAATGGTTCGGGTGCCGGGTTCGTCCGTTGCGGTCTAGGAAGGAGATTTGGGTGATGCGAGCACTTTAATTACTTTAGTACTCACCCAGTGACGGCAGATTGAGGACAGATCGGAGGAAGCCTGTTAGTCCGGTTCCTGGCTTGTCCAGGTCCGTCTGGGCTGTGAGCGAGAGAGGTCCCTCTCTCACCCAACAACATAGGGGACCGCATGTTGTGGTTCAGATATTTTACATTCGGAGCATATGTCCGTTGGTCGGGACGCTCCGTTATATTGACAGTCCGAGAGACTGTCTTTAATGCTTCCTCATCCTCACAGCAGGGCACACGACCGCACATTGGCTACGTGACCTCGAGTATCCGATCAGTTTCGGCATTCAGTGATTCCACGGCGAATAGGTCGCGCCATCCGGTAGCCAAGGGACACGAGGCCTATACACTCCGTTCGCTCGCATATTGGTAGTATGCACGGGGTAACGATCACGGAGCTTCCAGCGGCAATGCATCGTAAGACCGCTTCTCCTCAGGCCTCAGTGACGGACGTGCTATCCGAGTTAGCACAGTTGTTTCGCAGCATCCCAGCAATTGATAGTTTCTCGGTCGAATCAGGAATTATCCGATGGCGCTGGGTCGGTGCGGTCCGCGGTTGCATCAGGTACGGATGACCGAACGCTTTATAGGGTCCGACAGGATGGCGAAAGGGATTCGAAAGATTTCGAGTTTTCCCTTTAGTAGTATCGGAAGATGCCTTTCATATCTTCTGGCATTATCTTCCAGTGATTATTATTTCGGACTTCATTGCTGCGATCTTGGATAAGAGACTTATAGCGTCATTGGACTCGGATTTTTCGATCGGTTCAGGGACATTGTCCCTGACTTACCGACGCAGTCCAATATTGTCATTACAACATGTGTTTTATTTTTCGATGCTATATATATATATATACAAGCCTGCTACTAAGCATGATAGTTTAGTTTCTTGTCCGCGTTGCTCATTTCTGCCATTTTATCATTTATACAAATAGTTTATTTTGGCAGAGCAGGGCATACCGAGAGTTCATATGCGTCTAGACGGTGTGATTAAAGACTGCATATATTCTTTTTCGCCGTTTATGTCTTTTCCAATTTCAATGTTGGGAACGACATTATGTATAGTAGACTTAACTTAGACGCTTTATTATACGTAATCCGCCTTACTGAGGCGTTATCATTACGTCTTCAAGAAAAGATTTACGGGATATTATTCTCAATGTAATTTCTTTTGAGGGCAGTAGTTTGTTCACGTATAACTCCGCCCTTCAGTGGCTGATTGGAGTTAGTTAGACGTGACGCAGCCCTAGCTACATCCACACGCGTGGATAGTAAGGTTAAGAACTCTCTCAGAGTCGCTTCGTTCTCGGAGGAGCTTCTCTTCGACGGCAACTTTTCGGCAATCCATGAATTGCTCGATTTACACGTTCTCTTGTCTATCTAGTGTTACAAGAGATTCAGACTGGGGCAACATTCGGTGGTTGACTCAGAGAGTGCCGCCGCAGTTGCCGGACCCGAGTGTGGCTGTTATGACGGTTGCCAGTCAAACAGATTGGGATATAATACTGATCCCTACGGATTCGAAGTGCCAGGGTCTTTGGGTTCCGCAGTCTTTTAGCAATCAGTTTTCTTCTGTGGAATAATGTTTTTTAGGCTTGCTTTATGTCATTGCATGAACATTATTCAGAAACGCATGTCCAAATTCCTGTCCTTTAATTCGACAGTAGTGGCGTATCTCCGGAACCAGGGAGGCACTCTTTAGTTTCCGTTATTCAATTTAATGGAAAGAATCCGTCTGTTGGTTATAGTACACCAAGTTCAGTTTTGGTCCGTCATATTCCGGGTCGTCTGATTGTTTTATCGGACTCCCGTTCTCTTACGGGTCGCTTGTTGCTGTCAGAATGGACTCTCAACAAACAAGTATTCAATCAGATTTGCTATCTATGGGAGCGCCCAATGATGATTTATTTATGACACAGCTTGCTAATCAATTGCAGACGTATGTGTTGGCTTGTCCAGATCTCTGAGCTAATATTGTTAACGCTCTATTGATCTATAGGACGGAATGATAGGATACGCGTATCCTCCGGCGCTGTTGTTTTAGCAGGTATTGCTAAGATAAACAACCACAATACTTTTCTGTTGATAGCATCTCTATCTTCACAGAGATCATGAGTAATTTACTCTCTTGTCTACTGTGGGTCTTAACGTGAAATCTTCCTCTATGTGAGGATCTTTTTCACTGGGTAAATCGTGTCATCTTTATCACAACCAGCAAGGTCGCAACCTTCATGTATTCCGTTGTGTGGTCCGTATTGCATTGTAAGCACTGTATTGGACGAGCTTTGGACGCGATTTCTTACTATAGGAGATCCTCTTCTTCGCTATTCTATGCGGCTAAAGTGGAGGCTCTTCCGTCGTGGTGTAGGGATCATTATGTTCATATTGTTGATCCCTCCATACTACTCATTGCTATTTTTTAGTATACTTGTTTCACAAGATCTACTGCAGCCTGTTATTATTTAGGTTATAGGTTTATGTTACCTCATACCTATGCACTCTACGATAGTTTACAATTGAGTCTTTTGTCTCTTTATCTAAGTCAGTTAGTAACTTTTTGATAAATAGACTTAGAATCTTTAGATTAAATTCCTATACGGATTTTAACTTCGGTTCTTATTTAGCTAAGTAATAATTTGAGCCTCCATTTTATTGTTAATGGATTCTATTAACTATCGGTACTGCTTATGGTATATCATTGACTTAGCAGTTGTGCTTAAGATTTCGGCTCATGAAGTAAGAGTTCTTCTACTTCTTGGGCTTACATTAATAGTGTCGCTATTATAGATTTTTGAAGGCCGCTCATTGCGCTCAGCCATCCACATTCATGAATTTTATCTCAGAAATATCGAGTCCATTTCTGGAGGCCTCTTTTGTTAGGTCTATTATCTACTGCTCAGAATGTCATTACTTAACAGTTGCTACTATAGCTAGGTAGGCTGTCTGTTTCGGCAGTGTCTCCGTTCGGCTGCCCTCTTCGCTCTGGGTTATTTGACCCAGGGCAAGAAAAAGGGGGGGGGGGGGGGGAGGGTGTTCCCTTGGGTCACCTGTTTTACTATGAAAACAAGGGGATACCTCCTCCGGAGTTAGTAATTCTGAGCTGTTATTGGGATGGTTGTTTAGTGAGAAGTTTAGGTTTTTAAAATTCATTCAAGTCTTAGTTTTTAAAGTATAGCTTTTGAATATTGCATATGTCAACGGACATGATTATGCAATCCTCAGACACTTTTAGGAGTATAAGAGTCTCTATTCTCTAGACTTACTTTATTTATTGGCTTACTTTAAAAATTATTAGTATAGGATTATATTGGATATTAATAGAGTACATGGATGTATGAAGCTCAATTTTGGAAGGGGTTGTATCTTTCTAATTTATCATAAATAAGAAAGATACATGTAAGGCCTATTACTTCTTTTTCCCTACAGGGGATGACTCTATTTTATTTTATTGAGCGTATTCCATTTTGCTCTATGTCCTTGGCCCTCCAGCCTTTTTACTATTCAGCTATGTCTGGGTCATTGGTACAGTATAAAAATGTTAAAAAATTTATAGTAATTTATATATTTTTTATACTTACCAATGACCCAGACGGGGATGGCCCTCCCAGGAGTTGGGAACTCTTGCCTCCCCGCTGAGTACATAGCGCTTACCAGGCACTGGTTATTAGAATGATTAATGGCGCCAATGCGCAGTAGGGGCGAAGTGTGGAGGGCCTTTCAGGACATGTTTTCTTTAGTTTTAGATGCAAATTTTGGGGATTGGGGGGCAAAATTTGTGTTTGGCCCTATATTTTAAGAGTTAGCACCAGCTATATCTGGGTCATTGGTAAGTATAAAAAATATATAAATTACTATAAATTTTTTAACTTTCCCGTAATTCACTTCAATATAATTTGAGAACGGTTTGTTTACATATATCACTGTTCCACATGTTCTACCACATAGATGGTCCAAATTTCACCAAACTTGGCACATGGGTTTATGTGGACTTCTTAACTGCCACTTGGGAGAGGTCATGTCCATGCTGCAGAACAAAGAGAATAAATGGACATTCCCCAAACTATGAAATTTTGTGTTTGTTCTTTTTCTGCTCCAACATTTGGCTGTTGTCTTGATTCTTTTGATTGTGGTGTTTGTTGCCCTCACAATTGTCACTGGGGGCTTGAATTTATCTACTGTGTAACTCCCATGTCGATTGTCCAATTGTCAAAATCCTTAGCTAACAGGTGTACATGGATCTCAACATTGTTAATGGGAGTTGGATTTCCTTTCCCTGCTGTAAAACAAAGACAATAAAAACCCTCACATTTATATGCCTACTATAAAAATATGTCCTTCTTGGCATTATGCAAGGGAGCATCTGCCATGCTTGGCATTTACCTTGTTCTATCTTGTTTGACAGAGTTTGTGGTTAATTAAATGTTGCTCTGAAATCCTTGTGAAGAGAATAACACACTGGATTGATTTTTGCCATGCTACATGAGATTATTGGGATACATGAAATTATTGTGTGTGAACTTGACTTCTGCATCCTTGTAAACTGTATTCTTTCATTCCTCAGATTGAGCTCCAAAGACATTTTTAACTTAATACAGAATGGAATGAATAAAATCCCATTCTCCATCCCCTGCAACTCCAAATGCTCCTCCAATTTTCTGCAACTGTTTTTCAAAATTAACTGGGCACAAATGAATGTGAGAGGCATTTTTCCCAGTCATTTATCAGAGAAATATTTTGGCGAGTACAACATGACTTTTGAGTGAAAAGTACCCTTGCGAGAAACTGAACACACTTTTTCTGATTTAGAATTTTATGGCTACCGAGATATGACAAGAAACAACTGCTTTATCACACTTGGCAAAGAAGCTTGAGGGGTTTGGTAGAAATGTTGATGCTTTCTTTGATTTTTTTCCCTCTCTTTTGATTTTTCTGTGTCTTGAAAATTTCAGTGAAATGGAAAAACAGAAATCAATGTTGGTAGAAGCCTATGTGAAACTAGGGTGTGCTCAAGCAGATGTTTTGCTAGGTTGTCTTGATGATTCATCCACAGATCGGGGAGAGGGGGAAGATGCAACATCAGTTCATGTTACAGAAGATGAATTCAATAAAGTTTTTGTTGATATTCAGAAATGGGTGGAATTGACAGACTCCAAGGTAAGAAAGTATTGAATTTTATCTGTCTACATTTCTACAGTAGGAAGTATAAAAATCTTATGCCTTCACCAAATGTAACAGCCATATTCGGCCAGTGCTGTTCACAAAAGTTGGCATTCATATTTTATTATCTTTTCATTTCTTGTCTCAAAAACATAGCTTGTGACCTCTCATTGGAACAAGCTCAATGAGCATGTTCCATTGAGGGATCATAAGCTATGTTATTGAGACAAAAAATGAAAATGTTTAGTCATTTGAGTTGGGTAAAGGGTTAATTATAATTTTGGAAGAATAGCATAGTAATCAATCACAGGTTTAAAATTGTATCTTGCTTTGAAGGTTACACCAGTGCACATCCTTGTCCAAAAAGAGTGTTGGTAAGCTGACTTCATAAACAAATAAACTTTTCTTCTTTTTATGGCTTTCTGGAGCCTTACAGGATGAACAGGGCCAAGGTACACAATTTGTATAATTGGGTACTGTTATGTCTTCAGCATTTTATTCTCTCAACTTCAGTTCGCCATCAAGGAGTTAATATCTCCTGCCATCAGTGTACTTTGTTCAAGCTTTAACTGTGTGTTAGGGTACAATTTTATTTTGAGTTTTATGACTTTTTTTTTGTTTTCAAGATTTGTCAGTTTAAAAATTGTTCATTGTTCAAGACCTCTGTCCTAGCCCACCCATGAAAGTATGAGGTGATACCTGGATAACATGTTTCATTTTGATTCAAACCTTGGTGTTACCTTTGCATATCCATGACAGCGAGGTTGAAAAATTTGGCCTATAACCTTTAACTGGTACAGTGCTGAATTGTGTTTGTTTACCAAATTTTGTTCATGTGTTGCAATTTATGGCAGATAGATTGCGTGTAGGTGAGAAAGTGTTTTTGTGAAGTTTAAAGATGGGCGGTACTGGAATTGGAAGTTTGTTATCAGTTATGGTATTTTTATGAGGGTATATGGTGGTATCGTTTTGGTATTTGGCTCAACTTAGATTTGCTGATAGTACCAAAAGGAAATTCACACTAAGAATATACTTGACTAGAAATCACAGCAAAGCAACCTGTACATGTCCAGTTGCTCAGCAGTGATTTCTAGCCAGGACTTTACTAGAAATCACTTACCAGGTGATTTGTCTATTGTCAGCAGGACCTCCTGATGATGGCATATTAGGGACAAATGCTCGCAAAAACCTGAAATAGGCCTTTGAAGGTTTACAAGTCACAAAATTACTGTAGATATGATTTGTGTAGGCAAACAATGACAGTGTTGAGCCCTTAAGGGCCTGGACAATTGTCCTGAATTTCCACCAGGCCCTGAAGGGTTAACAACACTGAAAAGAAAATCAGTTACTTATTTCATGAAAATGAACACTTCCTCAGTGATATAGCCTTAGCAAAGCCCTATAAGTAGGGAATGTAGGAAAATTTGAAAAAGCAAATGGTTTTGGTATTCCGTGATTGTTTTGGTTTGTTTTTTTGGGGAATTCCCATGATATTGGTATCAGTTCGGTTTTTCAGTATATTGTCCATGTCTAATGAAGTGCATATATTTTTATACTGTACCAATGACCCAGACTTAGCTGGTGCTAACTCTAAAATATTTAGGGCCAAACGCAAATTTTACCCCCCAATCCCCAAAATTTGCATCTAAAACCGAAAATTACATGTCCTATATGGTTCTCCATACTTTTACTCCACTGCGCATGCGCAGTGTCAAGGAGGTCTCGAAACTGCCGCCAAAAGTCATTCTTTGTTTGGCCCTCAATACAGTTACACTTCACTGTCATTTGTGCTTGTAAATCTCAGTTTTAAGGATGCCAGATGCATAATTATGAGAGAAATGGTGGATATATGGTGGATATATGGTGGAAATAGAAGGTGGAGAGGAAAAAACAGTGGAAACAAATGTTCAGGGCTGTAACTTATAATTATTTTACGAAATTATTACATGTTACCCATTTTCGTGGCATGACCTTATTGTGGTCATTCTTGCTATGAATTTGCCATTGTTTAATCAGTGTTTCCTCTCTCCCTTTCCTTTATTCCCCCCTAGCTATTCTCCCATGCTTTTGGCTTATTTTTTGTAATGCTTATTACTAAAATTTCTTGGGAGTTTTGGCTTGGAAACAGAATTTTTTTTCTGTTTTTTCCCCATGTTTACGTCCTCACCCTAGGGGTGTTTAGGCATTTTGGTCTGCATCTACCATCTGATGTTCTACAGTTTCTTCTCTGGAAGCCTCTGTTTTGCATCAGATAGTGTTTAAATTGGTAACTGATTTCGGGCCATGTTTGTTTTAATGCCTGGAGTCATGTTTCCGGGTTGTTGACACTTTTGGTTATGTTGACAACTGTTACTTCTGACAATGATTACTTGTCTTCTGCTTAATTTAGTTTATAGCAAGATACATTAATATTGTCCGTAAGTGTTACATTAATTTTTTCAAATTGATTAAACTTTTTGTCCACACTCAGGCTTTTTGGGGCTCAGGGTTCCCATTGGGAACTTGGGCTCTTCTGAAAATTTTTTCAAAAATTTTTTTTTTGAAAATTATTTTCTTTTGAAATGTTATAATGAATTATAATATATTATGTATATTTATATCAAGAGTTAGTGCGAGAAAAATTACGGTGTATATTTTTTCTGGTTGAAAAAATATTCTTCAGTCGTAATGCGCGGATATCTTCCTCTAATTCACAAGTTCATTGTGTTTCTTATAGTCAGTGTAGTCGCATTAATTCTTGCTCTGTGTGTGTTGATTGATATGACAACGTTGGAGACGTGTGTCACGGTATTTTGTTGCAGTGAGAGGTCCATTACGGTCCTCTCTCCGTATGGTCACTATATATTATCAGTTTCTTTTTCAGAACTCAGAGTGATGTTTCAGTGATGTCTTCAATAACTGTGTCTCCGTCGTTGCAATATTAGGGCTAGCAGGAAGTGCTCAAGGTATTATGACAATTGCTGGGAGTTAGCTAGTTCTATCGAAGGCATTGTCGCCTGCTAGTCCGCCCGGTGTCGCGTCCATTCACCAGGAAATGAGAATGGTACAGCACCCAAGTTAGTTCGTTGTGGTCCAGGGAAGCAGATTGGGTGATGCGAGCACTATAACACTTCAGATGTGCACACCCAGCAACGACGGATCCGAGGATAGTACAGAGGAAGCCTGTCAGTACGATAGCTAGCTTGTCCAGGTCCCCCGGACTGCGAGCGAGAGAGGCCCCCCTCTCTCTTGCATCAACATCTGCGCTGCGATGTTGTATGTTGTTCGCTTAGTCAGAGCTTACGTCCACTCCTCCTGTTCGGGACGCTCCGTCGCATGACAGTCCGACGCGGCTGTTATATTGGCTTCCTCATCCTCGTCAACACACACGACCGCACCTTGGCTATGTGACCACAGATTTCCAGGGGACGTTCGCATATTATATAATGCAGGATTGAACATCTCTGGTGCTCTTGCTTCGCCAACCAAGGAATACACGTCGACCAGGTCACTCCATCTGCTTGCCAAAGATACGAGACCTTTCCAGTTGGGATGTTCGCATATTATATAAATGCTGGAGTGAACGTCCCAGGAGCTTCCAGCAGATATTTCACGTAGGACCGCGGCTCCACAGGTCTCATAGGGTAACATGAACTAGATATTGCTACCATGATGTCTTCGTAAAGTGTCCTTCCGTTGTCACAGTCAAATGAAGAGTTAGCAGCAAAAGTGCTCATGTAGATACGTCAATTGCCTGAAGTTCCGTATTACGATAGATGGCATTGACATCTGCTAGCTCGCCCGGTGTCGCGACCCTTCACCGAATGGCTCAGCACCCGGGTTCGTCCGTTGCGGTCCAGGAAGGAGATTTGGGTGATGCAAGCACTATAAAATATAATGTGAACACCCAGTCAGGAGTCAGCCTGGCAGCTGATTTTAGGGAGAAGTGACTTCTCCCTTCAGAGACTTTAGGGAGAAGTCAGGACCCAGGAGGGAGAAGTCAGTGGACATGAAGGAGAAATCAGAAAAAAAACATAAAACGTATATGACATCATGACAAAATAAATGAACATAGAGGACACAATTGTGGAGAAAAAAATAAATAAAAGTTATACAAACACACACACACACAAAACTAAGTCAGATGGTATATAACAGAATGTAGGTTAAAATCCCACCTTCCCCCCCCCCACCCCACCCCACCCCACAAAAAACTGTGTCGTTCATGGTTTCTGAATACCCCCTAACTCTTTGCCTAACAGTGATGACTAAGGTTACCATGCAGTTGATTTTGTATTTGCCTCAACGCAGTGGATTTGAAATTTAGTATGACCCATAGTGAGAGTGTTCTCTGTAATAGAAGGTATATTCTTTTTAAAAAAATATTTAAAGTGTTTAAAATAAATTTCAAGTTCATATAAGAAGCTGGGTCATTCATGGTTTCTGAATGCCCTAACTGAGTTGAAAAGCATAGTTAAAAAAAGTTTTCGATATCCTTTGTAAATTAAGCGTTATTAACAATTTGAGTTAATTTATTTCTTAGGTAAATGACAAAATATTTCAGTTGTCTCCCTTCCCGGCTGAGCTTGGTAATAATTCACTGTTCAGAAAACTGACAATTTCTGCCAACCATCTTACACTGACATGTGCGATTGGTGCTTTGAAGGTCTGCCATTCTTATCCATCCAAATACCTGTGATTTCTATTGTAGCCTTATCACATTTAACCCCCTTCCAACACAACTTCACAAGTTTTCAAAGAAAAACATTCAATGCAAATTGCGGGGCGAATTTCAGTGCAACCAATTTTTCAGTGGAACAGAGCGTAACCGCAAGCAATTTCGATATGGACGAACTGTCTCCAATACATTTTTTGGGGTTTTGAAACGGTGGTTAACTTTAATAAATTCTAATTAACTCAATGCGTGTCTTGTGTGATTCATTGTTTTGGCTGGCACTTTGTTTTTAAATAGCCATTTTGTGCTGGTTGCTATCAGTTGGCGCGAATTGTTCGAACGACTACACCATTACAATTCTTTTCAGAAATATAAAATTGGGCTAGTTTAGGCTATTTTCATAGCCATGTGACGGACTTTAACAGCAGCTGTGTTTACTTTATTTTGCGAATGCGGAAGCGGGTGTTTTTAAAAAATAAAACATAAGAAAATACAGTAAACTTCCATTTCTCCCAAGGAAGTTTTGGAGGGCGACTTGAATTTTGCCCCCAATGTAAGCCAAGGCGACTTGAGGAATGACAAGGCGACTTCTTCGCCCAAGTCGGCTGACCCCTGCACGCAGTGACGACGGATACAAGGATGGTACAGAGGAAGCCTATTAGTCCAGTTCCTAGCTCGTCCAGGTCCATCCGGGCTGCGAGCGAGAGAGGTCCCTCTCTCGTATTACAACATCTTGGCTCAGATGGTGTGGTACAAAACGTTCCTCAGTCGGAGTATACGTCTACCACTCGGGATGCTCCGTTATGTAGACAGTCCGGAGAGACTGCTCTTTTGGCTTCCTCATCCTCACGGCAGCACACGCGACCGCACATTGGCTATGTGACCTGTGATATTCAACCAACATCGCCGATCAGGGATTCTGCGGCGACCAGGTCACGCCATCCGGTAGCCAAGGATACAAGGCCCTCATTCTCCAGATGTTTGCATATTAGAGGTATGCAGGAGTGAACGTCCAAGGAGCTTCCAGCGGCTATATCCTATAAGACCGCAGCTCCACAGGCCTCTGTTGCAGATATGCTATCACAGATAGCACAAATTATCGCAGCATCCGAGCAACTGACAGTAACTCTGTCAGATCAGGAATTATCCGACGATGCTGGGTTGGTACGTTCTGCTGCAGGTTCAGGCACGGACGACCAAGAATTTCAAGTGGTCCGACAGGATGGTGAAAGTGATACGGATGAGTTGTATTTTCCCTTTTCAGAACAACATGGTTGCCGTAGAGTGCATCCGGCATTATCATCGGACGTTGTTCCTCCAGACCAAAATGCTGCATTGCCGGATAAGAAATGGATAGCGCCACTGGATATAGAATTCTTAATCAGTTTAGGGACATCATCCCTCAGTTTCCGACATAGTCCAGATATGTTTCATGGACATTTGATCTGTTGAATGACACTATATAACTTGCTACCTAAATGGGCAGTTCAGGTTTCTTATCGGCAATATGCTCTACATCTGCCTTTCATCATTTCATTGAATATTTTGAAACGGCAGGACAGAGCATTCTGAGAGTTCTCTGCGTCTAGATGACCAGGCCAGGAACTAGTATTGTTTTACTGTCGTCTATGTCATTTACAACCACGATGTTGGAAATAACAATATCGTCTAGCAGGGACAGCTTAGACGCATCATCGTATGCAAATCACCTTATTAGAATGTTATCATTACGTCTCAAAGGGAATAGAATTCTTGGATGATAATATCCTTAAGAGTTCTTTCAAGGGCCTCACGTAAAACTCCGTCCTTTAGTGGCAATATGGAGTTGGTTAGACGCGACACGGCCCTGGCTACATCCACGCGTGTAGATAGTAAGGTAAAAAACTCTCTCAGAGTCGCTCCGGTCTCCGGAGAGCTTCTCTTCGACGGCAAGCTTTCTCCAGTTTATGATCAGTTAACTAAGAAAGCTTTAGACTCTCTGCTATTAAAATTCGCTTCCGTATAGTCGGATTTAGCAGAGAAGAGTAGGAGAGGCACTTCTGGGACGAATACGTCCAAGGGAAGTTCCTATAGAGGTTCCTATGCATCCTCTAGGTCTTATTCTAGAGACCGTCAAGGTAGTGACTCAGATAGGGGCCATAATTCTGACTGAGACATCTGGTCAGACACCCCTAGGTCGACGAGGCGAGGTGCGGGCAATGGAGAACATGGCTTCTCTTTCCGCAAGCCTCGCAGGACCAGGAGGTAATGGTTTTAACCTCTATCGTGTACTAGTGAGCGGAAGACTGTCGAGTTTCTCAATGATTTGGGATTAGATTACGGACGTACCTTGCATTCAAGGGGTGATTTCGGAAGGATTAAATTGTTCCTCAAACGAAATCCTCTGTTAACTCGGGGTCCAAGTTGGACTCAGCTTCCGTCAGTCAGTACGATAGATGCTCGCTTCCAGCAGAAGTCCAGTCTCTTCTGGAATGATCGCGATAGATATCATAGAAATCCAGGAATTTCCAGGCTTCTACAACCATCCTTTTCTGGTTCCAAAACCAGACGGCTCGTTCCGTCCACTCATATTCTGAGCTGGATAACAAGCTGATCATGGCTCCAATTTTCTATATGGAGTCCATCCGATCAGTCAGAGCGAGTATTCGGGTGTACGACTATGCTACATGCATAGATTTCTAGTTGCATACTTTCACGTCAGGGTACATCAGGCGTTCAGAAAGTATCTTTGCTTCTTTATCATAGGAATTGTGTTTCAGCACCGACCAATGTGTTTCGGTCTGAATCTAGTTCCTGGGCTTTCACTTGAATAACGAACTCGGTAATGACTCATTTCCGAGCGCATTCGTCTGCGGTAACGTCGGCCTACCTGGACGACATTCTTCACAACGAGTTGATGCTTCAGAACGATGTGCAGATTCTGCTTCTATTGATCTGACGTCTCGGTTTCATAAGTAAACGAGGAGAAGTCGGATCGGGTTTCGTCCAAGTCATTTACGCACCGGGGGATGAGCTTCGAGACGCATAATATTCTCATTCATCTGCCGTTAACCAGAGTGCAGAACGATGTGCAGATTCTGCTTCTATTGATTCGACATCTCGGTTTCATAAGTAAACGAGGAGAAGTCGGATCTGGTTTCGTCCAAGTCATTTACCCACCGGGGATGAGCTTCAAGATGCATAACATTCTCGTTTGTCTGCCGTTAACCAGAGCGAAATTAATCAGTTGTTATACTCGCTATTGTCTTCACTCAGACAAGGTCTCAGCGAGAGATCTCATGTGACTGATACGTTGTGCGGAACTGCCGTGATTTTATTCCAATGGGGCGGTTTCGCATTTGTCCTCTCCAAATTTCTTTTGATTCAGAATTGGAGGGTGAAGATTATTTCGCTCGATACAGACATCTTCTTGTCAAATCAAGTGAATAAGAGTTTCAGACTTGGGCAAGTGTTCAGTTCTTAACTCAAGTAGTTCCATTGCAATTGTCGGATCCGAGTTTTACAGTTTTGACAGATGTCAGTCAAACACTATGGGTAGTTTCATTAAACCCAACGGATTTGAAGTGCCAGGGTCTTTTGTTTCCGTAGTTCCTTATCAAGCACACAAAGCTCAAGAATGATGTCATTTTGGCTTGCACTACGTTATTGATGAACGTTATTCAGAATGTTCATAGGCTAATTCTGTCTGACAACTTGACGGTATTAGCGTATTTCGGAATTATGGAGGCACTCATTCCATCCTGTTATTCATGTTAACGGAAGGAATCTTTCGGTTGGTACTAGAACATCAAGTTCTTCTGTTGGTCCATCATATTCTGGGTCGTCTGAATGTATTAGCAGACTCCCTTCACGGAGGGGCCGTTTGTTGCCACCAGAATGAACTTTCAACAAACCAGTATTTAATCAGATTGCTACCAAGAAGAGCGGCCAATGATCGACTTTTTCACAACGCATCTCAACAATTAGTTGCAGACGTATGTGTCACAATGTTTGGATCTTCGAGCGTTTGCAGTAAACACTCTATCGATCTTGTGAACGGAATAATAAGATGTACGTATCTTCCAGTGCCGTTGATTTAACAGATATTGCTCAATGTAATTATTTCAATGCAAATTCTGTTGGTAGCTTCTCTAGATCCACAAAGACTGAGGATTAATTTACTCAGGCGTCTGTAGTGGGACAGGCCGTGGAAGCTTCCTCCACATTTCGGTCCATTCTATGGTCAGATGGATTCAATCTACTATCAGTTCTGCTAATGATTATATCTTCATTCAGCAGTCTGTGCGTTAGTTTTAAGCTCATGAAGTAAGAGTTCTTCTACATCATAGGCTTAAGCTAATTATGTTGATATTACAGATCTAATGAGGGCTGCATATTGGTCTTAGCCCTCCATTTTCTCGATTTTGTATCTGAGAATATTGAGTCCTTTCTGCAGATCTACATTGTTTAGGTCCATTATTTTTTACTCAGAATGTCGTCTACTAAACAGTGGCAACTATATGTGTATAGGCTTTCGGTTCCGGCAGTGACTCTGTCCTGCTGCCCTCTTTGCTCTGGAGTATTTGATCCAGAGCAAGGGGAAGGGGGGTGGTGCGGGTGTTCTCTTGGGTCACCTGCTTTATAGTGTAAAGCAAGGGAATACCTTCCTTGGAGTCAGTAATTCCGACTCGGTTCCAAGATGTTTTTAAAGGGTAAAGCCTATGTTTACTCATCTGTGTAATATTTTTTAAGTGTTGATTGGTGTGAAGTATCTGTATATATCAAGTGATTAATTGGGCATTAATATACATTCTTCATACACTTTTAAATGAGTATATAGAGTCTCATTTCGCTAGACTCCCGTATTTATTGGCTTTTCTTTAAAAAATATTGGATTTTTCTTATGTCCTAGGCCCTCCAACCTTTTTACTATTCAGCTAAGTCTGGGTCATTGATACAGTATAAAAATATTAAAAAAATTGATAGTAATTTATATATTTTTTTATACTTACCAATGACCCAGAGTTGGAAACTCTTGCCTCCCCCGCTGCGTACATAACGCTTACCAGGCACTGGTTGTAAGAATGACTTTTGGCGGCAGTTTCGAGACCTCCTTGACACTGCACATGTAATTTTCGGTTTTAGATGCAAATTTTGGGGATTGGGGGGTAAAATTTGCGTTTGGCCCTAAATATTTTAGAGTTAGCACCAGCTAAGTCTGGGGCATTGGTAAGTATAAAAAATATATAAATTACTATAAATTTTTTAACTTTCCAAGGACAAATTTTTATTCATTTACACTTTATAAACTCATCTTCAGAAACAGAATTATAGGATTTTTTTTTAACTTCTCAGGCACTGCCTTTAAGCATTCAGCATGCTATTGTTCACAAACAATATGGTAGAGCACTGAAATATCTGATGAAACAATCTGAAGAAAAGCCAGCTAAAGAAACAGACAAGCAAATAATTGAAGTAAGTTTATCACAGTTTAGTTATTCTGTTCGATTGGTCACTCACCAATCATATGTTTTAAATATTATTAAATTTATTTAAAGATGTGTACTTTGTCAACTGCTTTGAGAGCAAAAGTGAAAATTTGTAGGTAATCCTGGGTATTCTAGAAATTTTTTTTGGCAAATGTTATCTGTTATTCGTGTTAGGTGAAATAGAGCTTGACTGCAGTATTTAGGGAAGTATTTTGAATTCTGTGCATTTGATTATATCTCAGAATCTTCAAATTTTATAAAATATATCACTTTTTTTTTAACCTACAACTTCCACCCCCTCCCCACCACCACCCCACCCAACATTTTGATGATCACAGAACTGATAACTTGTTCTAAATAACAACATTTTTCTTCAAAATATGAGATTTAAAGATTTAAATTCCCCAATCCCAGGTTGTGTCAGTATTTTAACTTGCTATATTTTTTCTTTCAGATGTACAAGAAACTAGATTGGGGCCATTGTTCAAGTCACTTTGAAAACTGGATGTTAGTCAAATATCCAGCAAACTATCGTCCATTTTGATGAGGCAAACTATCATCCATTTTGATGAGGCGGATGTATCGGTTACATACAAGCTGTGATAATTTGTGTGATTTTAGGTGACTGATTTGATGACTTTTATCAGACTGAGAATTTTTAACTAGGTTTCTCTAATTATTAGAACAATAATATTCTTCCAAATAAATTGGTAAAAAGCGAACAATGTAAAAAGCACTGCCCAACAGTTCAACACCAAGGCCTGAAGATTTTTATACACTTTGCCTACACTTTTACTGTCCACATCCAGTTGCTTTACAGTTGTTTATGATAACTCTTGGGTGCCTATGAAGGCAGACAGTATTACCTAGAAGCAATAACCAAGATTCTTACAATGTAACTTGCAAATTTACCCAGAGATTGCTTGTTGGTGCACAGTTTTTTTGGTGCAGTAAAAAGTACTCAGAATTGGGCCTTTGAGGCAAAAAAAATAATGCTTTCATTCAGTTTACATGCAATAGAAAACTACCGCTGGTTGCGATTTTTTTGTTTGTATGGTAATCTTCTTTTTTCCCCAGTGTTTTTTGACTTTGAAAAACAATTGCAAAAAACTGTCAGATATGCACATCATAAATGTGTCCTACCATGTCATATCAATTGATGTATAGCTGCATCAATAGTATCAGATATATGACAATATTTTCTGCTAGTTTGTCTCAGTGGTTGATACTTTAACCCTTCACCCAACATAGAGAATATCATTTTTTTTTTTTAATTACTATTTTTTAGAAAATTTCTTTAAAATCCTATCATGTGGCCCCTCATTGGAATGAACTCGACAAGCTCATTCCAATGAGGGGTCACATGATATGGTTTTGTTGAAATATTTTGAAACATTTATTTTTTTCAACTGTCCAATTTGCAAATTATGCAGGCGATTGCGGGCGATTCATTAGGTAAATGGTTAAAGACACTGCATATATTTTTAAATTGTGCCTAGTCTACATGCTAACCACTAACTTTAGGTAGAGAAGAGTAATTTCATCAGATCCAGTTGTATTTTGCAGAAGAATAACTGCTTACTTACCACATGCTGCGTATGACATATCAATATATATTTTTATCTTTTTCTATAGAAACCAGACATGTTAACCTCCAGAATAATTTTTCAGGGAACCTGAGGGTGATTTTCAGGGAAATGGGATGGATTTCAGGGAAAAGTTCTCGCGGGGACAAAACAAAAGAAAAAACTTGCAAATTTTCAGCTCATGGACCACCATTGACACCAGGTTATATCCAGATCTAGTTGTCAATTATGCTGATGCATTTATGCTATGTTAAAAAATCATGAAATAATTGTTGATTTGACACCCAACCCCCCCCCCCCCCCCATCCCCCCACCCCCGGCATCCTCTTCTTCATGAGACCCCCCACTCACAGAGGACCACCACTCTACTAAGCTAATAATTTCCCAAGTCTGGAAATGTTAACAGGAAAAGATGTCCTAATGTTTAGTTACTGCAAGGAAATTGGTACTTGAAAAGTATCTTTATCAAATCCTTCTTGCATGTGTGGACGCTTGTGTCCTGCACAAAACTTTTCTTTTCATCACTGAAGCATTTCTTTTTTTAATTCCATTTGAAATTTTCTGGGTACAGACAGCCAACAGTTAACAGTTCTGCAGTCAGCACAACGGAATAAATGAAGTGTTAGAAAATAAGTCCATTGTGTATGAATATGCAGTCATAATCCTAAGTGACTTTAACCTATTTTTAAACTGTGTTAAATAGTTGAGGTCAATGTGTTGTTTACGTTTTGATTTGGAAAAGGGATGCGGATTAAAGCTATTCTATGAATAAATAAATATACAATATTTAATTCCTTTTCATATATTTTATTTTCCAAAATACTGCATTGAAGGTGGAGTTTTCAATTTTTTGAAAGTAAGTCTCCTATTTTCACTTCGACACGCTCACATTGATGACGAATCTCTGATTACGAAGAAAAAAACAGAAATAAACATGAACACAGTTGAAATATATATCATAAAATAACCTTTTCTTAAATAAATTTAACCTAAATCCATATTTTACTGCTTTGTGAGTTTTTACCAGATTTTGAAATGCATGTGATTTGACTCCGAACGTTTTACATAAGTTACACTGGGAAAGAAATATTCAACTCTTGTTTTCCAGGATTTTTGGTCCAAACTGATTCCCGTCCAGGAGGCTGGGAACTACACTGAAATTTTGGGATTTTCCCGGGCATTCCGGGAGAGTTAACATGTCTGATAGAAACACAAAGTACTGTGATTTTCATAAGAAGACAAAGTATTTTGACTAAAATCAGGTTGAAATTATCTAGCTAAATTCCTTCCCACAACACTATAATTTCATGTGTTGAAAAGGGAAATGGGAGAACATTGAATCTCCGACGCTTTTTTTTGTTTGTTTTTCTTGAATCGAACTTAGTTTAGGCCCCCACAATGTATCGTTTCTGTTTTTCAGGCCATTTTTTGTAAAACGGCATATGCGCAGACGTTTTTTTAATTATATTTTTTATTTTTGTAATTATTTCTTTGCTATCAAAAGTTCACATTCTTTGTTTCTGTTTTGGGCCTCATAATCCACAGAATAGCATGGGTGGTGGTGTATTCTGTCCCTTGAGTTCAAGAAGGCTTTGCAATGCTAAAACATTGCAAAGTCTTGTTGCACTCAAAGAACAAATTTATCAATTTTATTAACTAAAATATCAGACATAAACCATTTTAATTTTTATTTTTTTTAAGTTTGCATTGGTTATAAAAAAAGAGAGCATGCAGCAGCCAAAATGACCATGCAGGAGGGCCTGAGAAACAAATTTTTAACCTTTTTAGATATTAGCAATATTTTAATTATGAAATCCTGAAGCACTTGTGTAAGCTTGTCATAACCAGATTGGCAGCTGATGATCTGAGTTAAGAGGTGATTTCTGAGCAAAATAAGGAAGACCATGTTGTAGCTTTATGTGGGGAAATTGGTTGTTGTTTTCTTAGAAAATAACAATTTGTGCACTTCCAGTAACCATATTGGCTGCCGTGTTGGATTATATTTAGGAATATGGGACTGATAAACAACATTGTGTATCAAAATCACATACTTCTTTTCATAAAATGTGAACTTGTGGATGTTTAGGCAGTGATGTTTTCAGGCCCTATTTGAAAAATGTTTAGATTATAATGGGTGGACATTTCAGAGCCCGCTCTTTCTGGTAAGACCAAACATGATATCATTAGATACATGGATGGGAGTGAATAAGTCCTCCAGCTATCAAATTAGACATGCTTGGCTGAAAAATGATTGTATAATTTTGCTTGATGCTTTGCTTTGTGGATAACCAATGATAAAATTATACTTCTTACCATTTCTGTTGATTTCTTAGTTTCTATTTTGTATATATATCTGCCCGATATTGGTCACAGATGTATGTGGACCATCTTTGCAGATGCCTGCATGAACTGTCCTCAGATTTTGTCTTTCTGTGCAATACTTTCTCCAGTTCAAAAATATAGGGTACTAAATGATCAAATTTGGCGGGCCATCTTGAAAATCTACCCAGTGAAAAGGATTATAGTGGTGAGAAACTTGTTTCTTGTTTTTTTACTCATAAAAGAGGACACTTAACTATCTCTGAGATATAAAAAATGTCACCTTGGGCCACCCAATACGGTTCAACTTTGCTGCAAAGGCCAAATAAAAAAAGTGTATTTTGTTCTCAAGTAATGAATTTTTCTAATCAATGAGGGATCGAGGCTTCTATTTTTCATTTTTTTTTTATTAAGTGGTTGCGTGCTGGAAGCCCATATTTGGGTTCCATTCATAAGTGCAGATACCAGACAACTGAAACATTTCATATTGTGTGGATGTATGGAGTTCTGTCTATCTTTGAAATGAATTTTAATGCATTTGCTAGAGGCAATCTCTCCTAAATTGTAAAAAAGCAAAAACTTGTGAACAATTTTTGACAACCAAAAAAAACTTTAGCACTCTGCCGTTAATAATCCATTATGTTCATACACCTTTTTCTAAAATAAATGCAGTGTACAAAATATTTGAGTTATTCTCTGTAGATCATAACAAAATGGGATGTTTACTAAACAAATGTAATAAATTGACACTGTATTCACTGTCTTTTAATCATCCTTTTTGTCAAACAGGTGCAAATGAATATTCAAAAATCAAAAAAGGTAAAAAATTTAAATCTCACGTTTTCGTACTAACTTTGGAAGACACTGCAAGCTGATAAAAATGTTGAACGAGGAAGTTCAATTTCAATGAGGGATAACTTGAGAACTAAACCTTTGTCTTTGTTTTTGCCACAGTAGACTTTACAAATTAGAATAGGTTGCACAAACAAAGAGCATATTTGCATTTATACTTTTTTATTTTCAATGGACTGCTGAGATATATGGATTAAGACAAACATTAATATCCAATTGTGTTTTAGGCCTCACAAAGTAGATCTTCTGTTTCTCAGGCCATTTTTTGTAAAATTGCATGCAGGCGGGCATTTTTTTATTTTATTTTTTATTTTTGTAATTATTTCTTTGGCATTAAAAAATTCATGTTCTTGGTTTGTTCAATGTTTTAGGCCTCATAATCTACAGAATAGCATGTGTGGTGGTTATTACATCCCTCGAGTGCAACAAGGCTTTGCAGTGCTAAAGCATTGCAAAGCCTTGTTGCACTCAAAGGACAATTTTATTGACTTGTGTAAAATATCAGATATAAACCATTTCATTTTTATTTTTTTTTACGTTTGCATTGGTTATAAAAAGAGAGCATGCGGCAGCAAAAAACACCATGCGGGAGGGCCTGAGAAACAGATTTTTAATGTTTTTAAGCCTTATCAATGATTTAAAGAACTGTTTTACTGAATGTGTGCCATATTGGATGTCTATCATTTCAAACTTATAATAACAAAAAGAGACTTCTGATTTCAGCAGCTAATGTTATTGGCATAATTCTTTATGTTTTAACCCTTTGAACCCTGGTGGTATCTTCCATGTCAGTTCAGTGGCAGCAACAGGAAGAGTTCATATTCAGTATTTGGAGGTAGACCAATGAATATTTTCAATGTGCAGCCTTCGGTCTGCACATTGAAAATATTGATTGGTCTACCCCACACCCTCACTTAGTACTATTCTACTTAATGTAGTTATGATGTATCATGTTCCTGGGCCGGAAAAGCAGCCTCTCGGGTTCAAAGGATTAAATTTATTACATAATAAATAAAGGCAGCAGGTTCACTGAATGTTTACATTTTGTGTGTTTTTTTTACTTTTGACTTGATCACATTAATTTCCAAGTTATTCATTTTCCACATACATCTCTGTCACTTGATTTTTGATGAAGTTTTATCCCTCCACCCCTCCCCCACACTTTCTCCCAATGGGAACCCCTGGAAATGGAGCTATTCTTGTTTACTTTAGCACAGAAGTTCTGTTTACTGGTAATGGATCCTAGTAACAAATGCCTGGTGTGGAAGTCTTCTATGTGGACAACAATTGTCTGAACTATTGACATGACTTATTTATTTATTTATTTATTGGAGTTTTAACGACACTTTCGACAGACAGTTTTATGGCTGGAGGAAACCGGAGTACCTGTAAAGAACCACCAAGTAATGGCAAGCAACTGTCAGACTCCCCAACGTACTAACTCCACACAAACAGGGTTAGTATTAGTTGAAAACAGGTGCTCTATCGAGGTGCAGTATGCTTTAGTACACAGCACCACCATGATTGACTTAACTTTATTCTTATGTTGCAGTTAAGATGTTGCCATAGATGTTGAAAGTGCCCTTAAACACAAATAAATTAAACCTACTTTTTCTGTATCTCTGTTGCATTACTATCACTGGTGAGACTGACTCCTGCACAGACTGATTTGAAACTTAGCCACTCGGCTGATGGAGATTAACCCTTGCACTTCCTTGCTATGTGTGTAGAAACTTGAGTAACCATCAAGCATGTATGCATTTTATTTACCAGGTAGTCTACCTAGTGGGCCACTAAGTAGATTTACTTGTCATGTCTTCATGTTCTGTTGACCTAGCAAGTGTAGAACAGTGCAGAGGTGTTAAATGATTTGCTATTTTGTTTGTGAAAAATATTCAGTTTACAGAAGTGTTCAGTTAACAGGAACACAGTCACTTTCTTGTGTTATTGTCCTATACTGAGCATTTATTTTATTATATATTGCTTGATGGGCTCATTTAAACTAGTTATAATAGATTAACCCTTTATCTGATGTACAGGATACCCAAATTTATTATTTTAATGAGTATTTTTTTTTTAAATTTCAAGAAAACCATATCATGTGCCCCCTCATTGGAACGGGCCCAAAGAGCTCATTCCAATGAGGGGTAACATGATATGGTTTCTTTGAACTTTTAAAAAAAAAATTCTTCAACTGCGTAATTTGTCAATTACATGGGCAGATGCAGCTCATTACTTGGGTAATGGGTTGAATACTTCCATTGCATGTACGGAGGTCGAATAGGTCTAAAAATGTGAAGGAATATATTTCATTGGTTGTTGGAGTAATTTTTCCATAAATCAACCAGCTTTTTTTCATTCAATAAAGTTTTACTACACCTTTATGACATTAACAGGTAAAATTTGTACTGAAGGTATGATAAAAACTGTTCGGTGTTACATGCAATTATGTAGTAATATGCAATTAACTGGGTTATTCAGTTAAGTGTTGGTCACAGTGGCACTGTGTACTAAGGCATACTGCATGTGGCTTGTGCCTTCATCCACTTCTAACTGCTTGCATCGGGGTAGTAAGTTGGAGAGTTTGACAGTTGCTCATCACTACTGGGTGGATCTCTCTGAGTGTCCAGCTTCCTCCACCTGTAAAAGTGTCTGACACATTTGTTTTTGTTTAAAGTGTTGCTTAACTCCATAAAACAATAAAATAGACATTCAATTAAGGAATATCCATTTAAAGAGGTTTCACTGTATATAGATAGTGTATTAGCCACCAAACACCCACTGAGTGGAGGTCCCACCAGATTTTAACTTCAGACTCCTGGAAAAAGCATAAGATGCTGAAGCAAATTTCATCCAGTAGACTTCTGGGAAGTCCATTACCAGAAACTTTACTTGTGTTTCTTAGGAATTTTACAGGGATTGAGACTCATCACCTGAGTACTAACTTCTCTCTACAAGTGTTTTTGTGATAATTCTCTTTTTATGTACTGTGAGTGTATGTGTACATATCCACCCATTGCATGGTATTGTATCAAATCAGCCTGTGTTCTCTGTTGGAAATGGAGCAGTAGTTGTTTACTGTGGTGAACCAGTTCTACTTCATTCATAAAATAGGACTCGAACCAAGGCCTGGGATGGAAGTTCCCTAAGGTTGGCAGGACAGGTAGAAACAACTGACTAAACTTGACTTTGTTACAGTCATGATATACCCATAGCCTTTGATGCTGAATGCAACCTTAAATACCAATAAATAAATATAAGACTGCATACTCTGAGCCACTGACTCAAGAAACCCATCTCCCCTTTGGGGACTCTGGAAAATAGAGCAGTGCTTCTTTGCTGTGGTAAACAAGTTTCATCTTTACTGGTGCAATACAATCCGATAACCAACACCTGAGGTGGAAGTCCTCTGAAGTGAGTAGCATAGGTATAAATGATTGGCTAAACTTGACTGGATACAGCTTTGCTGCTCCATGGCAGAGCTTCCTAGTTTGAGACTTGTCTGCTTATATCAGGATAGAAATTTTCCAAGTTTTTTATTTCTTTCAATTTACAAGAAAATGGTCTTTCAGACTATTTTCTTGTAAATTAAAAGAAACAACAAAATATCCTTCACAGATTTATTTGAGCAGGGTATCATTTATTTTGGGGCATAATGGATGACGTTGATGTTTTTTCTGGCCGAGCCTTGGTTGCCTGTATCAGGAATGAGATTCACCATGGTTGTTGTATTTTGATTTCAGTCTTTCTATTTTGTGTTACTATCTTTTATTTCTTTACATTTATATGAAAAAAGGTCTTTCACAGATTTATTTGAAAGAGATTATTATTTGAGGGCATAATTGATGACTTTAATTTGGTGCATTTCCCTTACTCAAATCCAAGTTTAGCCTCATGCCTGCTACATATCAGCCAAGATTTGATTTGAAACTTCTTTTGTAAGATGCCAGAGTAAATCAAAGTCAGAGTTAGGCATATTTTTATACTGTACCAATGACCCAGACATAGCTGGTGCTAACTCTTAAAATATAGGGCCAAACACAAATTTTGCCCCCCAATCCCCAAAATTTGCATCTAAAACCAAAGAAAACATGTCCTGAATGGCCCTCCACACTTCACCTCTACTGCGCATGCGCAGTGTCAAGGACGTTCCGAAATTGGCGCCATTAATCATTCTAAGTTTGGCCCTTCATCAGTTAACATCTGACTGATCTTTGTGCTTGTAAATCTCAGTTTAAATGATGCCAGACACATAAATATTAGTGAAATGGTGATTCTAAGGAGGATAGAGAAGGAGGAGAGGAAAAAAGTGTGACAGAATATTATCAAGGCTGTAACTTAATATTTTTTAATGAAATTATGTTAAGTTACCTATTTTCGAGGCAGCAGCCATTTTGTTGTCATTCTTGTTATTTAATTACACTGATTTTTCAGTGTTTTCCTCTCTCCCTTTCCTTTAAGTCCCCTCTTGCTATTCTCCCATGCTTTTGGCATAGTTTCTGTAATTATTATTACTAAAATTTCTTGGGAGTTTTAGCTGAATAACAGAATGAATTCTGTTCTTTTCCCCATGTTTACGTCTTCACCTACGGGTGGTTAGGCGTTGTGTTCTGCATCTACCATCTGATGTTCTGCAGTTTCTTCCCTGGAAGTCTCTGTTTTGCATCAGATAGTGTATTGTTGGTAACTGATTTCGGGCCTGGGTGCCTGGAGTCTTATTTTAGTGTTTTTACACTCATTGTTTACATTTACAACAGCCCTCTGTGTGAGGGGGGGATTTCTTGAAAATAATATCTTGATGTTATTTTAATCATAACTAGATACATTATTATTGTTCGTAAGTGTTGAATAAATTGTTTAAAATATTTTTAAAATTTTTGTCCACACTTAGGCTTGGGATCCATTGGGGCTCAACGTTACTTTTCAGAAACTTGGGCTGTTCTGAAAAAATATTTTTTCAAAATATTTTGATTTCAATTATTTTTTCTATATTAATGGATCATATTATTATTATGTATTTTGATTGCCAGGGGTTGGTGCGAGTACCAGGACTTTGTTTTCTTTTCACATTGAAAGGATTTTGATCAATTGTAATAAGAGGAAGTCTTCCTCTGACTTTTATAATCATTCTATATGTGGTCAGTGTACTCGCATTAACTCCTGTTCTGTATCGTATGATTTCGATGACAACATGGGAAGCGTATGTCACGGTATGTTAGTGGGGAACTGGACATTCCGGTCCTTTCCCCGCAGGGTCACTACTCTACTTTATCAATTTCTATTTCAGACGATCAAGATTAGGGTGATGTATCTGTGATGTCTTCCAACAGTGTGCCTCCGTCGTCACAATTAATGAAGGGCTAGCGGAAAAGTGCTCATGTAAATACGCGAATTGCCTAAGAGGACCCTAGTAGGTTCGACGGCCTTTGACGTCCGCTAGCTCGCCCGGTGTAGCGTCCATTCACCGAATGGTTTGGCAGCCGGGTTCATCCGTTGCGGTCTAGAAGGAGTTTTGGGGTGATGCGAGCACTATAAATCAACCAAATGCACACCCAGTGACGACGGATTAGAGGGAGAACGGAGGAAGCCTTTTAGTCCGGTTCATAGCTCGTTCTGGCCCATCCGGATGGCGAGCGAGAGAGGCCCCTCTCTCGTACAACAACATCTGGCCCCAGATGTTGTGGTACAAAATGTTTTGCATTCGGAGCATACGACCGTCGCTCGGGACGCTCCGACATATAGTCAGTCCGGAGAGACTGTCAATAAGGCTTCCTCATTCTCATGGTAGCGCACACGACCGCTCTTGGCTACGTGACCTTGGATATCCAGTCAGCTTCGCCAGTCAGAGAATCATCGGCAACCAGGTCACACCATCCGGTAGCCAGGGACACGAGGCCTGCAGACTCCAGACGTTCGCATAGGAAAGTGTGCGGGAGTCAACGTACACGGAGCTTCCGGCGGCAATGCATCGTAAGACCGCTACTGCACAGGCCTTGGGGACGGACGTGCTTTCCTAATTAGCACAGCTTATCGCAGCATCCCAGCAACAACTGAATCTGTCGCATATGTTTTATCCGACGATGCTGGGTCGGGACGCTCCGCGGAAGCGGGTAAGGACGTCCGAAAATTTCATCCGGTCCGACAGGATACCGAAAGGGATTCGGAGGATTTCGAGCTTTCCCTTTCGGAACAACATATGCTGTTGTGTATGTCATCTGACTTGATCTTCTACAGGTTCTTTCGTCGGACCAGTATGCTGCGATTCTGGATAAGAAACTGATAGCGTCGGTGGACTTAGAAATTTTTGGTTCGGTTCAGGGACTTCGTCCCTCAGTTCCGACATAGTCCAATAATGTCACACAAACTTTCGAATTATTGAACGACGCTATATATTAATTATTATATGCTTGCTATTACTAAGAGGTCCCTTGTAGGATCGACGGAGTGACATTCGCTAGCTCACCCGGTGTAGCGTACATTCATCGAATGGTTCGGCTGCCGGGTTCGTCCGTTGCGGTCTAGGAAGGAGATTTGGGTGATGCGAGCACTATAATTACTTTAGTACTCACCCAGTGACGGCGGATTGAGGACAGATCGGAGGAGGCCTGTTAGTCCGGTTCCTGGCTTGTCCAGGTCCGTCCGGGCTGTGCGCGAGAGAGGTCCCTCTCTCGTCCAACAACATAGGGGACCGCATGTTGTGGTTCAGATATTTTACATTCGGAGCATATGTCCGTCGGTCGGGACGCTCCGTTATATTGACAGTCCGAGAGACTGTCGATAATGCTTCCTCATCCTCACAGCAGGGCACACGACCGCACATTGGCTACGTGATCTCGAGTATCCGATCAGTTTCGTCATTCAGTGATTCCATGGCGAACAGGTCACGCCATCCGGTAGCCAAGGGACACGAGGCCTATACACTCCGTTCGCTCTCATATTAGTAGTATGCACGGGGTAACGATCACGGAGCTTCCAGCGGCAATGCATTGTAGGACCGCTTCTCCACAGGCCTCAGTGACGGACGTGCTATCCGAGTTAGCACAGTTTTTTCGCAGCATCCCAGCAATCGACAGTTTCTTAGTCGAATCAGGAATTATCTGACGGCGCTGGGTCGGTGCGGTCTGCGGTTGCATCAGGTATGGACGACCGAACGCTTTATAGGGTCCGACAGGATGGCGAAAGGGATTCGAAAGATTTCGAGTTTTCCCTTTCGTAGCATCGGAAGCTGCCATTCATATCTTCCGGCATTATCTTCCAGTGATTGTTATTTCGGACTACATTGCTGCGATGTTGGATAAGAGACTTATAGCATTATTGGACACGGAATTTTGGATCGGTTCAGGGACATTGTCCTCGACTTACTGACACAGTCCAATAATGTCATTAGAACATGTGTATTATTTATCGACGCTATATATACATATAAGCCTGCTACCAAGCATGATAGTTTAGTTTCTTGTCCGCAATGCTCATTTCTGCCTTTTTATCATTTATACGAATAATTTATTTTGGCAGAACAGGGCATACTGAGAGTTCATATGCGTCAAGACGGCGTGGTTAAAGACTGGTAATATTCTTTTTTGCCGTCTATGTCTTTTCCAACCACAATGTTGGAAACGACAATGATGTCTAATAATGATGTCTTAACTTAGACGCTTTATCATACGTAATCCACCTTACTGAGGCGTTATCATTACGTCTTCAAGAGAAAGAATTACGGGATATTATCCTCAATGTGATTTCTTTTGAGGGCAGTAGTTTGTTCACGTATAACTCCGCCCTTCAGTGGCTGATTGGAGTTGGTTAGACGTGACGCAGCCCTAGCTACATCCACGCGCGTGGATAGTAAGGTGAAGAACTCTCTCAGAGTCGCTTCGTTCTTGGAGAAGCTTCTCTTCGACATCAACTTTTCAGCAATCCATGAATTGCTCGATTTACACGTTCTCTCGTCTATCTAGTGTTGCAAGAGATTCAGACTGGGGCAAACATTCGGTGGTTGACTCAGAGAGTGCCACTGCAGTTGCCGGATCCAAGTTTTATAATTATGACGGTTGCCAGTCAAACAGCTTGGGATATAATATTGATCCCAACGGATTCGAAGTGCCAGGGTCTTTGGGTTCCGCAGTCTCTAAGCAAGGACTTATCTTCCACGGAATAATGTTTTTCTAGGCTTGCTTTATGTCATTGGATGAACATTATTCAGAAACGCATGTCCAAATCCTGTCCGTTAATTCGAGAGTAGTGGCATATCTCCGGAACCAGGGAGGCACTCATTCGTTTCCGTTATTCAATTTAATGGAAAGAATCCTTCTGTTTGTTATAGTACACCAAGTTCTGTTTCGGTCCGTCATATTCCGGGTCGTCTGATTGTTTTACCGGACTCCCGTTCACTTATGGGTCGCTTGTTGCCGTCAGAATGGACTCTCAACAAACAAGTATTCAATCAGATTTGCTATCAATGGGAGCACCCAATGATAATTTATTTACGACACAACTTGCTTGTCAATTGCAGACGTATGTGTTTGCTTGTCCGGATCTCTGAGCTAATGTTGTTAACGCTCTATTGATCTAATAGGACGGAATGATAGGATATGCGTATCCTCCTGCGCTGTTGTTTCAGCAAGTATTGCTAAGATAAACAACCACAATACATTTCTGTTGATAGCTTCTCTGTCTTCACAGAGACCGTGGGTAAATTTACTCTGATGTCTACTGTGGGACTTAACGTGAAATCTTCCTCAATGAGAGGATCTTTTTTCACTGGGTAAATTCGTGTCATCTTTATCACAACCCGCAAGGTCGCAACCTTCACGTATTCCGTTGTGTGGTCCTTATTGCATTGTAAGCATTGTACTGGACGAGCTTTGGACACGATTTCTTACTATAGGAGAACCTCTTCTTCGCTATTCTATGCGGCTAAAGTGGAGGCTCTTCCATCGTTGGTGTAGGGATCACTATGTTGATATTGTTGATCCCTCCATACTAGTCATTGCAACTTTTTAGTATACTTGTTTGACAAGATCTACTGCAGCCTGTTATTATTAAGGTTATAGGTTTATGTTACCTCATACCTATGCACTCTATGATAGTTTACAATTGAGTCTTATGTCTCTTTATCTAAGTCACTTAGTAACTTTTTGATAAATAGACTTAGAATCATTAGATTAAATTCCTATATGGAATTTAACTTCGGTTCTTATTTAGCTAAGTAATCATTTGAGCCTCTGGAAACAGTAGTTTTCAAATTCTGACCTTTTAGACAGTAATTCTGTTGGCTTCTCTTTTACTGAAGAGTCAGTGAGTTTCATGCACTATCGGTGCATGATTTTCACTTTCGTAGTTCGGAATCACTACTTCCTTTACTATTTAGGTTGGATTTTTGCATAAGAGTTAGGCTCCTAATTAATATCCGGAACTTATTGTTATTAAGGTCCTTCCGTCTTCGTACGGGCATAGGCCTTTACTCTGTCCGGTTAGAGTTTATGTATTTATAAACAGATATCTGTTTATTACTACGGGTGTAAGCTTCTTCTGTCTTTGATGCCTAATAGAAGGACGTTACGCTCCATTCTATTGCTAATGGATTCAATTAACTATCGATTCTGCTTATGGTATATCTTTGACTCAGCAGTTGTGTTTGAGATTTTGGCTCATGAAGTAAGAGTTCTTCTACATCTTGGGCTTACATTGTTAGTGTCGCTATTATAGATTTTTGAAGGCTGCTCATTACGCTCAGCCATCCACATTCATGAATTTTTATCTCAGAAATATTGAGTCCATTTCTGGAGGCCTCTATTGTTAGGTCTATTATCTACTGCTCAGAATGTCATGCACTTAACAGTTGCTAATATAACTAGGTAGGCTGTCTGTTTCGGCAGGGACTCCGTTCTGCTGCCCTCTTCGCTCTGGGCTATTTGACCCAGGGCAAGAAAAAGGGGCGGGGGGGGAGGGTGTTCTCTTGGGTCACCTGTTTTACTATGAAAACAAGGGGATACCTCCTCCGGAGTTAGTAATTCTGAGCTGTTATTGGGATGGTTGTTTAGTGAGAAGTTTATGTTTTAAAAATTCATTCAAGTCTTAGTTTTTAAAGTATAGCTTTTGAATATAGCACGTGTCAACGGACATGATTATACAATCCTCAGACACGTTTTAGGAGTATAAAGAGTCTCTATTCTCTAGACTTACTTTATTTATTGGCTTTCTTTAAAAATTATTAGTATAAGGATTATACTAGATATTAATAGAGTACATGGATGTATGATGCTCAATTTTGGAAGGTGTTGTATCTTTCTAATTTATCATAAATAAGAAAGATACATGTAAGGCCTAATACTTCTTTTTCCCTAGAGGGGATGACTCTATTTTATATAATTGAGCGTATTCCATCTTGCTCTATGTCCTTGGCCCTCCAGCCTTTTTACTATTCAGCTATGTTTGGGTCATTGGTACAGTCTAAAAAATGTTAAAAAATTTATAGTAATTTATATATTTTTTATACTTACCAATGACCCAGACGGGGATGGCCCTCCCAGGAGTTGGGAACTCTTACCTCCCCGCTGAGTACATAGCGCTTACCAGGCTCTGGTTATTAGAATGATTAATGGCGCCAATTTCGGAACGTCCTTGACACTGCGCATGTGCAGTAGAGGTGAAGTGTGGAGGGCCATTCAGGACATGTTTTCTTTGGTTTTAGATGCAAATTTTGGGGATTGGGGGGCAAAATTTGTGTTTGGCCCTATATTTTAAGAGTTAGCACCAGCTATGTCTGGGTCATTGGTAAGTATAAAAAATATATAAATTACTATAAATTTTTTAACTTTTAGGTTATGTTAACATTGATACTTTTTATAACCAGAAGACTGTTTAAAAGTCAAATTTATATTGTTGTAAATGTTGTAAAACATTCAATGTAACAAAATAAAAATATATACAATCAAAGATTTTCCATCAAATATTGCATTAAGTATTCCATACCATTACAGTCTCAAGGTTTCCAATGGTGGAAAAGAAGTGGTTTTGGGAACTTGAGTGGGTCCAATGAAGTTAAGGATCCTTATATTAGAAGTAATCTATGGCGTTTTTTTTAGCCAATACTGTAGAAAATGGACTTCCGGCCACATGTAGTAAACAGAAAGTAATTTTCCAATAAGACTAAAATCATCCTCCTCTAATTGGATGAGAACTTGCTTAGTATATTCTGTGTTTACGGCTCAAGTGGCAAATGTTAGCGCCTGACGTCACAACCTGAAATATTTGAAATAACATCACCCATTTTGTAACTGCTTCATCAACAGAGTGACCAGCAAGCCACTTCATTTTTCTGGATGTTTCATTTGTGCATCAGATGGTTTAAATTACAAACCGATTTACAATTTGAGCTAAGATGGAATGAGTTTATCTGACTATAGCAAAAATAGATAAAGATGTTAATGGTACAACATTAATAAATAAATAGTGGAAACCCTGAATCTAACAGTAGCCAAGACTTGATCACTTGCAAGTCTCTGATTTAAGAAGTGATGATGTAACAAGAATTCTTGTTTGTTTGGGGTTTAATGGTACATTCAACAGCCAGGGTCATATCATGTCAGACAGGCTTAAGGTTTGAGGAAGCCAGAGAGAACCACTGAGCAGTGGCAAGCATCAAGCAGAGTTAACAGACGTGAAGTATGCCTTAGTACACAGTACCATCATGTCCCCAAATGGGCAATTAGGATATGATGTTGTGGTTGATGAACCGAGTGTCACTTTAATTTATCAAGCACTTGTTTCATAAATAATTATTTTGCTTCAATTAATTGTAATGAGACAGTTTGGCTAAAACGTTTTGTCCACTGCTTAGTAAACCGCATGCTTTAGTGGCTTTCAGCACTTATCAATAGAGCCAGGAGTGTGGTGTCTTGGTGTTAATGGTATTGGACTTCAAACCGAAAGGTCCATGGTTTAATCCCTGTCAGGGGCAACTGCATTGTGTCATTGGGCAAGGCATTTAATCACAACTACCCACATGGGGGCATGATGGTGCTGTGTACTAAAGCATACTGCATGTCTGTGGTGCACCTGAATTCAATCAATGCTAATGCTGCTTGTGTGGAGTTGGTACATTGAGGAGTCTGACAGTTGACTGCCGCTGCTTGTTGGTTCTCCCCAGGTACTCCAGCTCCTCCACCTGTGAGGTAACCCTGGCTCCCAAAAGTGTTGCTGAACCCCATTTCCAAAAAATAGAGCCATTATAGTGGCTTCTGTCACTAAACCACTTAAACTATATTTTGAATATGATTTTTTAAACCTTTTTGTTGTTAGGTACTACTCAAAGACAATTCTCCTTTACATAACCTAACATTCATATCTGCCCAGCACTACTCACAAAAATTACAATTTTTTAAAATTTTTGACTCGAACACAGCTTATAACCCCTATTTAGAACAAGTTTGTTGAGATCATTCCAATTAGGGCCATAAGCTCTACATTTTAGGCAGAAAAGGAAAATTTTCAGTGATTCCACTTTTGGGGAGAAATGTGTGACAGTCATTTTATTAGTTGATAAGGAGTTAAAGGGGTAAAATGTTGTTACAGATATTAGGCATATGAAGTGTAACACCTATAATATAAGTTTCTTCAAATGACTCCAGATCTCCATCACTTGATGATCTATGTATTAAAAAGAAATGACTTGACCCTCTTGCTGACCAAGATCACTTGACAGGGTACCTGACCAAGGCATTTAACCATCTTTGTTCAAGTGGGAACGTGGTGATGCTTTATGCTAAGACGTTGACACATTGATGGTACAAATGGCTTTAAATCCCTAGGAAGTGAAGCAGTGCTTGTTTACTGTAGTAAAGAAGCTCTGTTTTACTGGTAAAAGAGGACCCAGTCACCAATGCTTAGGGTAAAAGTTCTGTAAAATGGGCAACATGTGTTTAAACGATTGACTAAACTTTACTTTATCTCCATTGTTGCGGTCATGATTAGTATTTGTGCAGAATTGTGTGACCTTCAACACAAATAAATAAATAAATGGCTTTAACAATACTTGTCGAGATCAAGATTTGCTTGAAATTGGTAAGTAAACTTTCTAGCCACTGATGTTGAAATATCAGATTTTTCCCACAATGCAACTAGGAAATTAATCAATTTAATGTTGTATGACAGAGTTTTCTTGACAGATCTCAGTGAGCTCTGTCAAACAAGATTGAATTGCTTAAATTCCTAGTTGTATGGAAAGAAACGTTTGCTGCTTTAAATTTTGACATCAGTGTCCAGAGGGTTAAGAAGCCTGGCAGTTACTAGCTGCTGCTCTAGTGGTTCACATTGTCCACTTTAGCTTCTGCCACCTGTAAAACTCTTGTGATATGATACGATCCCTGACTGTTGAAAGTGTTGATAAAATCCATATCAATAAATAGTAATGAAGATATGGCAATATTTTGTTCTACCTGTCAAGTCAGAAAATAAGTAGACTGTCATCTGCAAAATGAGGTCCCTAGAGGGTGAAATTAATGATGTTACCCTGCACTACAGGGTAGCATCACTAAATTTACCCTCTGTGAACCTAAGTCTGAATCGGAGTCTCAAAACTAAACAGAAAGAAGTACCCAGAGGATAAATTGGCCCACTGTGTGAGATAGCATCATCATATTCACCTTCTGGGAACCTCATTCTGCAAATGTCAGTCTGCTTATTTTCAGGCCTGCTACCTGTGCCACTTATAAAACATTTGTTTCCATCACTCATTTCGTTCATATCTTTTTGTCTTTTCTGTTCTATTGCTACATGTCATTTCTAGTTCATGTACTTACAATTTTAAATCAGAATTAATAATAATTTATAATACTTTCAGTATCTTTTCTTTTTTCTTGCTGTCATAGGGGCTTTGGAGATAGATACCAGCTTTGGCTCTATGTTCTTAACTCTTAGAATCCCTGGGAATCAAAATGAATTTATTGAACATGACATACCGCGAAAAACTTTAACTAAAGCAGCTGCTTCTAGTCAAGTGTCATCTGCATATTCAGGCAGACGACACTTGGCTAGAAGTACCTGCTCAGTGTTTAATTCTACCCCAGCCCAAAGATAGCTGAACCGTCACAGCCAGATTACCTGCACTATTACATCACGCGCAAGAAAACTCGACTCCCGGCTTCTAAGAGTAAATGTTCATTACTTGTTCTGTATGAACTCATGAAGTGGGGTACTGCTTGCTTACTGTGTTGCATAACTATGTACATTTTACTAGAGAAATAGGACTTGTTATACTGTGGAACCCTGGTAATTGAATAGCCACTTTGCCAATGAAAATTATTCAGTTAACAAGAGTATTCAGTCAACAGGGATTTGATCATTTTGTTGAATTCTAGAAATAAACTCAGCATTTATTCTATTATATATTGTTTGACAGAGTTCATAGAGCTCTGTCAAACAAGACAATAGATTAAAGCCTGCATTGTATTGAATTACTGAGGCCAATCAGTACATATTACGAGATTGTTTATTCAAATAAAACTTTGCTCTATATTAAACCTCAATTAATAGTTTAAATTTGTATTGAAGGTATGGTAAATGATTCTGTGTTTGGAAGTAATATTCAGTTAACAGAGTTATTCTATTGAGAGGTGTGCAGTATGTGCACTCAACGGTACCACAATAGTTGTGTATATTATATGTTCCCAGACAGATTACAGGCATTGAAAAATGTGTTTGGAAAAGCATGCATGGAAACTCTCCCACAGCATGTAAGAACATCTTTGTGATTGGTTGTTGCATATTCCCATTGATGATGTAGGGATTGGTGTGAGGCAGTGGAATGCTATATTTTTATACTGTACCAATGACCCAGACATAGCTGGTGCTAACTCTTAAAATATAGGGCCAAACACAAATTTTGCCCCCCAATCCCCAAAATTTGCATCTAAAACTAAAGAAAACATGTCCTGAAAGGCCCTCCACACTTCGCCCCCACTGCGCATGCACAGTGTCAAGGACGTTCCGAAATTGGCGCCATTTATCATTCTAAGTTTGGCCCTTCATCAGTTAACATCTGACTGATCTTTGTGCTTTTAAATCTCAGTTTAAATGATGCCAGACACATAAATATTAGTGAAATGGTGATTCTAAGGAGGATAGAAAAGGAGGAGAGGAAAAGAATGTGTGACAGAATATTATCAGGGCTGTAACTTAAAATTTTTTAATGAAATTATGTTAAGTTACCTATTTTCAAGGCAGCAGCCATTTTGTTGTCATTCTGATTATTTAGTTACACTGTTTTTTCAAGTGTTTTTCCTCTCTCCCTGTCCTTTAAGTTCCCCCTTGCTATTCTCCCATGCTTTGGCATAGTTTCTGTAATTATTATTACTAAAATTTCTTGGGAGTTTTAGCTGAATAACAGAATGAATTCTGTTCTTTCCCCATGTTTACGTCTTCACCTACGGGTGGTTAGGCGTTGTGTTCTGCATCTACCATCTGATGTTCTGCAGTTTCTTCCCTGGAAGTCTCTGTTTTGCATCAGATGGTGTATTTTTGGTAACTGATTTCGGGCCTGGGTGCCTGGAGTCTTATTTTAGTGTTTTTACACTCATTGTTTACATTTACAACAGCCCTCTGTGTGAGGGGGGGATTTCTAAATAATAATATCTTGATGTTATTTTAATCATAACTAGATACATTATTATTGTTCGTAAGTGTTGAATAAATTGTTTAAAATATTTTTAAAATTTTTGTCCACACTTAGGCTTGGGATCCATTGGGGCTCAACGTTACTTTTCAGAAACTTGGGCTGTTCTGAAAAAATATTTTTTCAAAATATTTTGATTTCAATTATTTTTTCTATATTAATGGATCATATTATTATTATGTATTTTGATTGCCAGGGGTTAGTGCGAGTACCAGGACTTGTTTTCTTTTCACATTGAAAGGATATTGATCAATTGTTTTAAGAGGAAGTCTTCCTCTGACCTTATTATCATTCTATATGTGGTCAGTGTACTCGCATTAACTCCTGTTCTGTATCGTATGATTTCGATGACAATATGGGAAGCGTATGTCACGGTATGTTGTTGGGGATTTGGACACTCCGGTCCTTTCCCCGCAGGGTCACTCTACTTTATCAATTTCTATTTCAGACGATCAAGATTAGGGTGATGTATCTGTGATGTCTTCCAACAGTGTGCCTCCGTCGTCACAATTAATGAAGAGCTAGCGGAAAAGTGCTCATGTAATACGCCAATTGCCTAAGAGGACCCTAGTAGGTTCGACGGCCTTTGACGTCCGCTAGCTCGCCCGGTGTAGCGTCCATTCACCGAATGGTTCGGCAGCCGGGTTCGTCCGTTGCGGTCTAGAAGGAATTTTGGGGTGATGCGAGCACTATAAAATTAACTTAATGCACACCCAGTGACGGCGGATCGGAGGGAGAACGGAGGAAGCCTTTTAGTCCGGTTCATAGCTCGTTCCGGTCCATTCGGACGGCAAGCGAGAGAGGCCCCTCTCTCGTTCAACAACATCTGGCCCCAGATGTTGTGGTACAAATGTGTCGTTAGCGGAGCATACGTCCGTCGCTCGGGTCGCTCCGTTGTATAGGCAGTCCGCTGAGACTGCTAAGGCTTCCTCTTCTCGTCAGCGCACACGACCGCACCTTGGCTGCGTGACCGCCGATATATTACCAGCTTCGCCGATCAAGGATTCTTCGGCGACCAGGTCACACCATCCGGCAGCCAGGGATTCGAGACCGATGGACTCCGGACGTTCGCATAGGAAAAGTATGCGGGAGCCATCTGATGCGGAGCTGCCCTCGGCGAAGCAGCGATAGACTGCGCCTCCGCAGGTCTCGACGCCGGACATTCTTGTGCACATAGCACAGCTTATCGCAGCATCCCAGCAGCCGACAGAAACGGTGTCGGATCGAGAATTATCCGACAGCGCTGGGTCGGTAGCCGGGGACTCGAGGCCTGCAGACTCCGGACGTTCGCATAGGAAGTGTGCGGGAGTCAACGTACACGGAGCTTCCAGAGGCAATGCATCGTAAGTCCGCTACTGCACAGGCCTCGGGAACGGACGTGCTTTCCTTAATAGCACAGTTTATCGCAGCATCCCAGCATCAACTGAATCTGTCGCATATATTTTATCCGATGATGCTGGGTCGGGACGCTCCGCGGAAGCGGGTACGGACGTCCGAAAGTTTTCATCCGGTCCGACGGGATACCGAAAGGGATTCGGTGGATTTCAAGCTTTCTCTTTCGGAACAACATATGCTGCGATGCCGGATAAGAAACTGATAGCGTCGGTGGACTTAGAAATTTTTTGGGTTCGGTTCAGGGACATCGTCCCTCAGTTCCGACATAGTCCAATAATGTCACACAAACTTTCGAATTAATGAACGACGCTATATATATTATTATTTTATGCTTGCTATCCAAGCATTTCTGGTTTCTTGTTCGAAGAGTTATGGAGATGTCTTTCAAAAGTGTGCCTCTGTCGTCATAGTTAATGAGGAGTTAGCGGCAATAAGTGCTCATGGAATATGTCTATCGCTTACGGAGTGACATTCGCTAGCTCACCCGGTGTAGCGTACATTCATCGAATGGTTCGGCTGCCGGGTTCGTCCGTTGCGGTCTAGGAAGGAGATTTGGGTGATGCGAGCACTTTAATTACTTTAGTACTCACCCAGTGACGGCAGATTGAGGACAGATCGGAGGAAGCCAACAACATAGGGGACCGCATGTTGTGGTTCAGATATTTTCCATTCGGAGCATATGTCCGTTGCTCGGGACGCTCCGTTATATTGACAGTCCGAGAGACTGTCTTTAATGCTTCCTCATCCTCACAGCAGGGCACACGACCGCACATTGGCTACGTGACCTCGAGTATCCGATCAGTTTCGGCATTCAGTGATTCCACAGCGAATAGGTCGCGCCATCCGGTAGCCAAGGGACACGAGGCCTATACACTCCGTTCGCTCGCATATTGGAAGTATGCACGGGGTAACGATCTCGGAGCTTCCTGCGGCAATGCATCGTAAGACCGCTGCTCCTCAGGCCTCAGTGGCGGACGTGCTATCCGAGTTAGCTCAGTTGTTTCGCAGCATCCCAGCAATTGACGGTTTCTCGGTCGAATCAGGAATTATCCGACGGTGCTGGGTCGGTGCGGTCCGCGGTTGCATCAAGCTACGGACGACCGAACGCTTTATAGGGTCCGACAGGATGGCGAAAGGGATTCGAAAGATTTCGAGTTTTCCCTTTAGTAGTATCGGAAGATGCCTTTCATATCTTCTGGCATTTCTTCCAGTGATTATTTTTCGGACTTCATTGCTGCGATCTTGGATAAGAGACTTATAGCGTCATTGGACTCGGATTTTTCGATCGGTACAGGGACTTTGTCCCTAACTTACCGACGCAGTCCAATATTGTCATTACAACATGTGTTTTATTTTTCGACGCTATATATTTATATATATATACAAGCCTGCTACTAAGCATGATAGTTTAGTTTCTTGTCCGCGTGGCTCATTTCTGCCATTTTATCTTTTTTACATATAGTTTATTTTGGCAGAGCAGGGCATACCGAGAGTTCTTATGCGTCTAGACGGTGTGATTAAAGACTGCATATATTCTTTTTCGCCGTTTATGTCTTTTCCAATTTCAATGTTGGGAACGACATTATGTATAGTACACTTAACTTAGACGCTTTATTATACGTAATCCGCCTTACTGAGGCGTTATCATTATGTCTTCAAGAAAAGATTTACGGGATATTATTCTCAATGTAATTTCTTTTGAGGGCAGTAGTTTGTTCACGTATAACTCCGCCCTTCAGTGGCTGATTGGAGTTGGTTAGACGTGATGCAGCCCTAGCTACATCCACGCGTGGATAGTAGGTTAAGAACTCTCTCAGAGTCGCTTCGTTCTCGGAGGAGCTTCTCTTCGACGGCAACTTTCCGGCAATCCATGAATTGCTTGATTTATACATTCTCTTGTCTATCTAGTGTTACAAGAGATTCAGACTGGGGCAAACATTCGGTGGTTGACTCAGAGAGTGCCACCGCAGTTGCCGGACCCGAGTGTGGCTGTTATGACGGTTGCCAGTCAAACAGATTGGGATATATACTGATCCCTACGGATTCGAAGTGCCAGGGTCTTTGGGTTCCGCAGTCTTTTAGCTATCAGTTTAACTTCCGCGGAATAATGTTTTTTAGGCTTGCTTTATGTCATTGCATGAACATTATTCAGAAACGCATGCCCAAATTCCTGTCCTTTAATTCGACAGTAGTGGCGTATCTCCGGAACCAGGGAGGCACTCTTTCGTTTCCGTTATTCAATTTAATGGAAAGAATCCGTCTGTTGGTTATAGTACACCAAGTTCAGTTTTGATCCGTCATATTCTGGGTCGTCTGATTGTTTTATCGCACTCCCGTTCTCTTACGGGTCGCTTGTTGCTGTCAGAATGGACTCTCAACAAACAAGTATTCAATCAGATTTGCTATCTATGGGAGCGCCCAATGATGTTTTATTTATGACACAGCTTGCTAATCATTTGCAGACGTATGTGTTGGCTTGTCCAGATCTCTGAGCTAATACTGTTAACGCTCTATTGATCTATAGGACGGAATGATAGGATACGCGTATCCTCCGGCGCTGTTGTTTTAGCAGGTATTGCTAAGATAAACAACCACAATACATTTCTGTTGATAGCATCTCTATCTTCACAGAGATCATGAGTAATTTACTCTCTTGTCTACTGTGGATCTTAACGTGAAATCTTCCTCTATGTGAGGATCTTTTTCACTGGGTAAATCGTGTCATCTTTATCACAACCAGCAAGGTCGCAACCTTCATGTATTCCGTTGTGTGGTCCGTATTGCATTGTAAGCACTGTACTGGACGAGCTTTGGACGCGATTTCTTACTATAGGAGATCCTCTTCTTCGCTATTCTATGCGACTAAAGTGGAGGCTCTTCCGTCGTGGTGTAGGGATCATTATGTTCATATGGTTGATCCCTCCATACTACTCATTGCTATTTTTTAGTATACTTGTTTCACAAGATCTACTGCAGCCTGTTGTTATTTAGGTTATAGGTTTATGTTACCTCATACCTATGCACTCTACGATAGTTTACAATTGAGTCTTTTGTCTCTTTATCTAAGTCAGTTAGTAACTTTTTGATAAATAGACTTAGAATCTTTAGATTAAATTCCTATACGGATTTTAACTTCAGGTTCTTATTTAGCTAAGTAATCATTTGAGCCTCTGGAAACAGTAGTTTTCAAATTCTGACCTTTTAGACAGTAATTCTGTTGATTTCTCTTTTACTGTAGAGTCATTGAGTTTCATGCACTATCGATGGATGATTTTCACTTTCATAGTTTCGGAATCAATACTTCCGTTACTATTTAGGTTGGATTGTTGCATAAGAGTTAGGCTCCTATTATCCGGAACCTATTATTTTAAGGTCCTTCCGTCTTCGTATGGGCATAGGCCTTTACTCTTTCCGGGTACAGTTTATGTATTTATAAACAGATATCTGTTTATTACAAGGGCGTAAGCTTCTTCTGTCTTTGATGTCTAGTAGAAGGACGTTACGCTCCATTTTATTGTTAATGGATTCTATTAACTAGCGTACTGCTTATGGTATATCATTGGCTTAGCAGTTGTGCTTAAGATTTCGGCTCATGAAGTAAGAGTTCTTCTACTTCTTGGGCTTACATTAATAGTGTTGCTATTATAGATTTTTGAAGGCTGCTCATTGCGCTCAGCCATCCATTCATGAATTTTATCTCAGAAATATCGAGTCCATTTCTGGAGGCCTCTATTGTTAGGTCTATTATCTACTGCTCAGAATGTCATTCACTTAACAGTTGCTACTATAGCTAGGTAGGCTGTCTGTTTCGGCAGTGTCTCCGTTCGGCTGCCCTCTTCGCTCTGGGCTATTTGACCCAGGGCAAGAAAAAGGGGGGGGGGGGAGGGTGTTCCCTTGGGTCACCTGTTTTTACTATGAAAACAAGGGGATACCTCCTCCGGAGTTAGTAATTCTGAGCTGTTATTGGGATGGTTGTTTAGTGAGAAGTTTAAGTTATAAAATTCATTCAAGTCTTAGTTTTTAAAGTATAGCTTTTGAATTTTGCATATGTCAACGGACATGATTATGCAATTCTCACACACTTTTAGGAGTATAAGAGTCTCTATTCTCTAGACTTACTTTATTATTGGCTTACTTTAAAAATTATTAGTATAAGGATTATTGGATATTAATAGAGTACATGGATGTATGAAGCTCAATTTTTGGAAGGTGTTGTATCTTTCTAATTTATCATAAATAAGAAAGATACATGTAAGGCCTATTTCTTCTTTTCCCTACAGGGGATGACTCTATTTTATTTTATTGAGCGTATTCCATTTTGCTCTATGTCCTTGGCCCTCCAGCCTTTTTACTATTCAGCTATGTCTGGGTCATTGGTACAGTATAAAAATGTTAAAAAATTTATAGTAATTTATATATTTTTTATACTTACCAATGACCCAGACGGGGATGGCCCTCCCAGGAGTTGGGAACTCTTGCCTCCCCGCTGAGTACATAGCGCTTACCAGGCACTGGTTATTAGAATGATAAATGGCGCCAATTTCGGAACGTCCTTGACACTGCACATGCGCAGTGGGGGCGAAGTGTGGAGGGCCTTTCAGGACATGTTTTCTTTAGTTTTAGATGCAAATTTTGGGGATTGGGGGGCAAAATTTGTGTTTGGCCCTATATTTTAAGAGTTAGCACCAGCTATGTCTGGGTCATTGGTAAGTATAAAAAATATATAAATTACTATAAATTTTTTAACTTTCAGCCAATGAAATGCTACAACACAAAACCACAATGTCACGCAAGAAAGTAAATAGACAATTGAAGATGAGATTTTTCTTAAAAAATCCAAGCTTCATTCACTTAATTGAAGTTTAATCATGGTATACATACGGTACAAGGATAAGAATCAACAACCTTGTTAGAGTTTTTTTTTCCTATATTTCACCTGAAGATCTCCACCTTGCTTGATGATTGTTGTCCCCCAAATTCCACCCTATTTGTGTTCTAAGCAACTAATGCGTGGTGTGGAAGTCCTCTAAAGTGGTAATATACTGAATGGGTTAATTCCTTACAGGTCATAAGATTTCATTGTAGATTTCGGATGTGCTGTGATAGTCTACAGTTGACAGTCTACTGCTGTTGACTTGTGAAGAAAAAATTGCCAAGGTACTCAAAAGTTTAATCAAAGACTGCTGAATGACACACATGTTTTGTTGCAGAAAAAGCAGTCAGCATCGTAATGCCTTTTCTCAGCACAAATTAAAGATGCCACATGCAAAAACAATTCTTGAATAACTTAAAGTTTTCATTCTTGTCTCAAAAAGATAGCTTATGACACCCTCATTGGAAGCTCATTCCAATGTGGGGGCAAAAGCTGTCATTTTGAAAAAAAATAAAATTTCATTGACGATTTTTATGAATAGAACTAGCCATTTTTGGCTGTTTTGTTATCTAAATTGTTAGGCTCCCAAGGGTTAATTCCCTGCATGCTGCTGGCTAATTTTCCTTCCTGGACAGGATGTCTCTTGCCACTGAATTCAGTATAATCTGGACCCATTTAATCAAATTTTTGTCCTGTAAATTGAATGGATTTTTTCACCAAGGAATTCTTGAGTCAAAATTTAGATGAATTTTTCATGGCTGCTGAAAAATATCTTGAAACTACTTGACAGGTTAAGAGTTAAACACACAGGCTGTTATTGCAGCTTCCTGTCCTGATTTGTGAATTGTCATAGATTGTATGCTTTTTGGTCACATCTGATGTTGAGTAGCTGAAGTCCATTGGCATTTGTACAATTGGATGATAAGGATGAGTAACAGGCAGTTTCATGAAGTCATACGGCAAGCCAAGCATAGAGTTCATTTGGAAAGGGTTGTATTCCATAATGCGAATTGGTGTTGGCTGATACAGTTTATCTTGTATGTGATTATTCTCCCTTTCTGGCAGCATTGGCAGTGATCTGTCTCTGATTTCTATTGCTGTGTAGGGAGTTTGATTTTCCTCATCCAAACTTGAGATCTTGTTGATAACTTTCTGTGAGTGATTCGATTCTTCACTATTGACTGATGTAGTTGATGACACGTTTGTATGACCTGAAAATGTGAAAATATAATTTATCAACTTTTGCTAAATTAATTTCAAAATTCAAAACCATCTCTCTGCATGTATTAGAACTCCTTATCGTCCCACCAGACCAATTCCCACTAGCTTTCAAATGCAATGAACCTTTTTTATGCCCCAGCGACGAAAAGTCAAGGGGGGGGGGGGGGGGGGGTATTGTTTTATACCCCTGTCCATTTGTTCATCCATCTATCTGTTCATCCATCTGTCTATCCACTCATTTGTACATCCATCAGTTTGGCCATCTGCAGATAGGATAGAAGGTTTGTCCTCCTAACTCCTCTTACAGTTTTCAAGCAACAATCTTTTTATTTTACAGCCTATTTACACATGCACCAAAGGTGTGCATATTGCCAGGAATTTGATTAGAGCTGAAACGGTTAAAGGGTTTTCTTGATCGATTAATCACATGAATAAACCTTGGTAAACCGATTAATCACTTGCCCTTGTAGGTAGCTGAATAATTGCCATACCATCGATGATTTATAGCATTAACCTGTTACCTAATATAAAGGACAAAATTGGCCAGCTCTACATACAAAAATCTCCATTCAGATTTTATTATGTTTTCAATTTTTGTCTCAAAACATAGCTTATGATCCCTCATTGGAACGAACTTGTTGAGCTTGTTCCAATGAGGGATCATAAGCTATGTTTTTGTGATAAAAATTGAAAATTTTTAGTAATTCAAGAATCTATTTTGAAACTGTCATCTGCTACCCGCATTGGGTAAAGGTTTGCTTAAGAATGACCAGTTCCAGCTACTGATACAATATAATGATCATGCAAGTGAACAAGTATGTCATCACGTAACTTGCATGCTTTACTCTGTTTCATGTAATTGATGTGAGTCAGTGTGACAGTGTTTGCCTGTTTTGGAGCAAGTTTGTTCCTTTATTTACCCAGAAAATACAGTAGTTCAAAAGTAACTGTTAATCAATTAATTAATTTTTGATCCATCAATACGTTGATCATTGGTTATTTGATTAATCGGTTAACCGTTTCAACTCTAAATTTGATTTTGTTCAATTTTTCACAAAATTACAGGTTGTTAAACTTAGAAAATTTTTGTGAAATTTCAAATATTTAGGATACATGATTTGTCCAGCTAACTCCTCCCACAGTTTTCAAGTGAATCCACATATTTTATTTTGCAAGGTGTATATCTAGTCCAATTTTAGGTATTTTGAAATACATATGTAAATTAAAGTGCATGATAGAACTCACAGGGACATCGTATGTGTCTCACAGACAGCACATGTATGAGTAACAAATCAGTTTGCTCTTCAACCTCCAGTGTCCATGTGCTATGCGGGGGCATGCTTCATTCTAGTTTATGAGCTGAAGTAAGTACAGATACTGGAAAAAGTAATTTTAATGAAATAATGTTTTGAATTAATATATAAATATTAACTGAGCCCAGACCTGGATGACAGTCCTGAGATTTAATTCTTGGGTGTGGTAATAATAATACTTTGAACAGCCACTGATATGTCATGATATTCAGATGAGAATACTTCATTACCCTATGCCCCACTAAATTCCTCTTCCCCTTGCAAGGATTCTTTGAGTGTCTACAGGGGTCGAACATGGGACCTTTTTCCAGTGGCATTCGGCCTAATTTTTTCCAATTCCCAACCCCAAATTTCCCAATGTCAATCCCCACTTGAACAAAAATGTAATACATAATTGGAATTATGAACAGGATAGTCATAAGGCCTTATGGTCAGTCAGCCTATTCAGGACACCAGTTGTGCATTAAATTTAAATTGTTCACCTGAATTCAAAGGCAAATGACAAGTTCTTCTTTAATAGTTTCAGAACGGTTTAATAGAGACTACAGAGACTGGGGTGAACATGATTCCGTGTGACTATTTGTTGTAAAACTTACATGTAGTATACATGCAGTTGCTCCCATGATGCAAATTTTCCCAATGTCATGTGCTCTGGACCCTTTCCTAAGGAGAGCAGAAGAATCCTTTCCTTGATTTGCCTAAGCATACTGACAATCTCCCTCATGTCTTGCCCCTTTATAAATCCTCCACCCATCCAATTTTTAGCTCACCAGAGTGAAGCTCAAGGGAGCTTTATTAATCACTTTCCGTCCGTCGTCCGTCATCCATCTGGCATTAACTTTACATTATCGACTTTTTCTCACAAACTACTCCACCAAATTGAACCAAATCTGGGGTGCATGTTCCCTGTCACATGTCAACTCAAATCAAGTTGACCCACACCTTGGTAGGGCCACACCCAAAAAGTGAGCCTAAATCTTAAAAAATCTTCTTCTCATGAACCAGCAGTAGCAGAGACTTGATATAAGGTGTGCAGCTTCCTTTTGAGGTGTAGACTCAGATTTGTTCAAGAGAAGTTCTAGGGTCTATATCTGCCATTGTTATGGGAGGGGCAAGAATTTTTGCCCAGCCCAAAATATCTATTTTCCAAACCGAGAGGCTGATTTGAACCAAATTTGATATGAGGTTTTATTGGAACATACGTAGTTAATTTATGCCCAAAATAATTTACCTGTCACCCATGGGAACCGCAGGAGCTAAAAACAGAATAAATTTAAAATGCTCATATCTCCAAAACTGCACAGCACTGAGAATTTTTATTCGGTGTGAAGCTTCCTTAGGACCAACAGAATGGAATGGTAAAAAAAAAATTGCTATCGGTTTTATCATGGGGTACTTTTTCGGGACTTGGAAAAAGTGCTGAGTCAGCATTTTTTAACACTGTGGGTAATGGGGGGGGGGGGGGGGGGGGGGGGGGGGTTCGACATTAAAGAATCTTCTTCTCCCAAACCACTGTCCAAAGGCTTTCAAATTTCACATATACCATCATTGGAAGATTGATTAACATATTTGTTGAAATCAATTCCCTGGGTCCATATTTGGGCTCTCTATGGGAGCCCAAATGTTCAGATTAGTGCAATATGAGGAATATTTGGTATGCTGCATCCTTAGGGTGGTGAGATTCAAGATTGTTCAATCCAAGTCCATGGGTTGATATTTGGGCTCCCTGTGGGAGCCCGAATTATAACTTAGTTCAATATGAGGAATATTCTTCAAAAATCTTCTTCACATCCACCAGTCAGAATCTTTTGATATTTGGTATACAGTATCCTTAGGGAGGTGAGATATAAGTTTGTTAAAGCCAAGTCCCTGGGTTAATATTTGGGTTTCCTGTGGGAGCCTGAATTGTACTAAAATGTCTATTTTCCAAATTGAGAGTCCAATTTGAACCAAATTTGATATGAGGGCTTATTGGGTCATAAGTACCTAATTTATGCCAAAAACATTTATCCCGTCACCCCATTGGAACTGCAGGAGCTAAAAATAGAAAAACTTTAAAACAACCATATCTCCAAAACTACACAGCACTGAGAATTTTTTTTTGTGTGAAGCTTCCTTAGGAACAGCAGAAAGGAATGGTCAAAAAAAAAATTGCTGATTTTTTTTCATAGGGCACTTTTCCAGGACTTTGAAAAAATGCTGAGTCATCATTTTTTAACACTGTGATTAATGGGAAAACATTAAAGAATATTCTTCTCCCATACCACTGCTCCAAAGGCTTTTATATTTCACATGTAACATCTTTGGAAGATTCATTCACATGTTTGTTGAAATCAAATCCCTGGTTCCATATTTGGGCTCTCTATGGGAGCCCGAATTATAACTTAGTTCAATATGAGGAATATTCTTCAAATTTCAGATTAGTGCAATATGAGGAATATTCTTTAAAAAAATCTTCTTCCAATCCACCAATCAGAAGCTTTTGATATTTGGTATGCAGCATCCATAAGGGGGTGAGATTTAAGTTTGTTCAATTTGAGTCCCTGGCTTAATATTGGGGCTTTCTATGGGTGGGGTGAGAGGGTGGCAGGGGGTGCATGTTAGGTTCAGGTTTGTTCAAATCCATTCCTTAGTGTTTTTCCATAAAATTTGCCTTTCATGACTTCATTCCTTTGTAGAGTTGATGAACCATGTCTAACTGAATGTGACCCCAAATGCTTCTTTGAACCACTTTGACAAGTGAGCGATTAAGGCTACTTGGGGCCTCTTGTTTTCATTATGACTCCCATGAATTCTGTCGACCGAACTGATATTTTGGACATTCTAAGAGGAAATGGTCCAGGGTCTCCATTACTCCCAAGCTATGCATTTGGCACCCATCACACTCTCTTCTTGCCGGATTATGTCGTACCACAGTCGAATACCATCCATGTTTGCACCGACAGTGAGTGTTGTATTTCAGACTTAAGCTCTACATATGGAAGCTTCCAATCATTAAATCAAACCCATCTTGACATTAATTGAAAATTATTAATTGTTTCCTCACACATCTATTAAATATTTAGCTTTTCAAATTTGATTATTTTTCCACTTTTGCCCCTGAAACTTCACTTATGCCCCCTCATTGGAATGAATTCATTCTAGTAGCGGGCATAATCAATGTATTTATGGCAAGAAATGAGACATTTAGTGATTCAGGACTTTTTTTTAGCAGTGTCCTCCACTAGTTGTGTTACGTAAAAGTTTAATTAATGTTGTATTCAAATAGTAATCAGTTTCCTTTCATAATCTTTGGAAAAAAATGCTCCAGTGGCAATTGAACTAGCTGAAATTCTTCTGGGGGAATTTGCCCTGTGGGAATCAGTTGGGTGGAAATGCGGCAAGAAATGTTGTGTTGGAATATGTCTGGAGGGAATTTCCAGAAGCAGAAGGAATTAATCTGCCGAGAATTGGTCTGATTTCCCATGGGAACCTCGGGGAGTGGAGTAATGCTTGTTTACTGTGGTAAATATGTTCTGCATTACTAGTAAAATGGGACCCAGAACCACGCCTGAAGTGGAAGTCATCTAAAGTGGGCAGCATGGGTATAAATGATTGGCTAAACTTGTCTTCATACTCATGCTGCACCCGTGATGTAGCCATAGATGCTGAAAGTCACCTTACACACCAGTAAATAAATGTATAAATAATTGGTCTGATGGGAATTTGTCCATGGTAAGTTTCTGATGGGAGTTGGCCTATCAAGAATTAGTCTGTGAGAATAAACACACTTGATCTTATATTGTTTAACTTCTGTATGGAATAAAGATATAATGTGTGTTAAATTAACTCTTATCCTGCTTAGTATTTTTAAAACATTTTTCATCAGATCTAGTCATGGCTGCTGTGAAGCAGCCATGACTAGATTTGATGAAAAATTCATGAAAATTTTACTCAAGAAATCACCGGTCAAAAAGATGATATAATTTGCAATGGAAAATTTCATTAAATGTGCTCACATTTTACTTATTTTTCGGTGGCAAGAGACTTCCTGTCCTGGGTAGGAAGTTAGGAACATCCCAAAGCAGCATGCAAGGAGTTAACCTCTTACCAAACATAAGATGGAAGACGACTATTGTATAAAAAATTTGAATAACTAACAATTCATGTTTTGCCTAAAAAGCATAGATTATGATCCATCATTGGACGAACTCCATAGTATGTTCCAATGTGGAGTCGTAAGCAATATTTGAAGCTTAAAAAATTTAAAAAAAACTTGAAAAGCCTGGAAAAACATGTTTTTTTAATAGCATGGCTAAATATCGCTGTTATGATTGATAAAGTGTTAATATTACATGTAAGTAAGGTACTCAAACCTATTTACCTGCTTCATCTGACTCATCTGTATCAATTCTTGGCATTGAACCTTTCCTCCATTTTGCACGCCTGTTTTGAAACCAAACCTGCAAAATTGCATGCATGTGTTAAAAGAAATTTACTAGTTAAATTATTTTTTTTTACCAGCTCATTTGGTCTGCAAAGGCTCTTGCATACTGCAAGTCCAAATGAATATTTTTTGACAGCTTGGGATTTGAACACAAAATGGGATGATTCCATCCTGTTGTAGAACGAAGATATTAATCAGCGAGTCCATTATCCTTTATAAAATATGACGTTACAGCGCTTGTAAAAGTACCCAAAGTATAATATAGAAACAGTGTGAAGGAGTTACATTAAAATGTTACATGGTTGGGTTTTGAGACCCAGCTTGGTAGTACAGTTGGCGGAGTGTCGTCAGTTTTGGGGTTCTTTAATATATTGTTCGTGATGTGAAACGTAGAGCTTAATGTAGAAAATAGTTGCTTATCCTTATTTCATTATTAATGAAAGATATTTCATCATTATTGAAGGAGTGACAAGAGAAGTATATCCTTCTTGGGTTGAAGTCTTTATCTTTGTCAAGGTTTTACCACAGAGCAGAATTACTCTGATTATTCTTATAATGCAACAATTCACTGCTATAAATTTATCACTGACCGCATGTTTCAAGTAACTTTCAACTCTCACATTGGACTTGGTTTATTTAACTACTAGAGTGCTGAATGCCCATATTTGGGTTTTATTCTGATTTGCAGGTACTGCTACTTAAAGGCTTCATTTTATCTTTGCCCATAGGCACTCTTCCATATTTATTTATTTATTTATTGGTGTTTAAGGTCACATACTTATGCACAATGGCTAATCGCGACCGTGGCAGTTTTACGGGTGGAGGAAGCCGGAGTACCCGGAGAGAACCACCGAGCAACGACGAACAGCTGTCAGCTCCCCAACATCGTAACTCTGAACTCTGCACCGCAGCACAGGCAGGGTTAGATTGGTTGAAGACATGCGCACCATCGACGTGCAGTATGCCTCAGTACACAGCGTCATCGTGCCCCCATGTAGGCAATCGGGGTGAAGTGTCTTGCCCAAGGACACAACGCGGTTGCCGCAGGTGGGATTCGAACCGAGGACCTCTCGGCCTGCAGCCTGCACCTCTACCAACTGAGCCACCGCGCCCCCTAGGCACTCTTCCATAAATTGTAACAAGGAAATCATATGAACAAATTTTGACAAGAAAAAATAATAATTTAGCACCCTACCAGTTAACCTGTTATGTAGGGACGGGCGTTGGACTTTAAACCAAGAGATCAACGGTTCCTTTGTGACTAACTAACTGCATTGTGTCATTGGGGGCACGATGACAATGTATACTAAGCCTTACTTCATGTCGATGATGCAATCGCCTTCAACCTCTGCTGACTCTGCTTGTGCAGAGTTAGTAAGTTAGAGACTCTGACAGTTGCTCGGTAGTTCTCTCCGGTTACCCCAGTTTCAAAACTGTCCAAAACGATGTGACTCTTGCTGTTTTTGCAAGTGCCATTAAACCCCAATGAACAAACTAACAAATAGACCTGTTATATAACTGAACTGTCCTATCCTGCCGGTAATATTTACAAAAAATTGTCTTTCAAATCCTCCCCCCCCCCCCACCCCCATTTTGCCTCCAGAACATATGTCGAGCTTGTTCCATTTTTTTGCTTCCAGAACATATGTCGAGCTTGTTCTATTGTAAGGTCATAAGCTGTGTTTTGGGGGCAAAAAAAAGAGAAAAATAGACATTTTTAATTATTTGGGAATTTATTTTGCAGGTGTGGTCTTCTTGACATGTAGGGTAACTTGAGTACCCAAGTAACTTGAGTTGCCCAACTGAGGCTACCCAACTTGATATTTCATGATTTCTTATTCAACCTCTGCCCGACTAAATCCATGTTTTTTTTTCTTTGGGGGGGGGGGGGGGGGGTCACCTCCACCCCCAGATTTTACACCCAATAAAACTTAAAAACCGTGTTCCTAACAAAAAATCCTTCCCCAAACAGCATGCAGTGAACTTGACTAAAGTGTGCAGATAATATCTAGTAGGAGTTGGGATAGGAACTACCAGCGGTGTACATTATTTGCTGCTACTTCCAATTCCACTCGCTCACATTCATGTTTCCGTCTCATCCTCTAAGTAGCAAAACTAAAAACCACCCATAGTTTGGTGTTTTCATCGCACAGATCATTCACAAAATATACTCCAACAGCAGTGTGACTTCTGTAGCCTACTTGAATTGGTCAAATTAGCTGAACACTATCTACTTTCTGCTGCACTTTTCTTTGATTTTTTTCCAAACTGTTTTCTTTTAAGTCATCCCTGGTACGAACTCATTGTTGTTAGGAGAGAAAATTGAAATTCTATATTTAACGCTTTACATAACATGACTGGTGAAAGACACTAGCAATTTTCTTGCATAACTGAATTTCATTTTCATTTTTTTTTTGCCTCCAGAATGCAGCTTCTGACCCTTCGATGAACGCATTCCAATGAGGTGTCATCAGCTATGTTTTGGAGGCAGAAATTTGAACGGCGGTTTTGTGAATAGCACTGGATGGATTTGTCCATTACGTTAGATAAACTCTTTACCTGTTAACCCTTTGTTTAGAACGAATACAGACACTTGCAAACATACTTCTAAAATATTCAGTTTTGGTCTCAAAAACACAGCTTATGACCCCATCACTGGAACGAGCTTCACGAGGCGAAAACTGAAAAAATAAAATTTGTATGGTGATTTTTGTGAAAGCAGAGGGGGGGGGGGGGGGGTGGGCTTATTGCAGTAGGTGAAGGGTTAAAATGAATTATTAAGACCGAACACAACGAGAGTGCAGCGCGGGGACTGGAATCAACAACCCAACTGTAGTTTTTCCTATATTTCATGAGCGCCGAAGGCGCTCGTGAAATACAGGACAAACTCCCAACAAGGGTCGTTGATTGCTGTCGTCGAACTCTAGCCTGTTGTGTTCTGTATTAACACAACGATTAAACATTGGATTCGACTGGATAAAGCTGTGTTTTTAACCCTTTACCCAACAGAACGGCCAAAAATGGCCAGTTAATTTTCATTTTTTTTTTGTCTCAAAAACATAGGTTATGACCCCTCGTTGGAACGAGCTCGTTCCAGTGAAGGGTTTCATAACCTATGTGTTTGAGACAAAAAATGAAAAAAATTAGTTATTCAAGAATTTATTTTACAAGTGTCGTCAGTTTTTCATTTTAGGAAAAGGGTTAAAAAAATAGCTTTGGCAGCCTGTTTACTTTCTTGCCCGACAATGTTTTGTGGCGAAGAATTTCAACCACACCATAACGCCACTCAGATGCGTAACGACCAATCAGATGGGTTCTTACGTGACATTCTTACACGTAGTTCGGACTCCACGCATGGTGTATCCACAACATACCTCAGTGTCTGTATTGTATCGGGTAACGTTGAATACACAGCAGTTGTGGTATAAATTACTCTCTGGTTTCCACCCATGTTGGGTAAATTGTTTATGTTAGAAAGTTTAACAAGGAATTAAATAATCTCACCTGAACTCGGGATCTTTTTAAGGCCAATGTAGACGCTAAATCATCACGAATCACTGTACTTGGGTAAGGTGTTTGTCTGAATGCCTTTTCAAGTTCGTTCAACTGATGTCTTGTAAATGCGGTTCTGAAAAAATATAATTGGATTGATCCCATGATGAGGTCCATATAAAAATGCTCTCACATTTCAATAGTTCTGTAGGTTGGAGTGGGGACCCTGAGAAGTGGGGGTGTGTTTTTTTATCCTGCGCATGGAAGGCATACAACTCAAAACTCGATCCGTCCGCCGGTCCGAGTTGTTTGTCGGGAACACTTTTGTTTTTGCAATAAACTGAAAATTGTTAAGATTTATTGCCCTTTGTTCACTGCATATGACTTGAATTTTTTTTCTCTGAAACTGGCTGAAAGCTAAGATTTTTGCCATTTATTTACTGTAATATAAAAGTATTAATCCTGTGGTGGGGTTGGGTAGTGACTTGAATAAGAGATTTCAATAAACTTGATCATTTTTCTCAGTTAGTAGTAACTTTGATGAATTTTATGCCTGCCCAGTATTCAATCCATCTATGCATGGGCGTGTCAAATTGTTTATTATTTACCTATCGAATCGGCCACATTCTCCCTCGTAATTTTCAAATTGAGCAGTTAAAAAACATTTTCACAAAATCATATCATATGACTCCTCATTGAAACAAGCTTGTTGATCTCATTCCATAGAGAGTTGACACATGATATGGTTTTGTTGAAACTCCTTGGAAAACTTGAAAAAAAAGAAAAATAGAAAAGAAAATAATTAAAATATAAAAAAATGTGATATTGTGTGCGTTGGGTAAAAGGCTAAAAGTCTCCATTAGAACAGTATTTTGTTTATGAAATTCCATGTGGGGACCCTGGGAAGTGAAGCAGTGCTTGTTTACTGTGGAAAACAAGCTCAGTTTTACTGCTGAAATAGGACCGGTCACCAATGCCTGAGGTGGAAGTCCTCAAAAATGAACAACATGGGTATAAATGATTGGCTGGACTTGACTTTACCTTCATGTTGCGGTCACGATTAGCCATTGTGCAGAAGTATGTGACCTTAAACACCAATAAATTTGTTTTTGAAACGTGTCCTGAGAAGTGGGCCAGTGTATACTGGTAAAATGGGATTGGTAGCCAGCGTCTGGAAACCCCCGTAGGGTGAAGCAGTGGAGATTTATTGTGGTAAACCAGCTCTGTTTTACTTGGAAAACGGGACCCAGTCACCAATGCTTGGGGTGGAAGTCCTCTAAATTGGGCAACGTGGTATAATTGATTGACTAAACTTGACTTTATCTCCATGTTGAGGTCACGATTAGCCATTGTGGCGAAATATATGACAATAACAATAACAAAAGCAAGAAAAACAAAAACAAAAAAAGCAAATGCCCCCCCCCCCAAAAAAAAAACAAAAAAACAAAACAGGATAACATACCTGTATCTAGGTTTTTTATCTGTTATCTCACAACTTGGATTTCTTTGTACCTCCGTACTGAATTGTTTATGAATAAAACCGGATTGATTTTCGGTAATCTGGCATTCTGTTTGACTGTCTGGAATAGAGAAATGGAGCCATTTAGATTTATCAGTAAACAATTTCTGATTGCTCTTTCAATGGGTAAGCAGGCACATGAATGAATGTACAGGTGAATCAGATCAGAATGTCTAAATTGTTGTGGACAAATCTCCGAGTGTATAAGATGCGTCCCTGCTATTGCACATAACTGCTGTACATTTTTGGCTCCATATATAGCAAATTCCCTCCATCGGGCCGAAACATTTTCTTGATGTGGAGGCGAGGGAGTCCCGAACATAGCTCTGTGTATTGTATTCCTACCATACCACTTGGGTACACGAACCACCATTGATATATATCACTGTACGGGTGTCCTTGTATGGGCGTGTACCCCTCCCCCGTTTGAGATGCTTCCCACGCCCCTCTCAAAAGTACATTATCAACGGAAAAAACGTTACAATTCTGTGATTACTGCTCAGGCGAAATAAATATATATTTGTTTTAGATATACACAGAACGACACACGCGTGTGAATGGGTTAACCGGTACGACACGAGTGCCAGCATGGAAAGATAAAACGAGAGGCCGCGATAGCGCAAGTGCCTTATCGATTAACCCATTCACACGAGTGTGGAGTTCTGTGTTTATTACACTCCTTCACGTCTATAAAAAAAACAATTATTAGGACACTCAGCAATTCATTTAACAACTATCAACAAAAAGAGGACATTTTATCGCGAACCAATTTGCGACAGGAACCCATGTTATTATTTCGATTTTCAGCTATCGCTAGCGATTCAAATTGTAATTGCATTGCACGATATTCAGAAAATTCCAGCGAAATTTCCCTTCATTTTAAAAATAGTCCGCCAACGATTTCCGTTCCGGACATATGCGGAACAGATTTTAATTTTCCGCATGGATTAGTTGCTATAGACGGGGATTACATAGAACGGGCATGTAATAAAATATCTGACAAACTGAACTATGCCTGAGCTTCCAGGGCCCAGGGTAGAGTCGCCATGTTTGGTTGCTTTAGTGGACAACTTCTGCTGTAAAGGTATAAAAGAATCTGGTAACCGACGCCTGGTCCTTAAAAGTGGGCACACGATTGGTTAAACTTGATTTACTTGATTTTATACACAGGTTGCGTTGACGATATAGTATAATATGCTGAAGAAACCTTTAATTCCAAAAAATAAAGTCATACACACGAGCACGGCTCCAGTGTGTTATGACTTAAACAAGGAAAGGGTCAGGAAGCCGGTGTCCCCGGAAAGAATCACACATCAGTACTCGTGTCTTGTGCAAGGACTCAACGCAAGTGGCGCAGGTCAGCACTGAACCCACAACCTTTCAATTACAAGTCAAATGCGCTAAGTAATGAGCCACTGCATCCTCATGCTTAACTGGTAGAGGGCTAAATTATTTTTGGCCAGCAAAATTTGTTCACATGTCATTGCCTTGTTACAGTTTATGGGAGAGTGCCCACAGACAACTCACATAAACAGCAACAAGACAAATCCTTATGGACTAAATAATTTCAATTCAAAGTTGAAGCACATCCGCAGAATATGAAGTCTATAGCTTGCAGTGCCTGCACTTAAGAGTGAAGCCCAAAGTTGGGCTTCCGACACTCAACCAGTTAAATAAGGACGCCATGCGATCAATGTATAACATTATCTCTTCTCATGGTAATGCATGCAGTGGTATGTGACGACAGACTCCCTGTCGGTGTGGTCTATCCCACCCCATCGGTGAAACTTCCTCCTTGATTGAGGCTTGTCAGGAAATACCACAAAACTCGTCGTTTGAAAGAGCTCGTTCCAATGAGGGATGTTTGGTGGGACGTCGCTAAAGGGATTCAGGTTGTGTGTGTGACACTTCCCCATAATTTTTCCAGTCGGGGCATTTTATTCTGGTTTGAAGTCTTAGATATCAATTCGCTCTTGTGTGCCACAATGCATTTTCTTACAGGTTGGACTGGATTTGCACGCGGACTTATGTCACATACACGGTTGGTCAAAGAAATGAAGGTCTCCAATACCCGATTCGGGCAGTTGGGAACAGTTTTGGAGTACCGGTACGGTGCGAGTTTTATTTATTTTTTTATTTAAGTTTAACAGCTAGTGTCATCCCGTGTCGACAGTTTTACGGGGTGGGTGGGGGGGGGGGGGGGGCGGAATACCCGGAAAGAAACACTGAGCAACGGCTAGTAACTGTCAGTCTCCCCAATGTACTAACTCCGCACAAGCTGGATTAGAATTGTTTGACAAGTGCACCATCGTTGCGCAGTACGCCTTTTTAGTACACAGTGTCACCGTGCCCCCACATGGCCAATCGGATGGAGTGCCTTGCCCAAGGACACAACACAGTTACCCATGGCAGGTATCGAACCGCGCACCTTCCGGTTTTAAGTTCGATGCTGTAACCACTGCACCACCACGCTCCCGCGTGAGTTGATTAAATAAGATGTTGCGTCATAACCACTACATGTATATTTTATTTATCCATAAATAAGTTTCAAATAAGTCTTTAGTTGTTTTTTTTTTAACTAGAATCACTGACTTACGGCGGATTAATGTTCCAACTGCTACATCAAGGCACACTGTCAGCGAAAGCATGCGTTGATGTAGTTAGAAATTAACCCTTTGAAACCGAGTAGCCAATTTTTCGGCCCAGAAGCATGTTATAACTTTCTTAAGTTGGATGGCTGCTGAGTGAATGTGTGGGGTAGACCAATTAATTTTTCAGCGAGCAGCCGTGGGGCTGCACGTTGAAAATATTAATTGGTCTGCCCCAAATAATGAATATGGACTCTTCCAATTACTGCCATTGAACTGATACCAGCAGCTTTCAAAGGGTTAATATTTGATCAGTCGACGGTACTTGAGCCATCACAGTCGATACAAACCAGATATACCCACCCAATCCCCACCCCCACACCACCACCAATCGGTCATTTCGCGACGCCTCTGGATATTGGGGGAAATATTAAAATAAACACTAAAATATGAATAACGACTTTTGTATTTTGCGCTGCCAGAATAAAATTGGGTACTCCTAGTGGCGGATTATCCAAAAAGCTAACCAAAGTCTAAGAGGAGGGGCCCTCAGCTCACAATGTTTGTTCAGGCAAACTTTTACATTAGAAACCTTAGAGCCCCGAGGTATCTTAATCCGCTACTGCATGAAAAATCCCTTCCCAGAGCCGCTGATGGCTGCACTCCGTCACTGTCCTCCATTTACTCCTTTTAATGATTGCACATCTACATTTCTTCTCCAGAAACGTATTGCAAAGACTTCAGACTTTTTATTTTCATGAAAACTTGTATAGTCAGTTGGTGGCTGGAAAGATCTAGACTCGTGGATTTATAACACCTGGTTTTCTTTCTTTTTTCTCTTTTATGAAATGGAGCGCGAGGATGGGGGTGGGGGGTAGGAGTAAAGGTTAAAGATCACCATGAACAGGTAGGCATTCAAATTGTGATTAACATTTGATGCAAAGCATACAGCAAAAGCTTGCATTCATTTACTAAGATGAGAGGGATTCTGCTGAAATCGCCCGGCAAATATTTTTCTTTTAATGGACCACCTTGTCTCCCCAATTGCTCTTAAACGCATGCGAGCTGACATTATAAAAATGGTCCCGGTATCGAAACTCTTCAAATCTCGAAGCATGATGCCGGATTGGGGACCCCGTTTCACTTTCAAGTAGTCAAGCCATGCAAAACACCAGTTCCCGACGCATTCTATTCTCACTGCCCAGCAGTCAGACACACAAATTCTCCAATTAACAGACGCTCTCTGTTAACCGTTGTAATGCAAGGGTCGTAGGATAGGGAAGGATCGAAAACATTTTGACGGAAGGCCTATATTATAAATTTTGTATCTGGGTTTATTCATTTTTTTCGATTTTTCAAACCTTTTTTATTTTGCTGACGTAATCCTATTCCATTCCAAAAACTGCAAACTCTTTTACTCGTATTCCCCTCAAAAAACTTTAGGCCTACTAATTGTTCTTAGATGCTGTACACTTGCCTTACAGTAAAACGCTTGCGAAGTAAGTAACATGTATATGTAGATGTGATGATAAATTTACAAGGACGTCGAGCGTCTGTTCAAGAGTTTATGATCACTTGCGTTGCTTCACTTGATATGCTGCTATGTGTTTAAGCAAGGCACTCCACGACAATAGCTCAGACGAAACAATGGTGACACAGTATGCTTAGCCGTGTGACACGTCAGGTTATACGTGTATTGCCCAGGGATCGCGGGACTCGTGCCCCGTTTGAAATTGGTTTACTTGGTTTAATGGTAAGTCGTGTGACTGTTTGGTGATTCTCTCCCTATATTTATTCCAACTCCAGATAGTCCAACATCATGCGAATCTGATGCCCAAATGGGCCTAAATAGAACCTTCCGGTCGTTACCGTCAGCACCCTCCACCCCATCACTTCGCCAGAGGGTAGTGAGGGGGCTGGGTAAAGAACCGAAGGTATCAGTTTTAAAAAAGCCTGCGAACAAATAGCAAAGGACGTGTACAATATATTTTTTTCCATTTTCTTCAGCATGGCAACACGGAGACGTCTTGCCATTATTGTCCAAACTTGGACCCTAAGGCCGTAATATAATGTTTCGCCTTCGGGTCCAAAAAATTATATTACGGCCATAGGGGCCAAGTTTGAACTATGTTGCCATAGGTAACATTTTGTTTTTCTGTAACTCTTTCGATGTAAAAAAAAAAACCCAACTCACCTGGAAACGAATATGACACGCCGCTGTCCAAAAAGTTCTGAGGTTGCCTCCCTTCATTCAGTTTCGCATTCATCGTATAGTCGGGGTACTCGTTCAGTCACGGAGCCCAAAACGCACTGCAGTCGTGAACACAAAATGACCACATTTGTTTTTATTTTCACCTTTTATATAGAAGTACCCTTGCGCGAGCAAAAGCTGCACGCGCACACGTGTCACCGCAGACCCCTAATAGCCGCTTATTTCTGACAATACTGGGATCTAACAAATCGAATGTCAAAATTAAGTGGATAAATATGCTCTGTGGTCACCCCGAGTCGCCGTGCGAGACAAGCAATTACTCCTAGCTGCGTCATGCACGTGCATTCATTGGATTTCACTAATGCGGGTTTGATTTGCGCGATAAAATGTCTGGTGTCCGTGCATAAAGCCGTTCGTTTTTAAATGTCATTTGTTAAACGATTATTATTCGCCACACTGCTTCCACGATAATGTTATCGCTGATAATCTCCATTTTCGACTGAAAATCGGCGCTTCCAATTTTAATCCAAATATTTTTCTGACTGTGAGGTTTAATTGATACTCTCAAATTCGACCGAGGTTGTTATATCGTAACTTTAATCAGTTCATTTATGAAAAGTCTTTAATTTAGAAATCATCGAATCTTGTGCAATCCAGCAAAACTCTGATTTGTACAAAGGTTGGTGTGGAAAAATGATTCCCCAAAATCCACGTGGTCGATCGTGTAAATGTACACATGCATAGATATAATGAGATCAGTAAATACACGCCATCACAATCTTCACAAGTTTACCACGACGATAATCCTCCCCCAACCCTGTACCCATCACTCAAACAACTAGGTTGTATGTGAAAGAGTTGGTTGGAGAAAGAATAGAAGTTTGTTAAAAAGAAACATTACTCAGCGGTGAAGATACAGCTGGGGGTGGGGGGGGGGGGGGGGGGGGGTGGTTGGGCTTCGGTTCAAAAATTTTGTCGCGCAAACTTTTTTTTCTTGGTCAGATTTTGCAAAATGGAAGGGAAGAATTATATATATTTAGTCTACGACACCTGACGTCGACTGCTAACCCATTTTGTTTACCAAAACGGCAGAAATCTGGTTTGTTACACGCCCGTTCTGTGTAATCCCCATCTACAGCAACACTAGACCATGCGGAAAATGAAAATATGTTCTGCACAAATGTACGGAACGGAAGTCATTGGCGGACTATTTAGAAATAGATGCGAAATTTCACTGGAATTTTCCACAAATCGAGCAACGCAATTATAATTTGAATCGCTAGCGATAACTGAAAATCGTCCCCTGAGTTCAGATGTGTTCTATGTGCCGAAATAGTAACACGGGTTCCCCTCGCAAATTTGGTTGGCGGTAAAATGCGTTATTTTTGTTGACAGTTGTCAAATGAATTGCTGAGTGTCCTAATAATTGTTTTTTATAGACGCGAAGGCATGTAATAAACACAGAACGATACACGCGTGTGAATGGGTTAATGGATATGGCACTTGTTCCATCGCGGAAGGATAAAACTCGAGGCCTGCGGCCTCTCGTTTTATCCTTCCGCGCTGGTACTCGTGCCATACCGATTAACCCATTCATACGCCTGTGTCGTTCTGTGTATTGCCCATCTGGAATATGTAAAAAAAGGTCTGTCAGACAATTTTGGACATAACTCCCCCTTTCCCCTCCACTGAAGAAAAGCGAAAAGCACTCTACACCACTAACATGGATAATCTTAAAATATATTAGAATTACTACTGTTGATTGGTTCAGGTTGAAAATGATGATAATGTTATGCCGAAATCAAACTTTTCTCCCACCAGGGCGAGCGACAGTCAGTCCGGTTCCCTGGCTTATCATCTACAGCTCTAGGGGGCACCCAATAGCCTTCGTTGAAGACATGTCTTGATGATGTAGTAGGAATATTAGTCAGCCTGGTGGACCACCAGATGTCACGTATGAAGTTTGGGCTATTTTATTTTATCGGTTCCAAAATGTAAAAAATTGCAATTATCTTCAACATAAGATTTAAAGTTAATCTATCTATTATTATGTATTTTGATAGAACTTTCTGAACCTCATCAAACCAGTTTTCACTACACAGACGAACCTTTATTGTTGATAATGTGTGATCTTAACTTTGGAAATTCCACTGAGATGGTGGAAGAGTAAAACCGAATTAGGTGACAAGACACACAAGTCTATCTGCATATGCGAGTCTAGCGACAGTTTCAACTTAAAACCACCATTCTATATCCACCAATGATTGTTCAAAATGGAGTATTACTGTCTTACAAATTTGCGTTTAAGACGCAGGGCCGTCGGGGGGTGGGGGTGGTGTTGGGCGGGGTAGTAATCCCGGGGCCCGGCGGCCCAGGGGGCCCGCGAGGACGAAGCCGAGGCAGCTAGTTTGCGAGCTTTCTTCAATGACCAGGGTGTGTGAATCGTCAGGCGGGGCGCGGGCCCCCGAATTTACTAGTAAGCATATATTCCTTTCAAGAACTGTCTTAAGTTATTAGATATATCGTGGGTCGATCTGCCCACAATATGCTGTTCTGTAATTCTGTTATGTATATATATATCCCTACTTACCATTCTCTTATGTAACCCAATCTAGTCTTTGAGAGGCAATTGAGACATAATAGATAACGGTCGGGGGAAGGGTGAATATTTTCATGGGTCCTTGGTAAGTTGGGTTTGAAACAAGGGGGCCCAGGTGGTACCATTTATTTGACCCCCCCCCGGGGGGGGGCGTATTTTCTCTCAGCGGCACTGTTAAGACGTCGCATTCTTCTTAAGTTTACTCACATTGAGTGAGAATGATAAAAAAAATATCACCAGAAGCTTTGCCAGCAATGAGTAACAGGGCGTGTCATGCAGAACGTTTGCGCGTCAACATGAAATTCGGTTCCTTTCGGAGAGACCTTCAACAATGCTCTTTCAGAAGGCGGACCACGGGCCTCCAAATCAAAAGGGGAAGGGCGTGCAAACTTATCCAAGCGTATACTTGATACTTTCCAGGACTTATTGATTGTCAGACTATCAGACCAAATACGAATACAATATGCAAAGTGCTTTCTGTGGACATTCATTTGTTATATCTCTTGTCAGGGACGGGGAGAGAGTGGGGGCGGGCTAGTAACCCTGGGGCCCGGATCTTTGAGGGAGGGGGCTTGGTCCAGGAGTCCGGGATTCTTGGGTCAGGCCTGACTCCTGTGCCATGCCCCCATCCCCGAGCGAGAGCTAGCCAGCAAGATAAGTTGCCAGTCGCATTTGGAATGCTAGTTGCTACTCATGTTTCCTTTCCAAAATTAGTACCATTGTAACCTTACCAACATTTTAGTTCTAAATAATAGAGCTAGTGGGTCTTACTATTAACCCTTTACCCAACGTAACGGCCAAAACCGGCCAGCGCTATTCTCAAAAATCGCCTATTAATTTTAATTATTTTTTTCATTTTTTGTCTCAAAAACATAGGTTATGACCCCTCATTGGAACGAGCTCGTGGAGCTCGTTCCAATGAGGGGTCATAACCTATGTTTTTGAGACAAAAAATGAAAAAAATAGTTATTCAAGAATTTTTTTTGCAAGTGTCGTCTGCTTTTCATGTTAGGTAAAGGGTTAACGCATTTCAACTAAGAACCACTAGTTCTATAGTTGCATAGAACTAAATGTTAAGAAGGCGGATTATCGCGAATGGAGATCTGCACTTGACCAACGGTTGTAATTTTGGATTCTTGAAGTGCTAACTTTATTAAATCAGCTTGACGTTGTAAAGTTTTATCACTTTAAGAAATGTGCAGTCAAAAGCTATAACTCTAGGTCACCGGATACTCACCGAAGAACTTGCAAATTTGAAACATGTTGCTAAAACGTGATTTTGACGGCCCAAAAATAGCGTAATTTTTCATCCCAAGAGCCGCCGGAAGTCTCCATTTAATAACCGTTTTCAAAATTTTCTTGGAGGGGAGGAGGGGGGGGGGGGGTGGGCATCATCGCTCGTGTCTTGGGCATCTGCATCAGTATCCCGACACATTCGAAAGGGACCCGTCACAAATTTAACCCAGGGGCACGAATTTCCTCTCCCGGCCCTGTTTCCTGTGGTAGTCTTATCTTCACTCGGAACTATGTACCATTGGCCATCCAGATATGCATTTTGTTTGTTCGCATTCTCTATGTTGCATAAGGTTCCTATCCTGTTAGGTAATCGTTTAGAAAAATTCAGATGCAGGGCATATGTTCGTTTGACCACATCTAATTTTTTCGAGGTGGGAAGTCCATTGAGGTGTCGTAGACCTGGGAACGAGGAGTCACACAGAAACGTTGTTCACAACTCCTCTCGTGTTTAGGATAACCGACCAGGATCCGCGAAACTCACTCTGGCTCAGGCATCACACATTCTCTGAAATGGGCGGTTTTCAACCATTGTCCGGCTTTGAAGTGACATGATCGCGTCATGAAGGGGCACGGTGGCTCAGTGATTGACTGTTGGACTTCTATGCTAGAGGTCCCGAGTTCGATCCCCGTCCAGGACGACCCGCGTTGTGTCCTTGGGCAAGGCACTTTATCCCGGTTGCCTACACGGGGGTACATACTACGATGACGCCGTGTTCTAAGGCGTACTGCACGTCGATGGTGCACATGGCTTCAACCGCTGTAACCCTGCTTGAGCCGTGCTTGAACAGAGTAAGAATGTTGATGAAATGACAGTTGTTCGTCGCTGTTCGATGGTTCTCTCAGGGTACTCCGGCTTCCTCCACTCGTAAAACTGTCACGGTCACGATTAGCCATTGTGCATAAGTATGTGACCTTAAACCCCAATAAATAAATAAATAAATAAATCTCGTCATGAATATCGACTTTCGATAAAGTCGTCTCCCTTTAATTTATCAGCTTCTGTCTTTTTTCCACTCTGCAGGAAAATGCTGAAAGTTTGTGACATAATGCGCACATTGGTGTTACAACTTCGCCAACATTTCGAAATTTTAATTTTTATATGAAATTCTCATACCCTTAGTGTTAAATTTACTGACAACTTTAAAAAATTAAGGGGTGCTAACTTTTCTGTCAATCTTTCCAAATTACGAAAATTGTCAGCCATGGAAATTTCCAAAAGAACACATCATTTGAAATTGGCGACTGCGTAGTAGCGGAGCTATCGGGGTGGGGCTTGGTCCCTTAAAATGTTAGTCCCCCCCCTCCACCCCCCCCCCCCACCCCCCAAAAAAGACCAATTGAGTGGCCCAATGCAATTTTCACACAACAAAGAGTTCCAAAATGATCCCCAATATAGGGGCTACACACGCCACAAATGCCTCAGATTCGCTCATAGAGCCCTAGATTTTTCAAATTTTCTAGGGGAAAACGAAAGGTGCTAGTTAGCACTGGGAGAGGCCCCCGAAACCTAATACAACGGCCTTTCAAATATCATCTTTGCTCCCCCACACCCCCTAGAAACTGGCTAGGGCACCCTCTAATGTGGAATCCTGGCTACGCGCCTGCGATTGCGTAGTGTTATTTACTTTAAAAATGTTATGTTTAATTTTCGTTCATTTTTAGTTTTAACTTCCTAAAATGATACCTAAAAGTGATTCCACTTAAAATACCCGCATGTTGAAACATTAATAAAATAAATAACATGAGTCTCCGAGTCATGTCCTTAACAGGTAGTAGAGTGACACATGAGATAGTCCATGCAGATGTTTGTCGGCAGTTTTACTGATGAAAAATAAAGGAAGTGGCATTATGGCAGTGTGAGATTTTTCCGAACTTAATTGACCGCACTGTGTCAATTGGCTACAGTATTATAAATCGTACGATTAATGGTGATTAGCCAAACAGTGACAGAATAATTACCATGGAAATTAAATGAAATATGCTGCAGTGACGAGAATAATTAAATTACTCAGAAAATCGCAATCGTAATTATACTCATTGCATTTTGAGAGCATAATGTTATACTGGATGTTATTTACACATCACTTGCTACCTTTTTTTCTTTCATATTATGTATCCTCCTTGCACAGTACTGTGATCGCAAAAGTGATTTTTTTTTCGATCAGATCGCGATCCGGTCGCGATACATTTACACCAGTAGCACGAGATTTCATATATACAGTATTGCGAAATCAAGATTGAATCAAGACAAATGTGAACCACGGGAAGCGGAGCAGCGCTTGTCTACTGTAGTACACTTTAAAACCAGTTGGGTTAAAATCAACCCAAATCAACTGGCGTTGAATGAATCTGAACACAATTGGGTTCATATTCATTCAACCCAGTTGATTTGTATTGATTTTTAGACTCTAAATCAGTTGGGTTGAAAATCAACACATATCAACTGGGGTTGACTGAATATGAACCCAACTGGGTTCATATTCACTCAACCCAGTTGATTTCGGTTAATTTTTAACCCAACTGATCTTAGAGTGTAAACAAATTCGGCTTTACTAGTAAAACAGCACCCGATAACCAATGGCTGGGATGAAAGTTCTCTACTAAAGTGGGCAGCAATAGTATAAACGATCGGCTAACCTTGATTCCATGGCTATGTCGCGGCCACGATATAGCCATAGATGCTGAAAGTGACCTTAAATAAATAAATAAAACCAAGAGAAAAACTAACAAAAATAGCATTTGGCGATCAGTGGTGCATTTCATTTTAAACAAGTGAGATTCGAAAGTATTTTGGGGAGGAAAAGCGGACTGAGTATTTCGACCAGTCGTGATCCGTTCGAGATTCCTTGAACGCTTTTGTAATCACCATCAGTACTGTAAGATACGTTACCGAAAAAGAGTTACGATCTCTTTTTAGCCATATTAATAAGGCCAGGCTTCCGTCGGTGCAACGAGATATAGAGTAATGCTTGGTAAAAGACTTATTCTTCGATGTTGTAACGGGAAAGAGTGTTCATTTTGAGACTGAAGGACAGCCACGGCGGGTCTCCTTAGTTTACCCCAGGAGAGCCATTTTAAGAAGGATGATTGTTGTTGAAGTTTTCATCCATGTTTAACCATAACTTCACTAGGAGTTATGTTGCAGTGATATTTAAAGTAAGTGGTGTGGGCAAATGGCCTAGAGCCTGTACATGGGGAACACTGCCTGTCACAATCGACCATTACTGTCCAGATGTAGCCATCCAGCTGGGCTATATTATAAGTTATGAGATGTTTAGTGGTCGGATATGGTGTCATGTGAGGCGAAGTGAGATCAATATTAGGTTCGGCTAACGCCTTAATTAATGTCTTTGAGTTAAGACATTCGGGAATTTGACTATGGAAAATCATTTGTTAACAAATGGTTTTCCATAGTCAAATTCTCGGATGTCCAACGAAACAAGAGACGTTTATCTCCATTGTAATTCCTGTCCTCGTTAGAAGTGGAAAAATTCTCCAAACCTGTTTTATTTGAAGAAAAACAATCAAAAAATGTCATTTTCGATCTCGGTCTATTTTTCATGATCGAATTTTCGATCTGTGATAAGAGCGGTTTAGCGCCGTTGTTCGCGCGTAGTGTGGATGCAAACATGTCCTAATTGACCCGCTTCCGGCAATTTGAGCACGGTAAGAGTGCATTTACCTGAGATTAGTGCACGCAGCCGACCGGCTCTCAGCCAAATCAAATTAGGGGTTCAGAAAGAACAACGAGGTCTAATTTAACTGATGAATTAGAATTGTTAGTAGACTATTGTCTTTGGGACACTGACACTCTTATTGATTATCACTGTCTCATGTCATTATTGTCAGCTCAAGGGTGACTATACGGCCCACTTCGATCACTACTGTCTACACCCATGGACTATTCTTTGTTACCCTTACTATTATACAATCCTATCAACACATAGGTTGGCTACCACTATCTGTCACTTGATTGACTTTCACTACTATTGTCTTCGCTCAGTACTATAGTATTCTACCAGGACTGCTTGTTTGTACCATCTGTCCTGTAAGTGGATTCCACTAGTACCGTCTCCCTCTGACACTATAGTCATCCACCCTGCTACTGATGTGTACCATTGCCCTACTACCTGCCCTCTACTCAACTTCCACTATTTCTGCTTTTGTCCAATACTATAATCTTACGCTACTGCTGGCCCATACCATGGTTATCACTACCCGCTTTTTACAAGAGCCTTCCACCTTTACGACTTACTTGTAGCACCACTCTAGGCTTGATAGTTCTCTTTAACCCTGTCTTCGACCCATGCCATCGACCATGTCGTAATGAGCTTAATCAGTTCGCTTCATCTGAGCCTGTATCACTGCATACGTTTCCTTGACCTAATGCATTCTAGGGTAAGCTACATATAAGATACTGCCTGTTATTGGTACGGAGATGTACTTGTGCGATAGCTATCAACGTAAGTACGGCACACACAGCACACATAGCACATGTACATATGCTTAAAGACCGATATGTGCTGGTGTACTGATGCACAACGTGCATCAAAAATATGCAGGCTACCATACGCTCACATACAGACATTCGACGGTCAAATTGATCCCAAAGATGCTCGATTGGCGACAAACCTGGCGAAAGTGGGGGCCAGAGAAGAAGTTCGATGCTCTGCTCCTCAAGACAGATACGCGACACGTGACATCGGGCATTGTCTTGCTGGAATAACTGCAATCCGACGTTAGCGTTGAACAACGGGACAACAACAGCGTTAAGCATTTCATCCCGCCGTCTATTCAGATTACCATCGACGAAGATCAACTGCGTTGGATGGTGCAAGGAAATTCCTGCCCAAACCATTTCACTACCCCCGCCGAAACGGTCTCATTCCTGCACACAAGCATCAGAAAACCGGTCTCCTCGTCGGCGATACACTCTTGCCCTACCATCGGCGCGCTGTAGACAAAATCGTGATTCATCACTAAAAAGAACTGTGCTTTAACGCTGCTGAGTCCAGCGAACACGCTGACGTACCCATTCCATTCTTTACGGTACGATGACTCTGGGTAAGGATTGGTCCGTAGTATGGACACGTACTTCGGATGCCGTGTTCAGCGAGTCTGTTGCGGGCAGTTTGTGCACTGATCCTATTGTTAGTTCTACCAGGAGTAATTGCTGCTGTCCTCGTCGCCGGAAGGAAGCGATCCGGCAAGTGAGACGTCCTGATTGCGTCGATCCTGTGCAGGGGTCGTAACTCTTGGTCGACCTGAACGCGGCCGGTCGGCAGTAGATCCAGTGGTTCTATACCTTCCAATGAGACGGTACATAGTGACCAGCAGCGAGCTCAACTGGAGGTATCCCAGCCTTATGCATACCAATGGCACGCAACCTCTGATTTTCGGTTAAACTTGGCATTTTTTAAAATGTCGGAAGACAAAAACTAGCGTGTTTTCTAAATAACCCAGGCTCTCTAGCACAACATAACACAGAGAAAATCGTAGGTCACCCATTCAATTTGACATTCTATGGTAGCACGTGCTATTTTGAAATCCGTAGCAAAATTGTATACGGTTTGGTGGACAACAACAACATGTCATTAAACTCTTTGCACGACTTCTTGTCCACAAACATGCAACATTAGAACTATTATATTTCATCCTTTACGCTATTTTTTCACATTTGTTTCTATTACATTTTTTATTTTTTGACTCAGTATAATATAGGAAGATGTGACATGGTGATATAATAAAGGAGAATATATTTTGGAACATGGTTACCTGAGGGTAGTCATTTGAAGATAGTTATCTGACGATAGCATGTGACACCATTTCCCAAGGTATTCCACTGCTCTATTGGTTACACGGCTTGGGAGCGCGGTGGCTCAGTGGTAGAATGTTGGACTTCTGTGCTAGAGGTTCCGAGTTCGATCCCCGTCCGGGACGACCCGCCTTGTGTCCTTGGGCAAGGCACTTTATCTCAGATGACTACATGGGGGCACGATGACGCCGTGTACTAAGGCGTACTGCACGACGATGGTGCACATGTCTTCAACCGCTGTAATCCTGCTTGAGTGGAGCTTGAACAGAGTTAGATTGTTGAGGAGCTGACAGTTTCTCGTCGATGTTCGGTGGTTCTCTCCGGGTACTTCCTCCACCCGTAAAACTGTCACGGTCACGATTAGCCATTGTGCATAAGTATGTGACCTTAAACACCAATAAATAAATCAATAGATTACACGGCTAGAAATGTGTTTGAAAAAAACTTTATTGTTGTAGTCGAACACTACCATTATCACGACTACTGTCTTCACTACTACTGTCCTCTCCAGTACTAGTCGAAGACAGTAGTCGTGAAAGTGAGTTGCAGGGTAATACGATGCAATGGTCGCTGACAAAAAAGACAGTCATTTATGCTTCAACGCACAAACATTTTCTGCCTCAACAAAGTGGTAAGACCCCTTAAATGGTATAATCAACTGTTTCGCAATTACGATGAAATCTACCCTTCGATTTCGCATCTTTTCCGGCCCTTTACTCCTATTTATTTATTTATTTAGTGGTGTTTAAGGTCACATATTATGCACAATGGCTAATCATGACCGTGACAGTTTTACGGGTGAAGGAAGCCGGAGTACCCGAGAGAACCACCGAGCAACGGCGAGCAACTGTCAGCTCCCCAGCATACTAACTATACACAAGTAGGGTTATCATTGGTTGAAGACAAGTGCACCATCGACGTGGAGTACGCCTTAGTACGCCACCGTGCCCCCACGCGGGCAATTGAGATGAAGTGTCTTGCACAAGGACAACAACGCGGTTGCCGCAGGTGGGATTCGAACCGAGAACCTCTCGGCTTGCAGCCTGCACCTCTACCTACTCAGCCACCGCGCCCCCCCCCCTTTACTCCTTCCATCAGCTCTGACTAACTTAGTACCCAAACATAGAAAAGCAGATGAATTGCAGAGAGGTTAAAAATCACAGATCCTGACATCCATGTCATTGGCAGGTTCTAAGCTATATTTTGGTTACACACCGTTTTCTGCGATGTATCTTTTGCGCGATCTTCAGGGGGGGGGGGTGGGGGGGGGCTGGGATTCCGGATACCTAGGCTGAGGTTGGTGGGTGGTGTCGGGCCTGAAAAAAATGTGTTTTTTGTACGGTTTTGTAGTTTTTTTCCTTGAGGCTCAGAGAGGCTTACTGTGATAGAATAATAACTAAGTAAACTCTATTGATCAATAACAATGGGGTGTTTAGATGCCCAGAAGTATATATAACCTTTTTCTCGTCTTGATGGAAGACATCAGCCTATGCCAGCCTATGCCACTATCATCTTAGCAATATGGCAGCACATCAGAGGACATCAATAAGGAGATATTTCACTGTAGCCCATGTTTATAATCAAATCAAATGAGAAAACAAAAACTAAACTCTTAACCATAGAATTAAAAAAAACATCCGAGGGAACAAGCCAAAAAATAAGCAGGACCTGTCATCTGCAAAATGAGGTACCCAGAGGGTGAATTTAGTGATTGCCTACCCTGCACAGCAGGATAGCATCACTAAATTTACCCTCTGGTGAACCTCAATCTGAATATGGGGTCTCAAAACTAAACAGAAAGAAGTACCCAGAGGATAAATTGGCCCACTGTAAGGGCAACGGGGAAATCCCTCAATGAGGTCTATCCTCAAGGCCCCTCGTGTCCTTGTCCGGACATCTGGGGTCTCGGTCCTGGGTACAATTACTTTTGCACTGTATTTTATAACCGACTGGATTTCGGCACCCATTTTCAACGTATGCAGCTACGAGGCTATGGTGGCCACGGGGCGTTGGCGAACGTCCTCAATGAGGTGTAACCTCCAGCTCCTCATCTTGGTATTCGAGGTCATGGATTCTACTTTGGCATTTCTATCTTATAACGACATCCCTTTGTGATCGTTATGGGGCAATGGTGTTCACGAGGAAACCCCTCATTGAGGTCTAATCTCACGCCATTCATGTTTTCAGTCATGTCAGGAAATAAGCAGACTGTCATCTGCAAAATGAGGTACCCAGAGGGTGAATTTAGTGATGCTACCTGCACAGCAGGATAGCATCACTAAATTTACTCTCTGTGAACCTCAATCTGAATCTGGGTCTCAAAACTGAACAGAAAGAAGTACACAGAGGATAAATTGGCCCACTGTATGGGAGAGCATATACACCAATATCCATCAATTCACCCTCTGGAAACCTCATTCTGCAAATGTCAGACTGCTTATTTTCAGGCCTGCGAGGGAAAGGGGATGGGGCAGGAGTATAAAAAGGTCACTCGACTCTGTGGATGAGCTGAGACCGGAAGTTTACAACGTATCATAAATTGTAATGTTTACTGACTATATATGTATACAGCGCCCCTTGAGAGGAACAATTCGCCATCTGCAACGCTAAAGCATTGTAGGTGACATCTTGTTCCACTCAAGGAATGAGAAAAAGCTTTAGAACCCCCCCCCCCCCCCCCCCCCCCGCCGATTGTATAGTTGTCTGCCGCTTTTTTGAAAAAAAACGGGAGATATTAAATTCGGGGTGTCCTTCCATCTTTCCGTCTCTCCTTCCCATCCTTCCGTACTTCCGTGTTTTTTCGTTTCCAGACTCTAACTTTCCTAACAGTGACCGGATTTCGATGAAATTTGGGTAGTAGATGACTTTTATCAGTTGTGAGTTCCAAGTTCGAATATGGGCATTTTCCGCGCATATTTAATTAGGTTGCTGAAATTTGATTGGCTGGGACCCTGCCGGCTTCCAGACTCTAACTTTCCTTAAAAATCAAATCGACCGATTTCGATGAAATTTCATATATGGATTACTTTATTATCAATACCTAGGTCAAGTTTCCGAATGTGGGAAATTTTGTACCGAAAATCTGTCCATCTGCCTGTCCGTCTCTTGTCCTGCCCCGTGCGTCAACGCACCCTCGTACTAAAAGCCGTATTTATGAACCGAACTTCACGAAACTTCTTGGGTATCTTTGTTTATCATTGTGAGACCAGAATATATGTTTTGGGGTGTTTGGTCCAAAATTCAAGATGGGCCGCAAGCGGCCATTTTGTTCCGAAATTGGGGTGATAATCAGTTTTGTGTACAGAACATCTATATGAAAGTCGGATTTGAATAAATTTTTGTATGAATGTTTAGTAACATGCAATACATCACATATAATACGAGTTTTGTTCTCGTGCAAAAAAATTATGCAAATTAGGGAAACTTTCATTTTATTCACAGCTACTACTAATACACAGTAAGTGCACACCTTCCGTGTTTTTTTCGATTCCAGCCTCTAACTTTCCTTACAGTGGAGTCGATTTCGATGAAATTTGGGTAGTAGATCACTTTTCACCAATTGTGGGTTCAAGTTCGAACATGGGCATTCTTCCGCGCATATTTAATTAGGTTGCTTAAATTTGATTGGCTGATGGTTTCCAGACTCCCA